>JANFAH010000052.1:0-482309 GCA_024663395.1 Pisolithus tinctorius | reverse complement strand
TGGTCGCTTACTCAAGGCAATAATAACGAAATTCGTACCATGCGCTCGAGAGTTTTGGTTAGGTGAAGCAAGTACACGCAGGCGGTTACGCGCCTGCACCTGATATACAAATGTGTTATATGAAGAGACCTCGCTGGGTGCATCGTGTGCACCTGCTAGTCGTGCTAGCCAAGTCTTAGTTCCACTCAAAGTCCTCTTACACCCTCCTCTCCATTCACCCACGCGTTCCGCAACATACCAGCATTCCCAGAAAGTCACCCGCTCCTACGTGGGTGTGTACGTGAATCTCCATTCTTGCAAATTAGGCTCCTTAGCGCCCCGAACTCCCGAACTCCGGTTTTACTTTTTTTTTCTCCTTTTTTTGTCCCTCGGAACATCGTGAGTATAGCTCCTTGACTCGAAACAATGGTGCATACATTACGGGCAATCGAGAGTACAATAAAGTAAGTGGAGACCATGTTTGCGTTGCGGAGAAGACGACACCACCACCACGTGTATTAAGCAGTGCAGGGCCAGGGGTAATACTTTGTCATAAGACCGAGGAGAGTGCGTCGTGCTGACTGAGTTCCGGTCAAAGTTCCCTTCTGTCCTTCAAAGTTTCATCCATTCGGGCCACGCATGCACAAATTTGTGGTTGCCCTTCAAGCTTCAATGGCGGCGGCGATGTACGTACGTATGCGCTTATACATACTCGTGTACAGGACGTGGTAACAGCTGAACGTTTGGAATATTTTGACAATCTATATCTGAACTTCTCCTCGGGGTTGAAACGATATAGCATCAGAGACGGTGTGGAGACCGCGGCACGGAATAGACTGTCATGTTCGGACGAGTGTGTATTTCTTGTTATGCTTTGGGCTGCGGCGGGTAGTGCAGGGGCCCATCACTCGCATCATGTCAGCGACTGTCCGAAAAACCAAATTGACCTGCTTGGTCTGTTGATATGTAAACATATAGTAAAGCTGGATGGATCGCCAACCTGTACTCATCTTATCTATTACTTGAAGTTACTATCATAGTCCTCTCTAAGCCCGCCATCCAGTCTATCGGGCCAGCCACCTGGACTCCCAGAATTTCGGAGTATGAGTGCTTCTTACATGACTCGTCAGCGAACGCGGGTGTGGATACCATTCGTGCAAATATTCCCCCGTGGAGTCTCGGTTCCAGGGCTTTCATCAAGATCGAGGTAGTAGATGAACGCCGTACGCCTTCACGGAGAGCGTCCCCCGGAGGTTTTGCGGACACAGTATGTGGAGACTCCTCGCAGAGATGGGGTCGTTGCGAAGACGACCACTCTCCGTGGGGGGCTCCACTGGTATCCACGACGGGCGGGTCAATACCTATGTCGTCAACTGGCTTTTAAAAATTTGCATGCACATGATGAAGGTGTCTCAGTTTAAGCATGCCTCTACAGGAAACAATAGGACCAGCAACCGAGATGTGACGTCAGGGAAAGTCGTCAATTGGATCCGATAACGTTGTTTGTGCTTTTTCCATGTAGAAGGGTGCGAAAAGATAAATAAATTATGTATGGTGACAGCAGAGCGGATATCATACATGGTGGATGGGTACGTGTAACATTGGCTAGCTAATTTCCTACATGAATCCTACATGGCATCGATCGTCCTCGTGTGAAGGAATCCAATGTTTCAGTATTACATAACTCCAATATCCAAGAACATTTGGTGGTCCAGTGACCACACTGCGGATGCACACGTTCGACAGTTCCTCAGACCCAGACGTTGCGAGCGACCCATCCACTCCGAGCGCCGGTGTCCGGCTAGGTTGGTTTCCCGCTCCAAACTGACAGAGAGATGACAAAGGGGACACCAAGGGTCAATCAACGTCTATGAATTGATCAAGGTCCCATGTGTGCCCCTTGCTGCACTACCGGATATGGGAAGTGATAACTCCGTATATGGGGATGGGACCTCCCCAGTCGAGTGCCGCAACCATCCTCGCCGAACGCAAAACGGAACCCGGAACCAGCGACGCTCTACGTGATCGTCACGCGTCAAGTTTAGTTTGCAGTGCATGGTTCCTCGACGATGGATGGGTGAGGGGGGGGCGATGAATGATGGGGAGTATGATGGGGGATAGTGTATGGGAGTGTGTTAAGACAAGATGGATGGGTCGGGCACGACACATTAATGCACGGGGTATGGTAATGCAGGCATTGCAGATGGACGAAGATTGCAGAGATAAATAAGAGCGACGGGGGAGAGAGACGGGCTCAGCGGAAGGGGCAATGGGGAGCGTGAGCACCGCGCTCGCCGCAATGGCAGCACTGGGGTAAGCTGTGGTGGACGACGAGGTGTTGGTCTGCGTCGTGGTGGTGGCGGTGGGAGGCCATAGCACTAGCACTGGTAGTGGTTGCAGAGGTAGATTGCATGTTAGAAGAAGAGGTGGACGAGTGGTGGATGGGGGAGTAGGAGAGGAAGTGTCGAGGGTATAAAAGTGAATCCGGGACTTGTTTCCGTTATCGGAGGTGGTCGACCTGGTCGTGGCGTCATTCCACCAGCCAACTTGCCTGCTGCGATTACGCTGTGCGAGTAATAATAATATTACTGGTAAATGTCCTGATGATGGCGGCGGCAGGCGATGTCCAAATGCACGCAGAGACGGAAAAGGAAGGTGGCCCATTATTCTTTTTCATGTGACCTCGAAAAAGGAAAGGCGTGATCACATCGGGGGACACGCCAAGGTTTCGGATCGGACGTGATAGATCCAGTCCATATATGGAAATGTGACACGTCGGCAACTCGGAAGCAGACCGATGGGAGGTCGATTTCCCGCGGAGGGAGCCATGCCCCGCCATGCAGCCCTCCTCCTCCCCAGAGCTGACCGTAAGCATTCCACAGGAGCACACCCTCCTCCTCGCCCTCAACCGTCCCCTCCAACGCAATGCCATCACCCCAGACCTCACTCGTGAGATCGCTCACGTGCTGGACTGGTTCGATAACGAGCCCAGTCTGTGGGTCGCCGTCCTCACTGGCGAGGGTGACATGTTCTGTGCAGGGGCAGATCTCAAGTCATGGCATGCCAGCCAGTCCTCCAACGTCACCACCGAACAGCAAGACATCGCATCCTCGCCGCACGGATTCGCTGCCATCTCTCGCCGTCGCACGTCCCTCAAACCCATCATCGCTGCTGTCAACGGACCTGCGTACGGCGGAGGCGTCGAGATCATCCTCAATTGCGACCTCGTCGTCGCAAGCACAGACGCTGTCTTTGGGTTGCCGGAGGTAAAGAGAGGCGTGGTCGCTGCGCAAGGAGGTCAGTGCTTCTTCCTTCTTCCCCTCAGCCCTGGGTACAGGTGGGTCGGGTCTTCGTCCCGAGCCAACTCGGTGTGGCAGTCACAGAGGACACGAAAGGCCTCGCGGATATGATTTCCCCATGACCGAACGGAACGGAACGGGCACGTCGTCCTTCTCTCCTTCGTTCGGACATTCGGACGTACCTGCTCCTTCCTCTAATCCATACTTGCACATTTGTGTTACCTTCTGGGTCGCTGCCATCCGGAGCACCCTGTAAATACACGCGCGATAACGGATATGATAAGGGACATACTGATCTGTCGTCGCAGCGATCCCGAGGTTGACGAGAGTCGCGGGTCATCAGGTACGGACCACCCTCTTCTGTCTCATCTCCGCATCACCGTCGTGCCTTGGCCTGGCTGTCCGGAATTGGTCGTTCATTGACCCCTTCCACGCCTGCACTGATCTGTGATCTTACTCACCGACAGTCCGACATCAGTTGCTTCACTGATGTGACTGACGATGATGTTCCACAGCTTGCCTCGGAGATGCTTCTTCTCGGAAGCACCATCACCGCTTTGGAGGCGAGGGATAAGTTTCGTTTGTAAGTCTCATTTAGGTTTACCCGTCGTTCTCCGTTTGGTTTCCACTGCCGACCTTTGTCCTTCCGCTTGGTTGGTGTTCGCCTCCACAATCCTTTCACGGTGTCCACTACCACAACCCATACTGCTACCGGACCATGACGTCCTCACCAGTCATCTTGCATTGTGTTTTGGTTCGCAACGAGTCTTCTTTGTTCTTCACGTTTGTCATCAAGTGTCGTTTTTGGAAATGGCACACGTGAGTGTTGGGTCACTCACTCGTAGGACTTGTGGTGGGTGATCGGTGGCAAGTCCTTTGTGGATGTTGGTGATCGGTGTTTCCTGGTAGTTGGTGGACGACGGGTGGCACGTTCCTTGTCCAGGCGAATACTAGAATACTACTTGACCCGCCTTTTCATCCTCTCCTCACTCCATCCCCCTGTCCCCCGTTGAGTGAATCTATGCACCTACGCCGAATTGGGTCGTTCGCGATCATCGCATTGTTAATGCACGTTCGTTCATCACCCTCAGCGTCGAGCTCTTTTCGCGCTTCGCGTCGTAGTGATTATCACTATCATTTTGGCGAGTCTGTGCCTGAGAGCAGGGCGTTGAACTAACCTAATACCACCTTTCTTTTGGGCTCTTTCGCGTGGATTCTTTGCCAACCACGTTGGACTACCCCGGATCACGTTCCAACTCCACACCCAATCCACCTCTAACTCCGCAACCCAAACTGAAACCGAAACGCCACATCTGACATTCACCCACGCCCCCCACCTGCCAGCATCAACATCGTCACCTCCCCAGCCGAAGTCCTCCCCACTGCCCTCGCCCTCGCCCGCACGATCACTTCCAACTCTCCGGACGCAGTCCAAAGCACGAAAGAAGGCCTTTTGATTGCACAGCGCGTCGGAAATGTCGACGAAGCAGTCGCCTCCCACGCCCTGAGTGCAGCCGGTGGGAGGGTGTGGAGTGGGCGGAATGTTAAGGTGGGCGGTTACCCGGATCGAGGCATTCATTAGACGAACGTCGACTAATGGTCGTATTCGTTTAGGAAGGTCTAGCTGCGTTCGTAGAGGTAAGTCGATCGCGCGCACTACTTGAATATTGGATTATTGAAATTGATCATTATCCGTCCACGTGTATAATTACCGGTGGCTGGTCGCCGATGACGGCTCTGCGATCGAACGGTCGTACGAACGACCATTGGACATCTCGTGGATGTTGAATGTCCGTGTGGCACCTATGCAGAAGCGAATCCCGAAATGGACGAACCCTGCAAAACTCTGAGGTGTGTTCGATGTAGTGAGCACCGGTGCGTATGCGATGACGTGATGGCGGGTGTTCATATGTATATTTATCTCTATGATTTTTCATCGTCATCTCTGTCAAGATGTGTATGGTATGTAAAGCTTGTAAGTGCGGAATGCACCCCTCCCCCACCACACTCTTGTCCGATGAGCCGTGTGAGGAATGCTAGGCTACGAGGGGTTCATAGGACGTATATACGTCTCACAACACCAAACAAAGAAACAGCGATCCACCCTCCTTTTACTCACACGACCTGATATGAATCCGTACTAATAACCCTCTCGCACGAGAACCCTACTTCCCCTCCTGCACCTTCACCAACGCGTTCCACGCGTGCTACATCCACATTCGCAACGCTTCCCTGGGCGACGAAGTTGACTTGGACAGGGAAAAAGACCCCGAGGTCGTCTCCACCGACGGAGAACTCGAGTGTACCGGAACGGGTGGACTCGGTCGCATCGTCATTATCACTACTGATACGGGGAATGCTCCACTCGAGGGTGTGGTTATTAGGGTTGAGTGACCATGCTGAGGACGGAGGATGTGTTGACACGGTGGGGTAGGATCCGGTGCTAGCAAGGGAATTACAGTGAACGAGTGAGCAAGTAAATGGAAGGAGTGGAACCTTACGGAAGCGGAATGGAGATGACGACATCGTAGAGTATTAGGTGTTCATTCTCGAGTTCGTACTCAATATTGACGTCGCACGTCCCTTCGGTCGAGAGGGACGGCCAGCAATTGACTGCATAAACCAGATGATCAGTCACCAAACCCGCCGAGCGTGGTGATACACACTTGACAAAGGGACGTAGCTCTCATCGTCCCCCGTATACCTCCACTTGAGGACTCCAAGCGCCTGTCCAACCTGGAAAGCTCTCGAAGGGTCCTTGAGCGCAATCACTTTCTCTCCACCCGGTGTAAACTTCGCAACGTTAGGATGCTGCTTGAGTTGAAGATCCGCACCGAATCCTGGTGCAAATGGGGCCAGCGCGACTCGGATGTGTGCAAGCTGGGGGTCTGAGACGAGTAAACCCATTTCGCCGAGGAGTTTGAGTGATTTGACGCCGCCTTCGCGCAACAAGGCGATCGTGACGGTTTCTTTGATGGAGATGTGTATACTGGGAATGAGGATCAGTGTTGGAGCCTTCTTTTCTCGTTCAAAGCGTAATGGGAATCAGACTGACCTTTCAGGTGTGACGGTGGGGAGACTGTTCTTGACGACGGATGCCGTTGCTGGTACGGGAGATTCCGCGATGCCCGGGGTCGACGGTGCCGAGATCTCTTCTGCAGAAAGAACCTCGCCACCCAGTGCATCGAGCAACTCTGCTTGGCGAGTCTTCTTACTTCCGAGTTTCATACCGCTGCTCTTGAACGTTGGCTGCCGCGAAGCTGACGGGGCTGGGGAAGCTGTACGTATGGGTGACGCTTCGGAGGCTGCCTCGAAACGTGGAACGGGGGAATACCCGGAGATACCGCCGCCAATACCACCACCCATACCCCCGAGAGCAGCGGCACGTTTTTGTTGCTCACGACGTTGCATTTCGAGTTGGCGAGCGCGACGCTTGAGTTCTTCTTTTGCTTCTGCCTCTTTGTTCTGTTACCGTGTAAAATGATGAGGAAGGGAAGAGTGAGAGAAGGAGAAAAGGAGGGGGAAGGATTTTCAGACGTACGCGAGCGATGATTTCCTGGATTTTCTCTTCATGGGATTCCATCTCCAAGATACTCCTGACCTGGGTGAGAGAAACCTGTTCCCGATATCCCAAACTGACGATCTCGTCGAAAGCACTCAAAAGCTCGAATGCGACACGATGAATCTCGCGCTCGTCCGGGCTCTTACACATATCCGCCACGACACGCGCAAATAGATGAAGCGTCTCGATGTCTTGAAGGATGTTGGACGCTTTGTTCGTGATGAGGAGAATGTAGAGATCTTCGAGTGGTTGGTAAACGTAGCGGACCTCGGAGGTTTCGACGGAGGTGTGCTGGGAGTTGGTAGGGATGAGCTTGGGGAAGGACGCAAGAAGAGATTCGATACGGGTCCTTGTCATGGGGTGGAATTGCCGCGAGAGGACAGCTGTTGGATACTATCGTCAGTGGTATGTTTATGAAGCATTGATGCCATGGCACCTTTGCCGCCTTTCGTGCATATCGACGCTGCCAGTACGACCTGTAGGAGGAATGCGTAAGGTGGATAGACAACGACAAGATACACACCATCCCGTTAGCTTATGTCCTTCACAGCCGTCGACTTTGTTAAAGGGACTCCAACAACTTCTTACTTTCCTACTAGGTTATCGACGAAGTACTACATACGTGTTGGGTGGTGGTATCACGTGATCACATTCCAAATTAAATCGTACACTGAGCAAGTAGGAATAATTCAAAGTTCGACATCAGCCCCTGGGTGCTACACTAGCCAGTAATTGCCTGAAAGGAGCCAACTTAGTCTGAACAATGGTGGTAAATAATAGTTCGTGGTCTTCGTCGTGCCAAAAGGCCTTGTTATGCGCGATCTCATGCGCAATGATGAGAAACCTACTCGAGTGTGTCAGAGATGGCACGTATGATGCAAGACGCTGGACAAGCTCCTACCAAGCGCTATACACGTCAGCTTTCCCGTGGTCGTCGCTGGAATATTTTCCGAGGTCTGCGTGGGACAGAGATAAGCCAACGCTCCGGCAAGGACGGGAGTGATGCAACTTACGCTTCACCATAAAATGTGCAAGATTGAGATAGATAGCATGATTGCGGTTGAAACCCATCAGTTCTGCATCATCACTTTGCCAGAATACGTGTAACTGTGTGGGTTCTAAATGAAACATTTGCGCCAAGTTCCGAAGAACGCCGGAGAACGCTTCTAGTTCTTCTTCTGGCGGATCGTTCGACTTGGCTGCAACCCCCAATCTCAACTTCAGTCGTCCAGAATAGAACATCGGAAACCTACAGGTCTTAAACACCGCCATGCCATCCCGGGTACGCCCTTGTAAACAAGATAAGCGCATTTCGAAGGAGTGTGTGCACAATGGGACAGCTCACTGCAGTACTTGAGGTCCATCACACGCGAGGCGGAGCAATACTTCACATCATGCTGCTTCTTTCCCCGTTTCGGATCTTCAGCGTTTTGATGGATCGTTCTGTCCCGATTACCGTCGTCGCGCTCGCACAGCTTGAGCGCCTCATCCATTAATTGCTCTGCAGGGAGGGTGCAATGACCGGTGGTGTTTCACTTTCACACTAACCCATCTCGGCCGATAGGAATCTTCCTCTGGGCGTCTTCCTACGGGTGAACAGCCTCCCCATAAGGTGCCTGAAGTCCTTGATCCACAACGGTGGTCGTGGCTGAGGTGGGTCAGGCGAGGGTGGTGGGGCCGGCAGAAGCAGAGGCAGGGCTGAAATGTAGAAAATACTACGCGTAAGTAGGCGATGGAAATGATCGCACAGGCACCCACGGTTGTCTGATGGCCGCACTGGATTGTCTTCGATCCAGCTTACTGTATGGCGGTTAAGATCTTGACACGGATGACAAAAGAAATCGAATTACCATCATAACCTCGAAGATGCAGGTCTTCGAGACTGGCGTCAAGGATTGTCATGAGTGAGGAGGTATCGTGTGCTTTGCGCGTCCTGAAAAGGAGGCGACAAAGGGCAACTGACATGCTACGACGAAGTATGAATCGTTGATCCATGTGTAGTCAAGATCTCGTCACTCACTCGTACCACGCTCGCCTAGATCCTGATCTATTATTTGCCACCCAGAGTATGTGGTTTCCCCCCCTAGTCGTCTCGATTCCGGCAAGTGCATCATCACACACCGTGGTCAGTTTACTACAAGCTCCCTCCAACGCGTTTTCAAAGTCGAGGCGTTTCGTAATTCGCAAGCGCTCGCAGTGTTTCACACTGAAATGTTCGGGATTTTGCCACCTGTCAGTCCGGACATCTGATCGGCGGGTGTTCTCTTGATCGTACAGGAAGATCTTCACTCTACATAGGACGTGACTTCGGAGATCCTTGTCCTCCCCGCCTTTGCCCTCTGTCTCAATGGTGTGAGATACGTGGACACTCAAGTTCGCGGAACCCATAGCCCTGTAGAAATCTCGAGAGCGATAGGCTTAGGGGAGAAACAGGGAGGATAAAGTAACTTACTGTCAAACACTTCCTCCTTTGGTGCAACCAATACATATTCTCCGAACAATCTGTAACTCTCCATGTCATCGGCGATAAGTATTTCGCGTGCTCGTCTGAGGGCATATTGTATTGATTCGGCAGACCGAGAGGTATCCGGGCCACGCTTCCTTCGATACCCAAGGAATATTTCCGCGTTCCTCATCTTCGTTCTGGTCTCTGTAGGTAAATTGTGGTATCCGACCGCAACCTGACGGAGATCGTCGAGATACCTGACAAATACTAAAGATTGCATTCTAGCGAAGATAAGCGCGACTTACTTTTGAGGCTTGGCTTTTGCAAGATATCCCTGCGGGTCCTGAAGAAGTGCCTCCGAGATGTCAATGTAGTCCGGCTTCGGTTTCGCGCCACACAGCCTCAAGAAAGAGCTTGCTGTGGGGTTGAACATGACGAAGTTGAACAGTTGACGATAATGCTCATTCGAGTCGTCCGGCTTTTCTAAAAAGCATTTTCGTGGTTGGACCCATTTAAGTGAACCAGCATCACTTCCAGCGTGGCTGGGTACGATGCTCAATTCCGCTATATCTTTCAATTCATCAGCTGTGAAACCTGGGGGAACTATTAGCACAAATATCGACAAGTCGAACGGGACTCGATGATTCACCGCCTTTGCGAGCAAGCAAATCAAACCAACTCTGGGCTTCCTTGTTATCCTTCGGTGGTTTTTCTCGCAGGACCTTAACGATGGCAGAAGCCGGTGGTCGATCTTTAATCTTCAAGCACGCGGTTTGGTCTTTGTTAACGCTTGGATGCAGCCTTTTGAATCCAAGTAGTTCCCATTCCGAAGATATGAACACCTTGCATCATTTTTAGCACATAACTGGTTAGACTGAAACTAAAAACAGACCTGCTCCGGCGTACCGAGCTGTAAATGGTTCCATTTTCCGCAGGGAATGAAAGCTATGCCTTGGAAGTCCGCTGGGTCGTAGTTGGAATATACCGAATTCATGTTGTCAAGAAGGAAGGTGAGCGCATATTTCCTCATGGTATTCTCCTCGCTTGACGCCTTTCTAATTATCACATCCAAAGGGGGGTAGTCTTTGAGTCCCAAAAAAATGAGACGCTCGAGGTCTGGAGAAACATCAATAGTGTATCAACGCAGGAGTGAATAAGCGCTAACTGACAGCCTAGTGGCCCAGTTGGCACATAAGCATTTGGCCATTCAATGGTTGGAAGCTTAAGGTCGGCATTCCAAGGCGCTGGGGTATAAAGGTCAGCAATACAGCGGAATCCACCATCTGCACCAGTGAAGATGGCCATCTGCTGTAGCTCCATGCGATCCTCGGTCGTCATGACATCATGAACTCTGTCAAGATATACAGCGAGTTGATATGGAGTACACCGCGGGTGCGGCAAGCTACGCACTATTTAGTCTCGAACAAGAAAAGACTCACGAAATGAACTCACCGCCCCTTGATACCGCTCCAAGGAATGAACCTTTTAACACCAAACTCTTGCAGCATTTGTTCGTTGAAGTCTGAGGGGCGAATGACAGGAAGGTCACCAAACAGGTCTGCCTCCGGAAAGTAAGCTTCGCTGGGCTTTTTCAAACCATCTGAGGTAAGAATACAATCCACGTTCTGCAATAGGGAGATAATTTGCTCTTTTTCAGGAAGTTTCAAGGATGGCCACAGTGACTGCAATATTTCTAGCGCCCGTTTATAATCAGGATTCAGCCTGGGGCCAACAACGTGCTGAATCCAATCGACAATGGTCAGCTCTTCCCATCCAAGGACAGTTCGTACTGCCAGGGCGTTCAGTCGGCTAGTAAAGGAGATGGGTATGGTGTCAGGAGGGAGAGGGTCCTCAACACGTATATATGAACCCCATCCTTTACCGTCCACGAATTTCCGGATATCATTTAGCAGAGTGACATCGTGCTCGGATTTCCGCTGAGCAGGCCGGAACCTCTTAGAGGCCTGGTTAAATTGCTTTTTGACCTCCTCCCCGCCGTCCGCGATATCATCTCCCCACCTAGCAATGCAAGTTTTAACCCACCACGTGATGAAGGCAACCATGTCTTCCTCCATGAATACCCGCTGGTTTAGCTCATCCACGATGTCACGGAACGTGTAGTCGTTAACTTTGTACCACTTAGGAAGCGTTGCAATCATACTTTCGGTTTCTGGAACCAGGTCAAGGACGGGCCGTTGCCTCATGAACGTAGCGAACGTTTCATCTGGTTTTCGGACGTCTTTTGAGTCTCGGATACCAAGATTGGAGACGATAGGGAACGGCAAGTCCGGCGTGCAGTCAAAAAAGCCTTCTGAAGAAGGCCTGCCACATTGGAATCCGAAGATGACCGGAACGCGAATGATTTCATGAGAAATAGTCCCTCCTTTCGTGCTTGATCGGGTCGGGACGACCATTCGTGTCGGATAACACTCATGCCTCGCTCATAGATCAGGCGAGCCATGAAGCCGCCAATGTACAACAATTCTTCATTCCATTCTGCAGGCCCCATTAAAAATCAAAGGAAGAGACGAAGGGGAAGAGACAATGTACCTCGTACTTGGCCATTCCTATTTGCAAACAGGTGAGACTGCATATCATGACCCTAGATACGGACGCACGCTAAATCAATCGACCCTCGCTCTACAGTGGGGATAAACCGACTGGAGAGATGTACTGCGATTCCGGTAGTTTCGGTCGTAGTTTGACCCTTACAGGCCATCAGACTCTGGACCTGAGTGCACACGAAGCACTTACGATGAATAATTTTGCGTCGGGCTCACTGAGAAAAAGTAGTTTTACATCACATCACTCATTGACACTAAAGAAGCTCGGCGCCACTCACCCATCGCGTTCGCTGAGAAGTCCCTGTGGCCCCATGAAAACACTGTTAAGACCACGCATGTGATCATGCTCACGCTGCACGCTCTCGTATTCACTCAATGTGAACTGAAATGCCTCTCTGAGGGATGCAAGCAGACAAGCAGAGACAACGTACGTGCACAGCTTCAAACAAGAAGGTCTTGGGAGGTTTCTTCTTTGTTGCCTCTTCAATTCCTCTTGCCATTCTATGAGAGGGCCTAGTGCAGACTTCTGCGGAATACACCTTATAGCCAAGGGAGAAATCCTTTGCAGAAGTCTCTTGGAGAAGGTGGTTGCCGTTCGATTCTGAACTCTTCTTCCCAAAGAAAAAACCTGACTTTGACACTGGATCGACATGTGGTTTGCCTTTCTTGCGAGAAGAACGGATGTTTGATCCCGCGCCGTAAGCCTGGCCGCTAATGTTTACCGTCACCTGTTGATCTGAAGAAAGGTGTCAGTGGGTTACAGTTAGCCGAATGTCAACACACCAAAAGCCTTTACGGACGTGACCTCGAACACATTGGAGGGGCTCGTGGTCTTCAAACCTTGTGGTATTTCTATTTTCGTGGGTTCTGTTCGAGACTTGGTGATTCTTGACAGGACAGAACCATTAAACGACACGGTGACATTCTTCACTTTCACCAGAAACGTCACTGCTGTGCTGATAAAGCGCGATAAGTCAAATGGCTTTGGCATGGTTAAGTCTGCCTCTGGTTTAAGATCCATCTCGAAAGTGGTCCAGTCCTTAGAGTCCCTGTTAACATATGATCTGGACTCCACGAGAAGCTGGTTATTGTCATTAGGACACCTGCACCCCAGCTGATTAACGGTATTACCTCGTTGTTCTCATAGAACATTCTCTTTCGAATGCCTAAACAAATATTTTATCAGCCACGCCCTCACTGGTAATAAATAGTTTAACTCACCACCTGAGATTATGACAGGACTGTCGGTGACGCTAAAAACACTGAAGAATCCTGACAAGCATCACGTCCTTCTCGCAACTCAAATGGAACAAAATTGGTCACGTACCCACACCGAAGGCGCCAATCTTGCGCTCATCGGGGTTACCATCCGCTGAGAGACATGAGCACCAGAGTTTTGCTGATGACATAGCGAGGACGGGGCGCACCGATATTTGTAATGCGCTCCCAGTCTTTGACGGTAAAAGGATCTCCGTCATTTCTCAGCACCCACCTGGCCAACTTGACACCGCTTAGACTACTCTCCTGTATCTGGGACCCCACCTGGATCGTATTCAAGTCATCGACATGACCCGTTCCCCCAACAGCCGTGATGTACTGCTCAGTTTGAAACTCGATCTGCACTTCTTCAGCTTGAGCATCGTCGGCGTTCTGTATCAGTTCTCGAAATACTGAGCGAGGTTCGTGTAAGCCAACCTGAGGTTACTGTCGAACTCGGGTGAGGGGGTTCCGCAACTTGCCTGTAAACTCTCTTGGGTATCTTGCGAGTACCTTATCCACTAAAGCCCGATCGTTCACGTTGACTTTTCCGAGCGTTTGACCTCCGGATGTATCTCCGTTTACGGCGGGAGCCATATGTCCCCGTGTATGGTGGTAAACTTTGCAGCGCTCACACTCAGCGCAGCTGGTTTGGGGAAATCCGCGACACTCCGCGCAGTGGTTAAATAATAACAAGAGCCAGAACTTTGGACAGAACAAGAGGATGCTGTCGCCACCGCCTCCGCCGCGAGGTCGTCATGGTCCTTGTTCTCCCACAGCCAAATACGTAAGTTACTGCCGTTGCCAGCGCCACTTACTTGCTACTACAAGCATGTACTCAAACCTACTCGAATCGTCTCATCAACGATCAATTGGCATGTCCGGTACCACCTCCCGTAAGTAGGGAGCGGGTACTCACTTCCGCAAACTCAGGTCAGAGTCCTCCGGCGTATCGTCCTTCGGCTGAGATTTTGTGACGTGCTTTTGTGCCCCTTTTCCCAGGTAAGTACCGGTACCCTATCCTCGCTGCCACAATCTCTGCGGCGAGTGAGCGTTCTCGCAACCAGCGTGGTACCACATGCGAATCACAGCCTAACATAAGTAGAAGTATTAAACATGCAGTACTACGCTGCAATGATGACTTGACAAGGACAGCTAATCCCTTCACACCCTGGAAGGACTCCCACTGGTTTAAGTGCGACCAAATCTATCAAGCGGTGGGCGACCGAACGAGGGCTAGTAACAGGACATGGTCAGCTGCCCTCACTAGTCTGTCTTCACGGAAAAAAACGTACAATCGGAGCCGGCTTATTCTTCAAAATGTCGTCGATTTTATCCAAAATTTCAGGCGTAAGCTTAGGAATTACCTCCAACGCCTTCAAGTTTTCGACGACCTGCTCTGGTTTGGAAGCGCCAAGAATAACAGTGCTAGTGTTGGGGTTTCTAGCCACCCAAGCTAGCGCCAGCTGAGTCATACTGCATCCAAGATCTGGGAGTTCAAAAATATCAGGTTCTCCAAGTACCTTTCCTTCATTCAACACGCACCTGTCTCGGCGAGCTTGGTGAGTTCCTGAATCTTCCGGATCTTCTCCCGACCTTCCTCTCCATCCAGATTCTTGATGGTTTCCTTGAAGAAATCGGGGTGGGCAGCAAGACGAGATTTCTCTGGGACGCCATTGTTGTACTGAAAGCCTGCAGGTTGGTTTGAGAACATAGTGCAATGGAGTATAGGGTACCTTCCCGGTGAGCAAGCCACTGGCCAGCGCTGACCAAACAGTGGTACCGATGGCATACTTTTTATACAGTGGGGCGTATTCTTTTTCTGGACGCTCACGGTGCAGCATACTAATAGTGGGCTCAAAGGATGACATCACAACCACGAAGCAAAGTTGTGAACGTACTGGTGCTGGCATTGTTCAGCAATTGGCCCGATGAGGTTGAGCTTGTCTGCGACGTCTACAAAAGCACCATCAATACTGTTCCACTGCATACCAAACAAGGCTGACGGTAAGCTTCCTCTATGTCCCGAGCAGACCACTCTGATGTTGCCCAGTAGAAAGCCTACCGGATAGGATGAGACATCCTCAACTGTAGATGGCAGAACTGCGCACCCAGCCCTTTTCAATTACATAGTTGAATGCACGAACAATCTCTTCCATGGGTGCTGCCGAATCACGTTAGCGACTTTTCTAACAGCCCAATACTGACACGGACTGGAATAATCTGGTCTGTGCGCAAATATAACGTCGACATAATCAAGTCCTAGGCGCGCAAGGGACTCTTGTGTACCCTCGATGATACTACAAAACCGTGAACGCCATATAATCATCAAACGTAATGAACCACCACTGACTGCTTTCTTGATAAACCAGTGTCGTTAGGACCTGGCCGAGTACCAAAGAACAACTTGGTGGTAATAACTAGGTCACTCCGGCGATATCCAAGTTCCCTGATCACGCGTCCCCTGGGAAGAAGTTAGTGTGTTTCTCTTGGCGAGAAGAGACTCGGACGGACATTTCTATCTCCGAGCGACCTTTGGCATAGCCCTCCGCGGTATCAAACATATTGATGCCGTTCTCGAAAGCAACTTTAATAATTTCCTATAGACATCAAATTTGTTAGCATCACATCAACATGCTCCAGACTCTAGGGCTGCCTACTTTAACGGGGTCACCGACGACCGTCCCTCCAAGAGTTAACCCTGTGGTGAGGACGTTTGATGGGTGCCCGGTTGAATTGGTTTTTAGCGCGGCTGACTCACAGCTACCAAGGGAGAACAGCGGTACCCGTAAACCACTGGGACCCAAACGGCGGAAAGGCATATTCTTGGGATCAAAAGTAACCTGCGCGTTGGACATAGCACAGGACTCAGCGCGAGGGAACTTGAAGATCAGTTGTGTGTGATGGTGACGAGTGCTTGATATTATCAGCCCGATACCTGCTTGGGTTCGGCCGCTTATATCTCACCATTGTCGGTGGAGGTTACGTGTATTATACGTAATTTGACACTTGCTAAGCAAATGCGGCGTCCTCGACCGATCATGGCTACCCCCAATTATAGGGCGATATTTATCGACGATTTGTAGTTTCGATGACATTATGACATACGTGTACCACGATCCAGGGTCATGACCCCGTCGCCATGCGATAAGAATGTCCTCGCTGGCCATCCGACTTACAAACTTCACTCTACTAATCAGGGAGACAGGGGAATGGTGGAATCACGGTCACGACCAGTCAGTAACAGGTTTAAACCATATATTCGCTTACTGATGTAAGCTATTACTTGGGTGGCACTCGTCAAGCCCCAACGCCGACTTGTCACCGGAGGAGGGGAATTACGAATCGCAGTCAGAATGGCCTAACCAAGGCCCATCTACTGCTGGCACTTCTATTTGGTACCACGAAGATTGAGAGCCCAATCACCTTACACGCTAGCTTCCAGTTCTAATATAGGCACCAGCTGCACTGCTTGGGTCTTATCTTTACTTAGTGCTTTGGTAGGCAGTGCACGCAGACTGGCTAGCCAATGGCTCCTCCAAGATAACGGTGGGAACAATGGTGCAATATCGCCAAGCAACGAGGAGTCCATCTTTTGGGTACTCATGCCATTTCGGCGTCCACACCTTAGTGATTCATCAAACAACGGTGACTGTTGCTACCCATCGACCAAACGGTACATATGTGCTCCCAGGAGGAAAATGAAACTCGAAGTAAACTCCTTCGCATAAGAGATGCAAGATGCTACGTGATAAATTCGAAGGGAGGTAGATAACAAGAATGGTGAGCGAGACAAGAGCGCTAAGGAGTGTGGGTGTAAAGGCAGAAACTGCGAACGTAAGATAAAATGGCGTGACTGTGAAGATGAAGGTACCGGTATTGTACAATGTAGGTAATTGTCACCAAGTCAAATCCCGAAGCCGAAATGGTAGTTGCCTGAGAATAGGCAACTATAACGACAGCAGCCGGAGACATGCATAGGAGACATGATGTTGTATCCTTGCTGAGCGTGACGAGCAAAGGGCCATGCTCAATGATCAAGGAAAATGGATATTCGGTTCTTTCTCAGAACTGCCTCGGAGTTCCCCTAATTTGTGCTCGTCTTTCTCAAACTCGGTCAGGCTATCACGTTGGTCTTCGATATCGTGATCGAAGTCATTGAAGCCTTCGTCGATCTTGGACACGACCGTTGTTTTCAACGTTCACATTAAGCTGCATCTAGTCGTGAGGCAACTCTTCATCAACATGAGGGCAGAAACTCCTGTTTGGTACTTACACTCTTCTGGGTAGTGGTGGGTCCAAGTATACGTTGCTACGGAACAAGTCAACATTTCCACAAAGAAGTCGAAACAGTTGACGTAGGACACGCACCGAAACGTGGCTCTTGTTGACACCACTGTAGGGTAGACCAGCAGCGAGGCCGCCAGTCTGATCACGCTCACTCGAATACATACGATCTACACGCAGACGCTTGCGAGTGTTTAACCTGTAAAATAGGCTATCAGACATTCTAATCTGTCAAAGGAAAATATCAACAGACGTGGCGAGAAGGGAGTTTGCGTATACTGTAATCGGTAGGAGTAAGTTTCCGACGAGAGAAAATACAGAGAACACACGTTTAGCAATTGCAAAATGCATGCCGAGGAAAATCAAATTGTGTCGCATGATGAGCCACTGTAGCCATGTCAGTGCGTAACCAGTATAAGCTACTGAAGGGCTTACACAAATCAAAGAAGCAACGGTTTATAATACTATGCCATCGGTGAACCAAACTGGGTTTGCTACAAGATTGGAAATAATCTTACGATGTAACTGAACCGGTTTCCAGGGTATACAAAATCAAGGAATTGATGATATGGTTCATGCTGCATGGAATACGTCAATTCATTATACAGAAACGATTGTCGACCTACTTCGCGAATCCAGTCTTCCTGCTTCCAAGGAAGATGATCATGGTTGTGGTAATGATGATTTCGACAGACGCAGACAAGGTGACACCAACGGTGAAAATCCACTGGATAACAACTCAGCACACCTGTGGTAGAATGGAAAGGGGCGACGGCGTACAGCTGGATACGGGCGGATGAATAAGGAGTAATGTTTGAGACGGATGCTACATATTGTCAATGATGCAATGGGGGCAAGTAGGAGGGTACAGACTCACATCTCAGAGGTTGAGCCTTGGTTTACAGAGTCAGGTTTGTACGTCGGTTCATAAGTGGACTACTTACAGCAGGCGGCAACTGTAAAGCGTCGTTTAGTGACTGGTACAATCCCGAATTTGAGAACTTACGCAGTCGACAGAAAGCAAGGATAACCTATGAGATCGTAATCAAGCAGTGTACTAGCCAGAAATTGTTAAACACGAACAACTGGAACAGCAATGTACCACTTCTTCATCACTGCAGGCCAATAAGCAAATGAAGTTCCGACTGAAAAGGGACATACGTTTCCGAATTCTGTTAGCGAAGAAGCTGGCGGTATCCCGTGAGCACCGTCACCAGAGATACAGGGAGCAACTAACCAATGAACAAGGAACGTGACGGCAGCAGTGACAGCCACGGAGAGCTAGAAGAGATGTTCATCAGAAAGTTCGTAGTCTGTTCCTAATAATGTGCCTACCCCTAGCGCGCTTCATGTGATGTTGGTCGTTTAAACAATCGTCTGGCACGTATAGATTCTTCACTTACGGAGGTATAAGATCCATGTCCTCGGGTTTATCGAAGCCTGTAATGACCGATTGCCAGGCCGTAACAACAATTAGTATCGTGTGCGTCAAGTCGAGCGCCCTGCGGTGTATCAGCTTCAAAGCACGACCCTCATGTCGCTGCATACCAGACAAGGAAGACCTAGGTCGCAGCACACGTCAGTCAGACCTCCTTGGTCATGGTGCTAGAAATGACGCACCAGGAATTTTGTCCATGCATAATCACCGGGGTAGAGCTTGTAATACAAAACGCATTGCACGAACACCAGCCCGGTGAGGCTTTGAGAGGTGAGGACAAGTCATTCGATGAGACCAAATGGCAACATACGCGCATCCGAAGCAAGTACCCAACAGGATTGCACCGTACGTTGTTGCGACGGTGGTGACGTCGCCTGGAACTGTCATTGGGGGAGTGGAAAAGTAAAAATTGCAAAGGAGGGGACGTGAACACGGAAGGTCACTAGCGGATCCCAGAAGCAGTCTCGGGTTTTTGTATGTTATTTGTGTCCGTTGTTGACACGAGATCGGGACCGCCGACAATCGACAGGCTCGCAAGATGTCGTTATGTATGGAACCTCGGCAAAGGGGAGGATGAAGAACTTCGAGCACCTTTTATATTATGGCTTTATTATTATGGCCAGCTCGACAGGTTGACAGGGCGAGAATGATTCTATATGATCGTATGCCCCGAGATAGCAGGAGGTAGCATGGAACGGGCGATCCTTATTCCAAACAAAAAACTACGACCTCCGCTAGCCTCCGCCCACCACGAGGGTGGTCGGAACAGCTCCCGAGCGCCCAGATATACCGTAAGTAACTGACATACCTTCTGGAAATTACATCAAGTACGACTCCAGAACCCCCCCCCCCCCGGGTGTGGTGTGGTAAGACGACCTGGCGCGGGTTTGATAATCCTCTCGAGCCTATCAAAAAAAATCGATGGACCTGCCGTGAATGTATTAAGTACACAGCAAACACCAAAGCTAAGCTGAGTCGACATCCGTCATTGTCAAAGCAGGGGCTCACGATCACTTCCAAGCTGGGTACTCTGCTCGTTGTTGGAGCAGATTAGGCAAACTTGAACGAGTGCCAATCAGATTCCCGTATTCAACGGCAGAAGTCTTGCCCCTCTCTTCAATTGTGTTTGACAGATCGCATTCGCAGTTATGGAAGCATTTAGCCAGCCTGTCAAGATCATATTTAATCGAAGATGTCAACCACATCCCTGTACCAGCTGGCGGTGTTTATAAGTGTTTCATCGCTTAGCTAACGTTTTCCGCTCCGTTTCTGCTTAAATGGTGGCCAGAAGTTGAACCTTCATACATTACGTTTCTCGTTCTGCTGCATGAACGGAAGCGAGCCATCACAGTACAGTGGCATCTGTTTTGGTCGGGTTCCCTTCATTATATGAACCACTGATCAACTCTTGACATATCAAAAGTTTGGCCGTGCGGAGCCATCGTTGAACAACAAGTTATTTCAGCGATTGTGCACAACCTCTTACTCTTCTCATCTAGCAGTTAACGTCCCGTATTCTGTCAGCATCATCTCGAGCTCATATATACAGAAAGGTGCATGTTGCGATGTTTGAAAGGGACTTTCCTGTGGCGCACTTCCAGACTTCTTAAGCCGACTCGGTGTGCCATCATTCTTGTACACTCCGGCATCCACATCCGGATCGGACAGTCTAGGCTTGGATCCAACGCTACATTGCGCCGCGGGAAAGACAGCCAGGAACTCTGCCTTTGGCCCTGGCCGATGATGGGCGAAAGGTCTGTTTGATTAATTCGCAGAGCTGTTTAGCGCTTGCTCTTTCAAACGTGTGTTGAACACTGCAATCTTGCAGGCAGGGGTAGATAATACGACTAGATCTTCGCCTTTTCTTTCGTTTCTGCTTTTCTATTTTAGTTGGTCAGTATCGTGGCTTTGACAATCAAGTCTTGTAGAATAACTTCAAGAGCCTGATGCTTCTTCGGATGTTCGGTTGCGTAATGTTTCGTAACATCAATATGGAGGCATATGGCGAGCATTCGCCGACTCGCAGCTTCCATCTAGTCTTATTTAGGTTGCTGTTCCGCCCGACCTTCTACGAATGGCCTCCATTGACAGACTAAGTACCATACGTTATGTCGGGCCTGTCTCGTATCGCAACCTTGACAGTCACAATAGGTGTTGGATCGTGCAAGAACCTATCCTTCTACATACTTCCGACTCTACATCCGAGCTAGAAGTGGAATGGCTATGACCACCCATTTCTATAAACTTAATAACTTAACTGGTGGACTGGTTCCATGTTCACGAGGTGATATCCATACCCTCGGATCATGGGGGGATTCTGGGGCTGCGTGCTGAGCTGATAGGCCCAAGTTCTGGACCAAAGCTCCAATAACAAGACTCGAATAACTCGACAGTGTGGTTTTTTTGATGATGTGTTTGCCGTAGAGGGGGGGAGACGGGATCCGAGGCAAAAAAATATATGATTCAATCCAAAAGCCAAAGGACATATATGTATCATCTCGTGCAAGTACGACGCTTGCAATACCTGTTGTTCCCTATAGCGGAGGTTTGGTATCCCTTTGTGCTGCCAATGGGTGGAATCATGAGCCCAAACACCACCTGGGAAGGTTCTAGTACGTACACATCGTGATACGGTCGCCGAGCGATAGTGCAATGCCTTGTGTTTTGCTGCGAATGCGAACATGTCCGACAATCGCATCTGTCTCAGTCTTCTCGATGCTCAGGTTCGCCAGCGCATCTTCGCCTGTGCGTGTGTGGAGAGACATCCATATATCAGAACCAGAAACGAAGAATTATGGCGGGCATGCTTACCGAAAAGACTCCGCGCGTACATGTTGGCAGAAAGGAAGTCGCAGTCACCAGACATAGCACCTTCTGGCGTCAAACAAGACATGTTGGTCGATTTCATCACATGCTTCAGATACTCCCGCGTGTCACTGACAAGTAGACTCCACGTTAAAGCGCGATGCGAACAAAAAAGAAGTGAGATAGGACTTACGTCATTTTCGTAGACACGTTGACTCTATTCTCCCACTCGAATTCCGTCCACATACTGCGGAACTATTGCAATCTGCTGTTTACCAGACATATTACGGAGCGATAAAGGTAGGCACGTACTTGAGTCTCACTGCAATACGCGGGCTTGATGTAGTCCATTATATCAATGTGTATGTCGTTCAATATCACACAACACTCGGTGAGATTAGGCCCGTCCCACAATATGCTTCCGAATATGACACCGGTTTCAGTAGACGACACCTAACGAATACTCAAGTCATAATCAAGATATTGCGGGGAACGGGCATACCTTGATCGTAGCTTTAATACTCTGGAAGCCATGGGGGGCAATGGTGTATACAGTAGGGCGTTCCACAAGCTTGAGATCCCCCAATGTCGCAAAGTCCAAACAAAGATTTTGAAGCGTATTCGAGGTCTGGTTCACTAGCAGGACATCTGTGGGGTACCGAAATAAATTATAAGGGTAGGGACCTGGGAAGGCACAGGGAACCTCGTACCCAGTAAGATATCAAATCCATGCATCTTGACATATGCCTCAGCATATACAGGATCCGAGAATCCTTACGAGCGCAATATATCAGTAAGGGTATATTTGATTCAAGGGAATGGACTTACCAGTAAGTTGAGATATTCTACTGAGATTCGAAATGAAGTCCTCACGAACTTCGCCAGCGCCAGTAGCCTTGCCAAGGTCTTCCACATACTGAAACGAGGATAGGGTTACAGTACACAGATGAAAGTAGAGGTGGGTGACATACATCGACAGCGTCGTCCACCGATTTCTTCGAGAACTGGCGGAACGTCAAAAGGTCATCCACCTGAATGACGTTCTCTTTTACGGTTTCGGCAGCTTTCTTTTCCGCTGCACGTTTCTGGAGCAGGGTCGGTTTCTTACAGAATCATAACGAGGCTTGCATACCTCCTGGGCCCCTAGCATCTGTGCGTACGCTGCTCTACTATCTTTGAGGAAGATTTCATTCACCTCCTGACGATCGTTCAATTCACTGAGGCTCTGAATGCAGCCCAATATACGTTCATTTGAGTCTTCGTCGATTGGCGCCGTGACAAATTTGGACTGGCCGACCCGAATGATGGAGGTCATAGTCAGCATTGCCTGCAGAACGATGCAAGTAGTGAGTCGCCACGGACTGGGACAGGCCCGCAAATACGCACCTCAGCCCGTACGGAATTAGCCTTCGCCCTATCGCTCGTCAGCTTGTCATGTCGCAAGACGAGCTTGGTTAAAGCAACTGCAAGGACTGCGCCAGTAAAGAAGTCACCGCCCAATATCAGCGCTACGAACAATTGGGTAAGTTTATATTTTGAGTTCTTAGTCAATAATCACTTGCCTCGGAGGGGAGGTTTAGTGGTCTTCGAAGACTCGGTATTACGTGTCGATGACACGGAATAGGCAGTTTCAGTGGCATAAGTACCGTCTGCAAGGACTCTTGGTCTCCCAGTCCCAGTACCGCTGACATTTCCTTCGTCGTGTTGTTCTTCGCCCAGTGAACTACCCTCTTCCTCCCGCAACTCCGCTGCCAAGATTGGAATTTCGCCGATGATTTTTCGGATCTCTCCCAATACCATTTCTATGGCATCTAACTCTTCCACATATTCGCCCAGAATCCATAGTACGCCACGGAAAACCTTCCCCGACCGCATGTTCATTAATGTATTCGTTAACTTCTCCGTGATGGCAAGACGGAGAGCTGGGAATTTCTCCACCACTTCACTGCGTGTACGAAAAATCCGAGGAATATAGTCAGCAAAACGTACTCAATTCCAAAAAAAAGGATACGAACCGTACAAATGCAACCACATCTAAAGCGGAAGGGTTGTTGGAATCACCAAGGAAGTCCATCAAAGCGTGGACGACACTTGCGGCAACCTCTGAGAACCGAATTGCGAGAACGTGTATGCTCTGGATCAGGAGCTGCCTATACTCTGATGCCTGTGCTCCGTCAGTCCCGGATCAATGTGCATTGTGCACGTAAACTGACCTTATCAAAATCTTGTTCCTGTGTGCGCAGTAACTGCTTCTTGAGGAAAAGTACAACATCTTCGGCATTCCTCCCCGAAGTCATGCTGAGCACGATGCTCATCGCCTTGCGGCGTACCTCCATATCAGCACTACGAATGGATTGACCGAATCGGTACGATAAGTGTCGAATGAACAAGGAGTCTCTTACCTGGAGAGTACTTGCAAGACGTCCATGATCAAACCGTCCAGGATACGTCGGTGACGTTCTCTTAATGTATCTAACCGATCGAGCACGATCAACTTCACGTTGTTATCCGACTCCTTTATAGCAAGGGTAACAAGACACGACGCAGCAGCTGTCAATGTGTGCGGAGTTGAGAACACGACCCTGTAGAGTATAGAATAAGGAGTATATTACCTTTGACGGCAGCTGCATTCTGGGTGAGAGTGGTGAGAGTTGTTGCTGCTTCGTATTTTACCGCGTGCGAGGTCGCACCAAGTAGCTCAAACATGACCCGAATATATTTGGGCTGCGTAAAGCCAGGGGTCAGCATGCACCTAATAGTAAGATATAGTGACTCACCCGATGCGTCGTATCATGGGCACAATCCATTCGGGCCACCTCCACCACTATCATCTGCAACCCCTCATCCATACTGACAATTCCATCCCACACGCCTCGCAACCATTCGACCGCGCGAGGTAGCGTGACGTTAGCCAGGAAGACAAGAGCATTACGTTTGCAAGAGGCATCCGACTCTGCAGCAAGGAACGTCTGCATGAGTTCTGCTGCATCGGGGACGAGAGACGGATGTTCGCGGTGAACGGTATGAAGGGCGAATACGGCTGCACGACGGACGTAGGAATGTCGATGCTCGAGATTAGCACGGAGGGTGGGGATGAGTGGTTCGAGAAGTTCGGCGTCTCTGGATATTTTTTGGAGGAAGCGGAGCGTCGCACCACGGATATACTCATTAGGATGTTGCTAGAACCAAAAGCACGATCAGGGAACAATTGCATATATGCGTCAGGAGGATGGTGGTACAGGTTGAAAAGAACTTACGAGATCATTGCGGATGGCGTTGCTGAAGGATTGGGAGAGTCAGTCCTCCGGCAGATGTACAGAATGGGGAAGATCGGAGGGGGGCACGTACACGACCAGTATCATCTCCTGCTTGAGCTTGCCATTTTCGTCGTACTTTGGGCATACCTCCCAATAGAAATGCAATAGTTTCTTCAGTTGCTTGTTCTTGGAAGGCATGATATACTGTATGATTGGCATCAACAGCGTAGGCTGCATCGGAGACCAAGCACACATTAAACTACACGTCCCCAACGTTGAAACACGGGAAGACTTGCCTGAGGATTCCCGTTGACAGTGGAGACGATGATTTTACGAAGGGTTTCGAGTTTGTCGTCATCGCTGCCCTTCTCCAATGCAGACCTGAGTTCCTGTGTGGATGGTGTCTCTGTGTTGTCCTCAAAGACAACAGTGTAGCATGACCCTTCGGTTGGCATGTTTGTGCTGCCCGCTCGTCGTCGTCGTCGTCAATGTCGAGGTGGGGTGAACACGCTCGTGGGAATTTGTTACCCACGTCCTTGCTAATAGCGACTTTTGATTCTTGCCGATACGAGTACCAGCTCCAGTAAGTACAATATCAGGACTTATCATATGGTATAGTATACGCTGCACCTGGCCGTTCCCCAGTAACCTTAATCTCTATCCATCTCAAAGGGGGGTAAGTCACTCCAACGAACGCAGCCACAAGCCAAGCGTATCGGCACATGATAGCAGCCGATATGCAAACACATTTGCTTCGAGGCCAAGGTCAGCTCCATACGTATCACCGGCCTCCATGCCTCGTGCGCTGAGCTGATGAGGAAAACTTATCTGCATGCAAGAATGAGAAACTACGAGAATGAGCAAAGAGTCGCGCACCGACTAGATGCAAGCCCTCCGCTCTGAAGTCATGATTCGGAGGGACGGATGCCCAAATTACGAAGACACGAACAGGAAGTTCGAGATGAGTCGATTTTGTTCGTTATTTTTCTGGTAGAGGGGCAGATCAAGCATGCGCCCGTCCCAGTGGAGCTGAACATCTCGTCTTCGGGTGGCTCGATGTCAAGAAGTTGGCCGGTCATCTTGTGGTCTCTGAGTGCACTCCTGGAAAAGGCGAGATGTATTAGTATAAGGCTGCTGAAGAAGAGGCATGCCTCCAGGCCTTCATGGAACAGGTGTTTCGGCCCGTCACGGCATTAATACCGTCGAGGTGAGTACGGATTGGGTGGAGAGAGAAGTTTTATCTCTCGCTAGGAGTCAAAGTCATGTCTTTCGCGTCCTTGACGACCTGCATGGCAAAGCGCGAAGGCGACATCCTATTCGACCTAAGTTAGCTGTCGCTGTCCACTTCGATGTGATCACCTCCTCAGGTTTCTCTTATGTGGTAGTGTAAGCCTCGACCAGGGTCTGCACGAGTCGTCGACTCAATATATTCACCCATCTAGCTGAGGTGAATGCGTTGAGCTGAATCCTAATTCTTCTTGTAAAGGGACATGGACGGACTAAAGTATCATTACAAGTCCCTCAAATATTGAAAGGATGTATATCTGTTGTCACTCACGTTCAAGGTCGAAAGAGTCATACTCTCCTGTATGTTCTCATGCCTAGCCCACTGCCAGTCGACAGTGAAGTTCCTGTAGGTTTAAATGACTGTACTTAAACATGCTGGAGAAT
Source organism: Pisolithus tinctorius (assembly GCA_024663395.1). Taxonomy (NCBI): domain Eukaryota; kingdom Fungi; phylum Basidiomycota; class Agaricomycetes; order Boletales; family Pisolithaceae; genus Pisolithus; species Pisolithus tinctorius. Next base: position 455,744 of record JANFAH010000052.1, on the reverse strand, counting down.
CGTCGTACTTGCCCTCGACTCCATAGGCAATCGTATTGACCAAGTCTTTGGACGCCTTTATGCTGTTCGGAGTAGCACTGGATTGCACTCTCGAGAACTATGCTCCATATTTAGACCTCGCCAGCAACCATATACTTTTGAGTCGAAGAGTGAACTTGCTGTTCCCAGAGTGCCAGGGCCCACCGATAGTTACTCTCTGTTGCGGGTTGAAGTGCTTTCTGTGCTTCTTCGTTAACAGTCGCAGTACTCTGCCCAGAGCCTTCTCGGCGAGCTCGTTCAAAAATATCCTGAATTGATCTTCGAACCAGCGTCGTAAGCACGCAAACAGAACGAATCGTAACAAGGAGAGAAGAATGGATAAGGGATGCTTTAGGACAGGCAGTCGAATAGACGGTATGCAAGCGAAGAGCACCAGAAACGAACGAGGAAAGAGGCATAAAAAACAACCCACAACTAGAGGAATTCACGGCTTACCTTCTGCGTGGACTTTCATATGTATTCGTACAAGTATGGCCGTTTGAGAGACGCTGAGGGGATCCACCTCAACCACGCTCATCCGCTGCTCAGGTTAGCAATCTGACCTGGGACGAGAAGACAGACAAGTAATCGTCAACTCGATAGACAGGCAGACTAAAGGCTCGAGCGGCAACATCAATCTTGGAAGAACTTGCAGTCATGTCGGCTATAGCCAAGTACGCACCAACCCGATCCGGCCGCTGTCAATGTCATCGTAGCACTATCAGCCCTGCCGATCTGACTACAGGATTGCTTCTGGTCGCTGTGCAACCGAACACAGAACGTTGTAATGACGCTGGAAAGGTGATGGTCGACTGCAAGCCGGAGTTATGGTGCTCATGGCATGATAGTAACCCAGCCCGGACAGCCCCTTTTTGCCTACATCGCCCTATCCTCGCTAGCAGCTGTCTCGTGTATCCTGCCCCGCATCGGCCGACCTCCACCAACAACACTGGCGTGAGTTATTATGTTCCCCGCAGCACCTTGCATATTAGACGTCGCGCAGCCCACATCGACCACTGCGCCAGGGGCCCCGGCAATTACCGTATCCCAAACAGACACTCGTTCGTTCATGGCTGGGGCAACAAGAGCCTCATGAGTGAGGCTCGTACCCAGAGGTATATCTTCCAGTAACCCGAATCCGAAGCTCGCGCTCCCAGGTGCCGGCGATTTCGGAGATGGGGCTGGCAGCACGTATCTCGTTATGGAGGACATCCCCTTCCTGTCTTTGCGCGCCTGGATTGCTAAAAGGTCCTCTCCGAGAAGGAGCATAGTATTCGACATACCATCGCCATCGAGAAGATAGCAAGTATAGTGTACTTGCTGCTGAATTGCCCCCCTCCCGGGCGGTGACGGGGGTGGCTCCATTGGCGGAGGATGCATCCAGCATAGTTTCTTCGCCATGCAGGAGGCTCCCGTCGCGTTCGTCAATGCCACGGTTCTAGAGAAGCTTATCAACAGGGCGCGTTTCCATTGTGTACAGCCAATGCACTTTCTTACGCTGGCTTGCCATCATAGACATTAGAGTCGTCTCCTGGCAGGGAACTACTCGCCTAGTTAGCTTCAATCACGAGAAACATGTTTTCTGTTCTTGGACATCTCCCTCGGCAATTTCCTCTATGGTTCGAAGACAGGTCGTATCTGCATGATCGACTACCAGCACGTGAATGCCCTCCCTCAATTAGTTTCGACCTCTGCGTCAGCCCCGATGCATTCTTGCAGGAGGTGGCAGCGAAGATCAACTTCCCCGGGTCCCCACACCTTGAGCTACTCACTCGGCTGCTACCATCATTCTCCAGAGCGAAATCCATCGCTTGGTGGGCATTGAAGCCCGTGAACTGAATTTAAGCTAATGCTGAGGCTTTCAATAGGCCTTGATACGCACGGTAATCCTAGACCGCGTGGACATGTTATCTTTCTTACTTAACTATCGTGACCTACACGAGCACACAACACGAGCCGTATTTTGTCGTTCAACGGTGTAGCATAACCCTTCGGTTGGTTGGTTTGTACTGCCGCGTGGTCGTCGATGGCGAGGCCTGGTGAACACGGTTGTGTGATCTTTTCACCTAGCACGTCGCTAGTGTTACAGTATGACGAAGTTGGATGACTTTGTTTCTCGCCGGTATGGGCGTCGACTACGTTCGGGCCAGTACAATATCAAGACTTATTCTGTAGCATACATAGTACATGTAATGTCTCGTCATCTTCCAGTAAGCTTAATCTCTATCCATCTCAAAGGGGGGTAAGTCACCGCAGCGAAGGCCGCCGCAAGCTGAGTCTATCAGCACATGATAGCAGCCGATATGCAAAGGCACTCACTTCGAAGCCAAGGTCAGCTCCATACGTAGCACCGGCCTTCTGACCAATCGGTCCCGTGTACCAGACCTGCGCCATACCGACGATAGCACCAACAACTCCAAAGCATCCTGCCAGAATGCCTGCAAAGCCCGGGGGAAGTCTGTGTAGATACCATGGGTAACGTCTCCTGCCTAGCATCCAGAAAGCAGCTTACTTGGATGGCTGGTCCCAAATTGCCAAGTTATAGCCTCCGAGCTTTCCGCCAGGTCTTCGGAAGATGAAGTGTTCTTCGGCCATAATAACGATGAAGAATGCCGTCCAGTAACTTAAGATACTCAAGAAGTTACTAAGGATCTCCGAGAAGTGCTCGCGGCCAGCAACTCCCGCGATGGTGTAGACAAGGAAGGCAAAGATGACCCAAATGAAGCGCGGCACAACGGCCAGTGGACGCCCCAGAGCCTGAATCGACAGCGCTGTAGAATAGGTATTAGGGATGTTGTTCGCACTGGGTGTTACAGGACAATCAGCAGGGTTAACGACAGTCTGGAATGGCTTACATGCAGCTAAAGGCCAACAAAACCAGCAAGAATTTCCCCCCTCCTCCCCAAGGAGACAACACCTGCGCAATTAAACCACCAGTTGATCCATCCGCACCGAAGGCAGCGGCATATTCTGGGTCCGTGATAGTGATCAAAGCAGCGCCAAGGATAGAAGTAAAGCAGATGGGAATATAAAGCCCAAACATGGTGAGGGTGAATACACGGAGCGCTGGTGTGTCAGCAGGGAGCCGAACATTATAGTCTGCTGCGACGGGCGCCCACTACGTTTCAGAAACAGGAGCCACTAGTCAATAAGGAAATATGCAAGGCAGAAAACGATGCCCTTACCCCAGCAAAAGAGCCAAACACGATACCGCCAAAACTAATAATATCCGCGCTGAGTGCTCTCCCGGTGTCCTCTGCTGATTTTTGAGCACTTATGTCAAATCCCGCTTTTGCGCCGAGGCCATAAAGACAGCACATGATAAAAAACGTAACTATCCAGGCATATTTCTCGTAGACGTGCACCATATTGTAGCCGACGAAGCATGGTATCAGGCAACACACGCCGATGATAATAATGCCGGCTACAAGTGGAATACCATGCGAACTATTGATGGATGCGAGCGTTTGTCCGCCTAGGATCACTGCCGTAGTTGCGAACCCGAGCCTGGATGAAACGGACACTAAAGTTACATGAAGGGATGCCGTGCAGACATGCTTACTGCGTGAGGATGTTAAGAATGGAGTAGAGGGTGCAGCCGATATAGCCGGAGCTATAACGCGTAATGATCATGGTCCGCAAGCCGGTTTGAGGCCCTAGAGTGGCGACAAAGGCAGTGGCATTGGCACCCAGAAAACCGAAGCACAGGATGGTGGCCACAGTGTGTCTGAAAATTGACGTGACGAGAGAGCCCAGAGAGAGGAATGGATGGCTTACTGGAACGTGAGTGTGAATACGTATTTTCCCAGCACCCCAATTGGGATGGTAGTCAACACTGTGTTGACGGACCTGTACCGAGTCGCCGTGAGCAAGAACGCAAGGTAGTTATAGAGGGACATCAGTGCTCACCACCACATCAGCAAACTGTATAGGTTGGGGAAGGTGAAACATGTGGCGAGAAGTAGACTCGTACGACTCACTTGTTCCACACATTCCTTATTTCTCTCTGATCCTCCGGTACGCGCTCCACCCCTCTGGCTTCTACACCACTCGCGAAGAGCTTCTCAAGAAAGGGGCCAAACGCGCCGAAACGCTTTGCGATGGCTTGGTCTGGGGCGACCTCCACTTCCGGGGGCTCGATCCCGACAGCCTTCTCCTTGTCCTGGTGGTATTCGTCGGACATGGTATCCAGCACGGAGGGAGGGAAATGGAAAATGATGCGCCTCTGGTTAAACTAGCATGCGTGCTTCTTTATGGGAAGGACTGGCGACCACGCGCTCCACATACCCTGTCATCGAGTTAGTTTAGTTACTGTAATATGTAAAAATAGTTCCGCACGCCCAACTCTTATCATTACCGTCGATATCAGGCGCCTTCTTCACCTTGTCTGAGGGTCCAGTCAATAACCTCGTTCCCCCGCGCTACATAGACCCTACAGCTAACTACTGAACGATAGACCAGATCCGAGCAAAATTCACATAAGCACTTTTGTTTAGTTGTGGAGCGAGCCAAGCAATGTCCGGTCAGTCGTGTGAGCACAGGTTGCCAAGATTGGCTACTGTGGGAGGGTTTTGTAACGATTCACGATCTTACACGACTGTTAATGCCTTGGAATAATAATGTTTTATTTCCTTTTCCTTTCTCTTTCTTTATATCTCCCTTTTTCAGCTACTCGTTTGTCTCCCACTGCACTCTGGACATATATAAACCATAGATACTGATGTACTTACTCCCCAGTCTACCTTGAACAGAGAATCCTTTGGCCAGTTCTTCTTGAGTGACCATAAGAAACCCTCCTATGAGAATGGACTACCCCCATGTGACTTAAACAAAACTGCTTTCATCACATATTTTGAACTGCCTATAACTTTTCTCTTACTCTCTTAAACTTGCCTTTGATCTTGATGTTGCCTGCTGGCTATTGGTCTGGCCAACCAGTGCATAGTAGCAACATCAAACTTTTTTGCTGATGTCTTCTCCATTTAACCTGAAAGCAATAAATGAAGAAATCCAATGCCATTTCTGGGCCATTGAGCCAGAACAGGTCAGTTTGATCCAGTTTGGAGGAGTCACGAGGGGGGTTGATTATGATTATCAGACCATGCCTGACGAAATGACCTCTCTGTTGGCTCACAGGTCCATAGAACCTGTTAGGACACTGGGTGATGCCCAAAGCTGCATCAACGATGCAAGTGATGTGCCAGGCAAGGCTGTTGTGCAGCTGGTCCACAAGCTTGGGAGCATGCTGCAAGGCTGTGCCCAAGACCCCCCAGCAGTGACTGGAGCAGATAGTATAGTGCATGCAGATAGTGACGAGTTTGTTAAGCCACAATCACCTGCCTGTAGCAACATCTCACTAGTCCTGACATCTGTCTTGTTAGACCAGAATAGATGGCCTGCATGGATGCATGATGAACCCGAAGTAAATACTAAAAATGAAAACAAACCTAGCCCTAAGATTGTATGGTCAGAACTTGTTGAGAATGATGAAGAATTAAGGAAAACCATACCGCAGTGGTTCAGGAATCCCATGGTCACAAGTGATAATGACCAACCTGGTAGTACAAAATGTGGTCAATCAACTTCACATGCAAGCATCCCAAGACTCACAGCTGAGGAAAAGGGAAAAGGAAGAGTGATCGCCTGCAGCAAAACATCAGAAGAGCACCCTGTAAAGGTTGATATTAAATGTTCCACCTCGGAGCGAGAGGAACAAAACAAAAAAATGAAATATTTGATACTGAAGCTGAAGGAAGCTGGCCTGATCGAGCAGCTTGACAGTGCTGAGGCCTTGATCCATGAACAGCAAGCAATTATTGAATTGTGTAAATGATGCATGAAATGTGAGCCCTTGAATCCAGGACCATTGGGACTCAGTATCAAACAGAAGGAATGCATGACCCAAACAGCTAAGAATATTGGCTTGGGTGAACCAGATAACACAGATGCGACAAAGTACAAATTTACTGACAGTACTAAACTGGCTAAATGGTCAGAATCACCAGAAATTATACCTGACAGAAAGGCTCACTGTAACAATAAGAACCTGGCAATTAAGGTGATGGAAATGTGGTGTGTGCAGAGACTGATGTGACAATGATTAGGTATGAGCAAGGTTGTGTGCGAGGATGGCTGGCTTAGCACTCAGTATGTACAGGCAGGATTGCAGGTCGACAAGGTGATATTCTCGTCTCATGGGGATTCTTTCCCTTGCAATAGCTACCTTATATCTACATTGTACATTTGATATCTCATCTGTTGGGGTGTGTCTGCCCTTGCTCCTGCCTTTGTATTTTCATTTTGCTTATCCCCTTCTTGGGGTTATGACATATATCCTGCACCCTCTGCATGTCATTGTTTCCTTATTTGGGTGTGATGGCAGGTTGGTATTCCTACACTCCCCCTCAAGCTGGGGTCATGCCCAAGGCTTCTCTATTATGTTCATGCTTCAGTCTGGTTAATACTTTAGTGAAGATATCGGCCATCATTTCAGCCATGGGGCAGTATTTTAAGTTGATTATTTCTCTTTTTGCACAGTTGTGAATAAAATGATTTTTAGTATAAAGTGTTTTGATCTCTGGTGATACTGCATATTTTTCGCAATCACTAGTGCTGATTGGTTATTGCCATAAAGCATTGTAGCCTCTAACTGCGGGAAATCTAGCTCACTCAGTAGGCTTTGTAGCCATATAATTTCGCACATTGTGTTTGCCATTGATATGTATTCGGCTTCTGCCATGGAGAGAGCCACATGATTCTGTTTCTTTGAGTACCACATGACCGCACCTTGGTTGAAGGCAGATACATAGCCTGAGATTGATATCTGGTCATTGTCATTAGCAAAGTCAGCATCTGAATACATAATTAATTTATTGTGTTCAGGATGAGCTGGGTCAGCCTTATAGGTAATCCCATAGCTTTTAGTTCCCACTAGATACCTTAGTATTCTTTTTGCTGTTGTCCAATGGGACAGGTCAGGATTTGCTGTAAAGGATGCGAGTCTATTGACTGCATATGTTATGTTGGGCCTTGTGGCCACTGATACATACATTAGGTGTCCTATGAGTGTCATGTAGTTGCTGCTAGGTACACCTTTGGCCTCAGTGTCACATGGACTTAGCTGCATGCCTGGATCAAGTGGAGTTTTAACTGGGTTTGCATTGTTCATTCCATATTTTTGTAGTAGTCCCTCTATGTAGCATGTCTGGCTGAGGTGATTATTCCACTGGTGTGATTTCATGTGATCTCAATCCCAACTAGCTTACTTGGGTCCCTGAGGTCTGTTACCTCAAACATATTTTGTAGTTGTATTTTTAGCTTAGTCATAAGTTTGGCAGTGTTGGTGACAAGTACTAGGTCGTCTACCCATACTATAATGATCTCGATCATGGTTGAGGTTTTTCTCATGTATACACATGGATTGGAGTGGAGTCGAGTGAAGCCAATGGTCTGTAGCTGGCCATTCAGCTCCTTGTTCCACTCATGTCCAGACTGCTTTAGTCTGTATAGTGTCTTAATTAATTTACATAGGCATCTGGTTTCATCATTGAAGCCTTCAGGCTGCTCCATGTATATTTCTTCTTTTAGTTTACCATTTAAGTATGCACCCTTTACATCCATTTGTTGGATTTCCCAGTTTTGGGTGTTGGCCAATGATAAGATAAGGTGTATTGTTTCTAATCTAATGACTGGGGAATAGGTGTTGTTGTAATCCATTCCTGGGACTTGGGAATATCCCCTGGTGACTAATCTCACTTTATATTTTTGGAGTACCCTGTCCTTATTGTATTTTTGGGTGAATACCCATTTATTTGATACAGGTTTGTGCCCTTCTGGTGGATCTACTAATATCCACGTCCCTTTTTCATGCAATTGTTGTAGCTTGACTTCTATGGCTTTTTGCCATTCTGGCCACTCAAGTGAGGCTTTAGCCTCTCGTAGTGTCTTGGGATTGCCTTCCCCTAGTGTACTTTCATTAAATGCTAAGTACACTCGCTCTGCTGATGAGAGCTTGCAGTTCTCTGATGTTTGATCATCATTTAGTAATTTGTCCAAATCAGGTAATGGATTGTTCAACACATTGTAATTGTGTGATGTCTGGGCTCTTTTGCTTCGCCTCATGGGCTTGTCATGTGGCTCTGTTTGTTTCCATTTTGGTTCTGCTTTATCACTGGCAGTTCTTTCTTCCTTGCCTCCAGTGTCTCCCCCTGCAGGTGGCAGGTCTCGAGGAGGCAAGTCGGTTTCTGGATGGAACCAGTAGTTTCTCGAGGTACATATTTGTCTTGTGCATGCATTGAAGTACTGAACAGTGTGCAGGCCATCTAGGAAGCCCACAAATGGATGTGTGTGTGATCTCATGTCTAACTTGGAGATCACCTGGTGTTCATCAAGGATCCACACACACATTCCAAACTCTTGAAGGTGCAATATGTCAGGCTCTTGCCCATACCATCCCTCATAGGGTGTTCTCTTGCAGGTGTGTGTCCATGTGTGGTTGTGTACATAGACTGCATGACTTATGGCCTCACACCACAGGAACTTTGGCAGGTCTTTTGCCAGTAGCATTGCCTGTCCTAGCTCTATGATGGTGTGATTGGATCACTCAGCCACACCATTTTGTGATGGCAAGTATGGTGCCATAGGTTCTAGCAGTATTCCTTTCTCTTTGCACCATGTTATCAGTGTGTTGTTGATGTATTCGGTCCCATTATTGCATCTGATTTGTTTAGGGAGTATGTCTTTCTGTCTTTCCAACATCTGCACATATTCTTTCATGCATTCTGTTGCCTCCCCTTTTTGTTTCATGTAGTACATTGTAGTGTACCTTGTTGCATTGTTGATAAATGATATGTAGTATTGATGGCCATGCATAGAGGTTGTTTGTGCTGGTCCCCACACATTGGTGTGAGTTAACTCTCCCAATGCCGAGGATCAGTGTGCTGCCTTGGATGGGTGCAGTTCATGTGTCTGCTTAGCAGCAGTACATGCTTCACAATTGAAATCAGGCAAGTTTGGATCGACTTCAAACCATTTCACTAACTTCTTATGGAATAGGTGGTGCAGTCCACTTATCCCAATATGGCCAAAGCATTTATTCCATGTTTTCCACAAGGTTGTTTCACCAGTGAGACTGGTTTGCTCACTCCTCATAGGTACTGTAAATTGTAGTTCATATAAGTGATTTTTCCACTTCCCCAGTGCAATAACATCCCCTGAGGAGTTGCACAATTCGATCTGGCCTCCTCCACTGATGGAGCAGCCACCTTGTGCATCTAAGTGGCCAATTGAAAATAAGTTGTTAGGTGATGATGGCACATGTAACACATCACATAAATTAACAGTGACTGTCTGGTCACCTATTTGGCTATTCACCATGACTGTGCCACATCTGGCAGCTGGCTTGGTACCTATTCTGGAGACTGTTTTGTCTGGTAGTACCTTGTAGGTAGTGAATGCTTTGTGATGAGTGCAGATGTGTGATGTTGTAGTGCTATCAGCCAACCACATGTATGCAGAATAAGTCTCAGATTTGGGGGATTTAGTATCTACACTTTTGGTAGAGGAGAATGTCATATCCATGACTCTCGGACTCGGACTCAGCCCAGTCCGGACCCCTAGCCCCTATCTCCGGTCAAGTCCGGTCCTGGTCCAGCCTAGAAAACCCAATCCCGGCCCTAGATAACTCAACTCCAGCCTGCATAACTCAAGTCCGGTGTTTTACCCCTATCTCCGGTCCATTTCGGCCTCCTGGCCTTGCACTGCTCCACCCCGGTCCTCCTAGGTCTATGTCCGGGTCACCCGGACATAACTCCGGTCTGTTTCCCTTTGTTTGTACTATATTTAGTCTAGCCCATTCATCTGACTTTGCTTACTGTACAAATCCTGTGTCTGACCCCGGTATGCCAGTCACCCGGACTTTGGCTATTAGCCTCGGCACAGCCACTATGGCTATCCACTCTCTTGCTAATCTTCTTGCTAATAGCTTATTAACAAGTCTGGCTCTATGTTCATTATCCCGGACCAGCCTCATGTATTTAACCCCTGTACATACTTCGTAGCACCCTTAGTCAGAATATCAATTAAGTATTACCCTCAACTCCGTACTACCCCTCGAGACTACTCTATAGCTAAGGCCGAGCCTTAAGCTATCCCCGACCCCTGTCCCAGACCTCTCCCCGGCTTGCATAAGGGTACAGCACATAAGCTGAGACCAAGGGAGGTAGATCCAACCCCAGACCGGCTTCCCCTTGTGCGCACTCCAACACCGGTCGGTTTCCCACGCTACCGGTCTTATTCCCACGCTCCCGGCCTTAAGTCCGGTCCTCCAGACTTAGCCCCTGACCTCCGGCCTTGACTCCGGTCCAACCAGACTTGGCCCCTGTCTCTCGGCCTCGACTTTGGCCACTCGGACTTAAGCCCTGTCTTCCGGCCTTGACTCCAGCCACCTGGGCTAACCCCTGTCACCCGGTCTTGAAGCCCGGTCACCCGAGGGTAAACCCGTACTTCACAGAGAACACTACATCATCCTTGGAGTCCATATTCTCCATTGCACGATGCACTTTATCTGATTGTCCAGAGCATCTACTAGACTGCTTCCTATCCCAATCTCTATCTCAGTCCCTAGATCTCTGTCTTTGCCATTTATCTTTGTTATCTGGGTTGGTCCAACACTCCTGGGTAGTGTGGTTGAACCATCAGCAGTGTCTGCATTTGGGTTTGTTCTTGAAGTGGCACTCGGAAGTTCTATGATTGGTGCGACCACATATGTCACATGGGCCCAGATGATTGGCCTTACATTTATTACTCCTGCTGCTCTTGGCATAGTACCCACTCTCTCCACCTTCACACTTGCAGTGTTCCCACTTGGTGTGGAGTAATGATATCATCTCTTGCATAGATATCTTGGTTGTTTGTGAGTGTGACCCTCCGAGGAAGCTGGAGGTATAGCTATCCCATGAGGTAGGGAGTGATGACAGCAACATGGCCTGGAATTGGGGATCAGGCATGACATCACCCATTTCATACAGCCAGTTCTGCAAGTTGCATAGTTTAGTGATATGGTCAGGGAGGTCTGTATCCTCCTGCACCTTGAGGCCATAGATCTTGCACCTAATAGCAGTGATGGACTGCTGGCCCTGGGTTTTGTGTACCATGTGTAGATTACACCACAACATGGCACTGGTCTCTGTCTCTGATTGGGTGTGGATGGTCTGATTGTTGGCAAGGTTTGCCACAAGCATCATGTATGTGTGTTTGTCATGCTTATGCCAGGCATTCAATTCGTCCGGCAGGGTCTCAGATGGTTGTGGGTTGTCCCCTGTCACCATCTTGTACAGATCTTGGAGCTGAAGTATGGTGGCGATCTTCTTTTTCCATGCTGCCCAGTTATTAGAGGTGAGCTTCTCCATCTTAACTATCTTCATCTCTCCTTCTCATCCCCTCTCTCTTGACCTGGCTCACCCCTTCCCTTTCGACAATGTCATTGTCAATGTTGGGGACCCATTGACAGCTGGGCCTGGTCCTATCAGTTGCGATGAGGGCCCTGCAACTGTGGGCAAACCTATAGGTGAGTTGGACATTACCTGGGGCATCCTTGAGGCACCAGCTGACACTGTCGGTGCTGCAGGTGGGGACCACATTGGTCGCACTGGTTCACTGGTCTGTGCATTAGGGGTTCCATCCCCTTTGGGCATTGTGCCTCATGGGTTGGCTGGCACCCCTACTCTTGACATCTCTCTTCTCCCCCTTCTGATGGATAAGTGGGTGGATCTTCTTGGCTCTGTGATGGTGGCTTGGCAACGAGGTCAGTTATGAGCAGGCAGGGCTCATAACCTGATGGAAATGTGGTGTGCATGGAGACTGATGTGACAATGATTAGGTACAAGCAAGGTTGTGTGTGAGGATGGCCAGCTTAGCACTCAGTATGTACAGGCAGGATTGCAGGTTGACGAGGTGATGTTCTTGTCTCATGGGGATTCTTTCCCTTGCAGTAGCTACCTTATATCTATGTCATACATTTGATATCTCATCTGTTGGGGCATGTCCACCCTTGCTCCTGCCTTTGTATTTTCATTTTGCTTATCCCCTTCTTGGGGTTATGACATATATCCTGCACCCTCTGTGCATTATTGTTTCCTTATTTGGGTGTGATGGCAGGTTGGTATTCCTACATAAGGTAACCTCCAATGCTCAAGCCTTGTCCATATTCCCACACAAAAGTACCATACTGCATGTGATGTGTGGAGACTCTGGGAATGATGATGACTCATCAGACTCAGACAGCACAACTAAAGGACATAAAAGACCTATGGAACATTATCATCAGTGAGCAATTGCCCCAAGTGACCCATCAGACTCATCCTCAAATGACAGCAATTCCTCTTCAGAAGGGGATTCATCGTTTGGCTCAGATTTCTATGGGGAAGAACCATTGACAATTGGCACCAATGACTCTGACAGAGAAAAGGTGAGGAAGCATGAGAAGAAGTGCTGCTATTGTGTGAAACTGAATAAGTTAAAATATCAACAAGCCTTTTTGAAGGAAGACCCACTGTTTACTTACTGAGGTGAGGTACAAGTGGGACTCTTTAAGAAATGGTGCTGCAAGCTGTGCGACTGGGTAAAACATGCATGACTAGACCACAAAAAGAGCATTAGGCTAGCAGGAAAGTACTTGAGTGGACATGCTTACCAATTCTATGAATGAAATGTGCTCAACTTGAAGAAAAAATATAACCTCACGACCTTCTTTGAGGACTTGTTCAATTATATATTCCCTGCAGACTTTCGAATGCAACAGCATGATAAGTTTGATGCATGTTGCCAAGAGGGACACTCAGTCCTAGACTTTTTGAGGAAATTACAGGAAATCATGGACACTGTGGGTGACATTAGTGATCATGAAGTAGTACTCGCATTTTGGAGATGGTGCCAACCTTACTTGAGAGCAGAACTTACCAAGAGTAGTTATGATGCAACAACAGTCTCTATCATGACCCTGGAATCTGAATGCATAAGGTATGAAAAAGCCAAGCATGTTATCGATGAGGACAGAAATTGCAAACCCCCACATGACCAAAGATACACACACAGGCTAAGCACTGATTGACTTAGTGCAGCCTCTGTAAAAACTAACAGCACAACAGACATGGGAAGTGCAGCTCATAACAAAGATAATAATGCATGTCAGCACCCAAAAGACCAGAACCATCATTATCAAAAAGAGCAGAAGAGGTGTCTTTGAGTGGAAGGTAAGTGCTTCAACTGTGAAGGCACTGACCATCTAGAGCATAACTGCCCCAAACATTGGCAGACCAGGGACAAGTGGAAAGGACTGCATGTCCATCTCAACACTATCAACATGTCCCCTGCTGAAGCACACCTTGCAGCCATTGAAGAAGGGGCTGAACTTGGCCTATTCATGCTGGGAATTACCCACTCAGAAATGCCTGAACTCTTCCAGCTAAAATGGGAAACTTTGAAGGCACGTACAATAGCTACATTGTACAACACTGTTCCCCTGACTCTTGATCAGGAGGTTGACCCAAACAATTCCCCATACCAGCATGACTGCTTTACCATGGATGACTACAGTGGCCTGGACACATATCTACTGATGGACCAATACACCCTTGACAATCATATCCTCTACTATGAGGATCTCGCTGACCCCAATTTCAATGTCATCCATTGGCTACACCTGAAGAAAACTGTGTACTACGATGAACTAGTCTTTGACAGACATGAAACGAGATGGCATGGGCCCTCTCCCACAGTTCCTAATTGCCTTAAGCCCAATGGTGCAGAGACCTTAGAGTGCAGAGCAGCATGGATGCATCCTCCTGATGGGGATCATGATGATGAAACCAACACACTTGAACAAAGTGCTGCCCACATCAAAGGTACCACTCACCTCTTACCCAAACCCATCATTGTCATAGTCCATGTCAATGACAAGCCCTGTCGAGCTTTGCTTGACTCTGGATCATCATCTGATTTTATCTCTACCACACTCATAGACCAATTGCAACTACCCCTCAATCTACTTGAAAAACCCTTAAACCTCCAACTTGTTGTCTTGGGATCGTGCAGGAAAGTCAAAGCTACCATGATGCCCTGGATCTTGTACTGGAATATTCATGAAAAATGCATGCTCGACATCATGAACCTTGACTCATATGATTTAATACTTGGTATGCCATTTTTGTTCCAACATAAGATTTTACTTGGTTTCAATCCATCTCAAATTACTGTCCACAGCAATGACTCATCACCCATCCGGGGACCACAAACTATTGTGCTAGAGTCATGAGCAGTGGAACTATTAGCAGATGAGAAGGAGAGGTGTCGAGAAGAGCTCAGAGTGTACACAAAGGATATTTGCAAAGAGGCCATTGACAGCCCCCTTCCCCCACTTTGAGAGATTAATCATGTTATTCTGCTGATTGATGAAAATAAAGTATACTCTTGGCACCCCTCATGTTGTCCTGAACCACTCAAGCCTCTTTGGCACTCAAAGAGTGATGACTATATACAAACTGGATGCTGGGAATTTAGCAGCGGTACAAATGCTATTCCAATGCTAATGTTGAAGAAGGCTACTAAGGATGGGTTGCTAAGACTGAGAACAGTAATAGATATGAGGGAACGGAACGCCAACACAAGGAAACTAGCCTCTCCACTACCAGACATGGAGGTGATCCTCCACAATGTCATGTCTCACCCCTATAGGTCCCTGCTCGATGGCAAGGATGCCTATGAACAAACCTGGATCACTCCAGAAGATGTCCCTAAGACACTTTTTACAATGTCAGATGGGACTATGATCAGCCACATTATGCAGATTGGTGACTGCAATGCAGGCACAACTTATCAATTGCTGATGAACCACATATTCATGCCTTACATAGGAATCTTTATGGATGTCTACTTAGACGACATAGTAATCTATTTGGACTCACTTGAAGATCATGTAAAGCATGTCAAAATTGTCATTGACACTCTGCAGAGACATAAGTTCTACCTAAGCAAACACAAGCTACAATTTTTCATGGACGAATTGTGGATTCTAGGACATGTAATTGATGCAGATGGTATCCATATGGACCCTGACAAAGTGGATAAAATTGTTAACTGGAAAATGCCTACTAACAAAGACTTACTCGCAGGCTTCATTGGAGCAGTCAGGTATCTTGCACCTGGATACAAAGGCATTTGCATACCCCTTGGGCACTTGCACAAGACAGTGGCAGCCAACACTCCTTGGCACTGGTCATTTACAGAACAAAGAGCATTTGATTTAGTAAAAGAATTAGTGCATAAGCATTGTGAAATATGGCAGACGATGCTGGACTACTCACTGGGACATGCACCAATAAACTTATCCTGCGATGCATGCCTGTCAGGCAGAAGCAGAGTAATTTGGCAGGGTGAAACTATGGAGAAAGGGAATATTATCGCATTTTGGTCTGGTAAATTTAACCCAGCCCAACAAAATTACCCAGTGCATGAACAGGAGTTATTAGCTATAGTTGAGTCATTGAAAAGATTCCAACACTTACTGCAGGGCATGAAATTCCAAATATTCATGGACCATAAGGGACTTGAGTGGATACAGACACAATGAAAGCTGTCCCCATGGCAGGCTAGGTGGCTCGAAATGTTGGGCAACTTTGATTTCGAGATTGTACATATACCAGGCAAGATGAATGTCATTGCTGACACATTAAGCTGTATATACTCAGATGAACCTAAGGGAATGGTGCAATCAGCTTCGGAATATGTCAGTGCCAAGGAGGAACACACACCTTCAAAGTTGCTACTGAACTTGATTACCACCCCGCTATACACAGGCTTGCCCATCTTCCTGGGAGTGACAAGGTGTCAGTCTAGCACATGGGAGGCATTCCCTAATGCGAAGTGAGTGATCCTGAAATTACCTAATGACCCAACATGATCACTGGAGGGTGGGAGTACACCAAAGCCTGACACATCACCTGATGTGTCAACAGTACCCAAGACACCTGCTGAGACAAAAATACCTATGACATGTGTTGACAACAGCCCAGATAATGACATCATAGCTGACACACCCAGTGAACAGGAACCAACCTTGTTACCTGACTTAGTCACCATAGCAGAGCCAGGCTTGGACATATGTGAGGACATATGCCATCAATACCATAGGGACAAATTTTTTGTTGACATCATTAAAAACCCTAAGAACTACAAAAATTTTGAAGTAGACAATGGTCTGATTTACCTGAAAGACAAAGAACAGTGAATTCTTTGTATTCCTGACATAAACTTGGGTTCCCATCACTTATGTGAGATCTTGATCTCGCATGCACATTCAATCTTAGCACACCTAGGCCCCAGGAAAACTACCAACTACCTACAAGACAATGTATGGTGGAAAGGGATCAACTCAGATGTAGATGAATTCTGCAGATCCTGTACCCTATGTCAGACCTCTAAGCCCAGTAATCACCCCAGCTACAGACTATTAGAAACACTTGATGTCCCAACATACCCCTGGGAAACCATCAGAATTGACTTTGTTGGCCCCTTGCCAGAATCATGTACACTTAACAGAACCTTCGATATGACACTTGTCATAATCGATTACCTAACTGTCATGGTACACCTCATCCCTACAAAACAGACTTACTGTGCCAAAGACATCACCGAGGTAATGTTTGATAGAGTGTACAAGCATCATGGAATGCCATGGAATATAATTAGTGACAGAGACTCCCTATTCACAAGCACTTTCTGGAATAAACTAAATGAACTAATGGGGACTGAGCTGAGAATGTCATCAAGCTTTCACCCACAGACAGATGGAATCACTGAGCAAGCCAACCACACATTTACTCAGATGCTATGCACATGCATATCCCCAAACCAGAAGGACTGGGCCTCGAAACTACTGGCAATTGAATTTGCAATGAACTTGGCTTGGTCAGAAACTACTGGGTTTACCCCATTTATGCTAAACTACAGGCAGTCGCCAAGATCTATGATCTGGGAAACCAACTTGGAATTCCCCAGTGTAAGAGTATTCACCCAATGTATGAAAAATGCCATTATGCAAGCTCATGATTTGATTATCTCTGTGTATATAAAACAAACTACTATGGCAAACTGAAAACATAGGGACATGCCATGTGTTAAAGGAGACTTAGTATACCTATCTACAGCCAACATAGCTTTACCAAAAGGGCATGCTTGAAAACTCATGCCTAAGTTTATCAGCCCCTATAAGATCATAGATGACTACCAGAACAACACATTCCTGCTCAACTTGCTGAATGACCTAAAACAGCATGGCATACACCCAGCCTTCCATGCCAGTTTGTTATGTCTGCACATCCCTAATGATGATCGATGATTCCCTGGATGACAACTCCCTCAAATAATCAGCCTTGGAAAAGTTGAACACCTTTTGGTCAAGTGGATTACAGATCACCATGGAAAGGGGAGAGATGCCCTCTTTCAGGTCGAATACTCAAGTGGCAACAAGGTGTGGCTTCCCTTCCATGAGGTCTCACACCTCAAAGCATTTACCCAATACCTAGAAGTGCTGAACATATCTAGTGCTGACAACCTTACACCTAGGAACCAGAGCGACCACAGTCCACAGGAGCTGCCTCTGCTGGCTATATCTGCACTGCCTGTCATGAAGCACTGGACATCATTGACAACATCACTACAAGTGACAGCTGGGCAACTCCACAAGCTCCATCCACCAATTACTCCTCAGCATCCAGGATTACCCCCAGGAGCAGCCCAAGCACACATAAAAGGCAAACTATGAATGCTCAGTCAACCAGCACCCCATGAATGACCATGCACTTCACACCACTCAAACTAGAACACTTCCATGTCATCGCTGCAGCCATCTGTGATGGCTCATTTGACATCAAACAAGATGTTGTTCCTCCCAGTTATGTCAACTTCTGTGTCCTTCATGCAGATGATCCTGATCTGTACCTACAATACCCTCTTCCTCCTGCATTTGAGCAAGCTCAAACAGTGAAGCCAAAGAGGAACTCGACTTGACATGGTAACAATCAAGCTGGATACCTAACCCATGTCATTTTTGATCGCTTCACAGCAGATACTGCCACTTGTAAGTGTGCCCCCTTATGGGAGAAATACTGCACTTACTGTAGAACAGAACAAGCAAACACAGCTCATGGTAGTCAAAGGCACCACTGGCATGAACCTTACACACCCAGGGGTTGGGGCAGTGTGAGTCAAAGTGTGGAAAGCTGGTATAAACCAAACAAATCCAACACAAAAGACAAATAAGAGCAAGTGGTGGTTTGCCTCCACAGAACCTGGAGTGCAGAAAAACCTAAATGTGTGGGGGGGGGTACCTCAAGTGGAGGGTGCTCCTGGTGCAAGTCATCAATGAGTTACACAGGAGTAGACAAGCAAGTGAAGACTGGATGGGGGATGCTGAACAGAGTGAAGGTGTTCAGCCAAAAGGACCTCTGAAATGATGGACCTTGATAGAACATGCTCCTGGCACAAGTCGTTGATGAGTTATGCAGGAGTGGAGGGATGACTAAGCAAGACTGCTGACTAAGAGTGGAGGAAGCTTCAGATAAATGATGGAGGTAGATAGACCCCTTTGTAGAGCCTCAACTACCAATGATATGAATGAAGACAGATAGACTCTTCCAAATGAGCCTCAACTGTCAATGACAAGGTATGCACTGAACTGACTGCTGGATTGCTTCTGATTGCTTGGGGGTAGCTAAGTACATGGGGGTTTATATGCTGTGGGGGAGCACAGCTTGTGACAAACAAGGCACAAACAATTGGTAAGTAATGAGTAAGGACTGAGTAATCATGATGAGTAAGCGAGAAATGAAAAGTAAGCAAGCAAAGAAGATTGGTAAGTATTGGCAATGAACAAGTCAAGGACAGTCAAAATATCACAAAATGAGTCAAATGGAGTCAGAAACTGAGTAAGCACACTGATATCACATTAGGGGGTGGCAATGCAAGTCAGATCTCGGTGGAGACATCTCTAGATCCAAAGATGGCATGACAGATGGATGGTGTTTCCAGATAGGGAAGTATTAATTCCAGAATTGAAGGGCATGAGTCAGGTGTCAAAGGGGCTAGGGCATTGGGGGTCTGTGGGGCAATGGGAGCATAAGTGATCACATCTCCCACCCTTTCATCCTCTCAGCGAAGTTAACAAAAACTTCATGAATGGGGCTCTGATGGAGGAGGAGGAGAAGGGGGGATGTCTTCTGCTGGATCTTGCAGTAAGAAGGCAAGATGCACATCATACTTGTCATGAATGTGATCAGGGAGGCTGGAGAACAGTAGATTATACTGCAGCTGTTGCAATGTGGGAAGAATGATGGACATGACTGGAATAAAGATGGTGCAGGGAGCAGGGAGGAATGATCCATATTCTTCATCAACTGGGGAGACCAAAACAACCACATAAGACCTTTCTAACTGAGTGACAGACCTGAGGCAACCAAAGAATGTCCTTCTGGAAGTCATACTGACAAGGAGAACACACTGACCAAGCTGCATGGGATGAGATGGGGCTGACAATGATGGGATGAACCAGGGGGCTTCAGGATGGAAGCTGGTGGGAATGCCTGGCAGATATACATAGCCACTGTCTCTGGCAAATGAGACAAGCAAGATGATTGACAAAGAGGTGGCCATGATTGATGGACTTAGCAAAATGAGCAGCTGATGGATGGAGTGCTGTAGAAATGCATAGGGTGTGAGGATCCTCTCCAAATTTGGAAGGCAGAATCGTGTGGCTGAGCACTTTAAGTGAGTGTGAGAATGGAGTCGATATCTTTGGAAATGGCAGAAATATGACAAAAACCAGAATGCCATACACAGGTGCTAAAAACCTTTAGTGTGCACTTAACCTGCTTCCTCTTTTCTCTTTAGCACTGATGACTCATTCTTGTGCAAAGGATGACTGCTCATGTCCAGCAGTCTTTCTCCACATGAGGCCTTTAGTCTTCATCTGCATGGCATGGGCATTGCATGCAACTTGTTGATGAGTTAGGCAGAGTCAGCTGTAACCATGTCCACAACACCTTTGGTGTGTGACAGTGGAGGGCATGAAAACCATGGCCATCCCAAGTGAGGAAGAACTACTTTCTTCAAGAACCACTCTCACAATTTCTGCAATCAACCCTTTGAGGATGTCTCTCAGACCCTGGATCAGCCCAACATGTCTTTCTTGTCCAATAGCCCTTGTGACCCCTTCCATGAGTTCAATAACTACTTGGCAAATGTCAATGCCATGTTACAGAACCTAGAGATCAACTCTACCATAGACGGATCTCAGAATACCCCTTCTGGCTCAGAGACCACTGGTCCATCCACAGGTTGGACTATTGTCTTCATCTTCTCTGTGATTATACTTATGATCTACACAGCCACTACTCCAATGGATAGCGTGGTAACAAACTAATGATTTAACCTTCTTGTCGAAGGTCAGGAGGGTGAATGTAATGATTCATGATCTTACATGACCATTAATGCCTCGGAATAATAATGTTTTATTTCCTTTTCCTTTCTCTTTCTTTATATCTCCCTTTTTTAGCTACTCATTTGTCTCCCACTGCACTCTGGACATATATACACTGTAGATACTGATGTACTTACTCCCCAGTCTACCTTGAACAGAGAATCCTTCAGCCAGTTCTTCTTGAGCAACCATAAGAAACCCTCCTACAAGAACGGACTGCCCCTGTGTGACTTAAATGAAACTGCTTTCATCACAGGTTTACATGGCCACCCTGTAGACATGGTCAGGATTACATTGACAGGGACATGAATCCGACACCTAGAAAATTGTGACCATACTTCGAAGTACAGATTGATGTGCTTGCTCCAAATATTATACAGTGCTTGGCACTCAAAATAGGTACTGCACTATAGGCAACAGCAAAACTGTAATTACACCTCAACTCCTGTGGCTTTCAGGATTTAAAATATATAGATGTACTCTAGTTGATTAGAGGATATAGGCTATCTGAATAAAATTTTGAAAATTGAACATTCTGGCAGGGAGGTACCCTCAAAAGTGAATTTGAAGCAGAGCTTATCAGAGCTACCATATTTGTTGATAGGAGTTGGAGGCAATGTGGGCCCTCTGACACAAACTCTGATCAGTTGACCAATACACCAACACTCATCATAACTGCTGAATGGACATTCTGTTTGTGATCAAGGGCCTTGTCATTTCCATTGACTGTGGCTCTGCATATGCTCCTAGGAGCCCTACTCATGTTTGCCTCTACAAACTTTTTTTGCCTTATGCAGGGTTGCATTGCAATGCATGCAAGGTGCTGTTTTTTTTGGAGGTGAGATGCTGTTGTACATCCACACAATGTCAGATTCATCTGACTAAGCATCACAGCCTACTGGCTACTTAAGAGCTTGTATGGAAAGTGCAGTTCAGTTGCAGTTCACAAACTTGCTGGATTGTTCTTGTTTGATGGGTGGTGCACAAATTCAGCATAAGGTCCAGCAGTATGTTGGAGATTGAACCCCTCCAGAGATGCCACCTAATCATCCCAATGTGTGCCAAGCTCTACTGCAGCATATTTTGACTGCCCTCCAGATGCTCCTGGTCTTGTTGGCTGAACTAGTTGGCTCCAGTGTTTGCAGAGAGCCAATACCATACCACACATCCAAACTCTCCAGAGATATGTGGGTTCAAGAACTCCTGACTGGTCACCCTGATCGTATCCACTGTGAACTTGGTATGTGCAAGGAGGTTTTCATTCAGCTCATAGAGGAGCTGCAGGAGATTGGTCACAGCAACTCAAAATTTGTTACTCTGGAAGAACAGCTTGCAATTTTCCTGTACACATGTGTGACTGGCCTGATGGTCAGGCATGTTGGCAAGCATTTTCAGCAGTCAAATGACACAATATCTCAGTGAGTTCAATACAAAATACATGTGACAAATCAGATATTCATATGTGTTTACAGGTACTTCAAGAAATTGCTCTTCATATTTTCAGAACTGCCCTTTTATATCACATATGTCCAGTTTCTGACTGGTGAAGCCATCCATCTGAAGATCCAATGCATCCCCAAATTTTGGCTGTACTTTCAGAATGTGATTGGTGCAATAGATGGCTGCCACATTCCTGTATCCCCCCCTTCAATTATATGTTCCAATTATCGCAACCACAAAGGATTCCTCTCACAAAACAGCCTGTTCATCTGTGATTTCAGTCTGAGGTTTGTTTATACACTGACAGGGTGGGAAGGATCTGCAATGGATGCCCATATCTATGGTGATGCAACATCGACCAACCTCCACATTCCAAATGGAAAATATCTACTTGCTGATGCCAGCTACCCCTCATGTCGAGAGTTGCTAGTCCCCTACTGGGGCATCCAGTATCATCTTGCAGAATGGGGCCATGCTAACATGTGGTATGTTTTTTGTCTTGCTCACCATTATATTTATTTATTTATTCCCTCTCAGACCAGCAAATAAAGAAGAACTGTTCAACTTGTGGCATGCATCAGCACAAAATGTCATAGAACAAATCTTCAGCATCCTAAGGCATCACTTTCAAATACTCCTCCTGGTGCCAGAATACAACATTGATATACAAGCACAGATCCCTGCTGCACTCTGCACAATTCACAATTTTATTTGTATGCATGGTGAGAGCGAGGAGGGCACAAGCAATGTTTCTCCTGATGAAGATGAAGAGGGCAAGCAGCAGCCAGGTGCGCATACTAATCCCCAAGCCATGGGAGGAATGAGGAGCTTAGAAGAAGACATATTCATGCGTGGGATGTGGGATGATATTGTGGTGGCCATGTAGGCTGATTATCAGTGTATTTTGGTGGAGTGAGCACAGAGTACCATGGACAGTGGATCAGATGTGGAATCTGACTTCTTTGAGGAAGAAGTCACTAGTTTGTTTTAGTTACACCCATCATGTACTAGCTTCTGATATCCAATCTGATCTTTGTTTGATGCACATGCTAGAGGGATGCCAACACATTCTTTGTTCAATGCACATGCTAGAGGAATGCCAACACATCTGATGTTATTCATTTCTGTAGCTAGATACACTGACTCATGCTACACATACTACATGGTGGGGGGGGGATTGTTAGTGCCTTGGAAAAAGCTGTCATACATGTCTGATACATATGCACGATGGGATTGTTCATCAGGTAAAGCTATAAAAATGGTGGCAGGGTTAGATATACCAGAAAACTGATGCATCATAAATGCATGATGGTGGGGAGGAATCTTGGAATCTTTGTATAGCATTTGCATAGCCATCTGGACTGCGATCAATGGATCCATGAAAGTTGTCACCAACTGGTCCCCCAGGCACTGGATTGTGTTGCCGATTGATATGACTGCGATGGTGTGAGAGCTGGAAGGTTGAGGCTTCATCTTGCTGGAAGATTGAGCAGACATTCAGCTGCACTTACTACTATGGATGGATGAGACAGGAGTCATTGGGGGATGCTGATTTGTTGAGAATAGGAGGGAAGGGGATGCCATTTCTGTGACATCAGTAGACATCACAGTGAATGAATGCTTTCCAGTGAGCACAGCAATGGAGGGGGGGACAGATGGGACAGAGGTGGTACTGTCAGTAGTTGTCATAGGGTTGGGGGGGACAGAGAATGTAAAGCTACTATCAGTGGTCATGGTGAGCATGGGGTTTAACACCCCAGGACAGAAAGCATGGGAGCTGGTTGTGCCACCCTGTGGAAAAATATCCTCCATCATTGGAAGATACTGCCAGCCCTTGTTGCAGAAGGGCTTCATGGCTGTGTTTTGCTGTGATGTCTCAGTGAACCGATCATAGTTATCTGTAAGATCAAATATGTACCTTCACACTGACAAATTTTGCCCATTTCTCTGCATCAGCTGCTCCACAGATATTCACACCATTCTCATTGTCCCAATGTTTGCCAGATCTGCTGCAATAAGTCATGATTGCATTGTATGTATGTTTAAGCTACATCCAGTGTTAACATAGCAATGTTAGAATAGATGAGGACATACTGATCCCCATTTAATCAACACATTCTTTGAGTCCTTGATTTTGCCAGACCTGTGGAGCTTGCAAATGCTCTCTGCAGCTTTGGCATATGTCACTTGTTGGAAGTTGCCAGCATCAGCCCACTCTGCATGATTTGTGTGCAGATAATCAACAAGGGCAGTGACCTCTTCATTGGTCCACTTGGCATGCTTGGATTCTTCCTCTATTTCCCCCACTGTTTCCATTAGTTCAACAATATTTGATCCTAAGACATTGAAAAGTTCAATTAGTACTTGCCAGATGTGATTGCGTCGAGTATCAGCAGAGGCGAGATAGGGAGGGAGAGACATGCTACCATTGGGAGGGAAACCAACATTTCAATCTCCAACACTTTGGCCCAGATTTTTCCACCACCCATCAAACAAGAACAATCTGACAAGTTTGTGAACTGCAGCTGAACTGCACTTTCCATACAAGCTCTAAAGCAAGATTACATCAGCAAAGTTACAAGCAGTCTGCTTGTCTGATCCATCTGATTTAGTCTGACAAACTTTAATTCAATTCATTTGAACTCTTGGCACACCATTCATTTATCTAGTGTCAGACATCTGGATTGTCTGGATTGTCTGGATTGTCTGAATTGTTCTGAATTGTCTGCAGCAGACTGTATGAGACAAAGCAGACTAGATGTAACTTTCCTGATGTATTTCAATTCAGACTGAAGCACTGTAATGTCTTGTGTCATGACTGTGCATTCATTCTAAGTCCTCACTCACTCCACACCCTTTTCTGCCAGTCATTCACTCACTCTGCACCAACTCTGCCCACCTTCTGTCATTTACAAACCAACTCTGCTCTGACTGCTGTTGGACTTGTACTGCTCTCCTACCAGACTGTGCAGACTGTTCTCTGAGGAGTCATGTGACTACCCTTTGGACTTCTCCCTGACAGTGTGCAGTCAGGTGTAGTTGATATAAGCTCAGTGTACTGTAGTCAGTCACTATATTCACCTGTAGTTGATATAAGCTACAGGGATATTAGTAGAGCATAATAACAAGTGTAGGCAAGTCTCACCTCAGTGTACTGTAGTCAGTCACTGAGGCTACACTAAGTACAAACAATGAAAAGAGAGTATGTGATTGGTAAGCATGTGGCATAGCCACACAACATTTGCACTCCAACACTCCTCAAATGGAGCAGAGTCCAAGTTCAAATGTGAAATGTTTAGCTTTAACAGAAGGGAGAGCTTTAGTAAGAGTATCAGCAGCCATGTCACTGGTTGGGCAATAGAGAAAATGAATAGAACTGTTTGTGGCAGTGAAACAAATAAAATGGTAATGAATGTCTATGTGTTTAGTACATGCATGGTAATTACCATCTTTGGTCAGCATGATAGCTGATTGGTTGTCACCATATAGAATAGTTGGGTGTTCAAGGGGGCAAAAAACCTCACCAATAAGGTGGCATAGCCATATAATTTCTTTTGTGGCATGCATGGCTGTGATGTACTTGGCTTCTGTGGTTGACAAGGTAACAAGTTCCTGTTTCTTTGATCCCCAGGAAATGGCTCCCCCATCAACAAGGAAAGCATAGCCAGAAATGGCATGGTGGTGCTCCTGTGATGTGCCATCAGCATCAGCATAGCCTATGAGGCCCTTTGACTCTGTGCCATAGGTTAGCAACCAGCCTTTCATCCCTATGAGATAGTGGTAGACATGTTTTAGTGCCTCCCAGTGCGTCCAGCCTGGATTCTCTGTAAACTGGGCCAGAGTAGATACAATGAATGCTATATCTGGCCTTGTTCCAACAGTGAGGTACATGAGTGAGCCTAAGGCCTCATGGAATGGCACCTGTCACATTTTGGTGACCTCAACAGCAGACTTTGGAGACTGGTTTCAGGAGAGTTGGATATTTGGGTCCATGGGAATGGAGACTGATTTCTGATCAGTGAAGTTATACTTTACAAGTATTGAGTCAATAAATGGTCCTTGTGAAATGGATAGAGTATGGGCATCATGATTGTGAGTCACTTGCATGCCTAGTAGCCAGCTGATAGGTCCAAGATCAGTTATTTTGAATCGCAAACCAATTTTGGTTTTGAAGGACTTGACAAGTTCCTTCAAACTTCCTGTAACCATGCAGTCATCAACATGTGAGGCTAGAACAAGTAAATGGGAACCTATTCTTGCCACAAAGACTCCCCAGTCAACCTCAGTGTGGCAAAACCCCAATGCAGCAAATTCCTGACATAGGTGTTGATACCATTTTAAAGCCCCTTGCTTGGACCCATAAAGGGCGACTAGTAAGCAGGCAACTAGATTCTGCTTTCCCTTTTCAAAACCAGGTGGTAGTTCCATGTAAATTATTTCATCATCATCCAACTTTCCATTTAGAAAGATGCTGTGGAAGTCAAAAACATCAACATCCCAGTTGTGGTGTGCAGTGATGGCTAAGATGAGTCTGAGGGATGCGAGATGAGCTACTGGGGCATAAGTCTCATAATAATCCACCCCATGAACCTGCATGAATCCACACACAACAAGTCAAGCCTTGTACTTGTCACTTTTGCCTGCTGAGTTCTTTTTGATCTTAAATACCCATTTGCAGTCAACAACATTGATGTTCAGCAGTGGTTGTTGCACTACATCCCATGTGTGTGCATCGTCTAGGCTCTTTAGCTCAGATTTTATTGCTTCGTTCCATTGAGGCCAGTCTGGCTGTGAGTGAGCCTTGTCCACAGTGCATGGTTCCAGTGCTTTGGTCTTGGAAGTTCCTGAGAACATTGCATAAGCAGAGTCATCACCTTCCAACTCCCACTGTGTGCTGGTATCAGTGACTCCTCCAGCCACACTCTCTCCACTGCTCCCATGCTGACCCTCAACAGACCAGATACCTGGAGGAAAGACCATCCCTCCTGCCTGACCATCATGGGTGCCTGTTACACTCAACCAAAGTCAAGGCGTAGGGAGAGCTCAAACACAGTCTAAGGTTTCTACTGAGCTATGGCTGCAGTAACCTCAGTATATGACTGAGGATTTGGTCAACACTGGTAAGAGTGATCCTGGTTAGGGATACTGAGGGCAAAGTTCTGAGGAACACTGCATATGATTGAGCAGCTCAAGTCTGGGTTTCCAGGACTTGAGCCAACAGCCTAAATACTACAGGAGAGTGGACCATGAGGCATCCACATGTAAACAAGGTAACTACGCCATTGGTTGAACAACAATGACACATGTCCCAAGCATGTATCAAGCGAGTAACGCTAGTGGTGGAAATAGTGAGCCATCGGATCAGAGAGAAGATGGCTCGAAAAGGAAATACTGTCCAACGGATCAAACACACAGTAAATGTACAGTGAACGAGGTGAAAAGGGAAAAGATAGGGGTGAAACATAACATTACCCCCCTTCTAAGCATTGAAGTCCCCGACTTCAACTACTCTCCATAAGGTTCTCCGGTCATGTTGCTAATGGCGGAGTTGTCGAAGTCAAAGTTATTATCATACAAATCATTATCCTCGCTCCCAACGAGGGTACGATCATCCACCAAGGCAGGGGTGGCAATCCTGTCCTGTAAAGGATGACGAGGGCATAAAGAAGGGCACTGGGCTTGGGTATGCCCAGGGTGAGTGGTGTGGCAAAGGGGACATTCATAGAGTCCACAATTGACATGAACATGGCCGAGATGGTGGCAGACATAACAAGTCTGGTGATAGCAGGGGTCGGACAGAGTAAGTGGCCTATCAAACTCAGTCATGGTGTTCAGCATAGGGGAGGGAGGCAACTGTGTGAGGGTCTCGACAATGTTTAACGTGTAGTCAAGTTCTGCATGGGAGACGCCAAAGGCAGTCTCGGGGTCTACTTCTGACAGGGAGTTGTGAGACTCGCAGGGCTGAGGGTTTTGGCCTGACAGGCAACAGGTGCGGGGTCTATTGGCTCTTCTGAGAGAGCGAGACGAGCGGGAGGACGATGATGGCGATGATGCCAGAGGAGAGGAAGACACGGAAGAAACCGGGGGAGGGGTTGCAGTCGAGGGTCTTCGAGATCCAGGAGGAGGGGGTGCGATCAGAGTCGGGTACTGATGGATGTTGTAGATGAGGTCTGCGCCTCCAAGAACATCAAAAAGTTTTAGAAGCAGGGGAACCTGCTGAGCAGTAATCTCATTTAGGATGGTATGTGCAGGGGAGAGAAGAGGGTTCTGGCGGTTGACATAGTGGGAGAGTTCCTCAAGCTGAAGGGCTTGGATGGTGGCATGGTACACAAGATCAAGGGGGGAGTTTTCATCCACCTCATGATAGATGGTGCCGACGACAGTGGGGTCAGCGATGAAGAGGCAGTACGAGGCGATCATTTGGTTGCTGGCAGGCTGTCATTGTCAATGAGCAAAGGGGGTGTGGCGACGAGACGGTTCACAGGGGTAGGTGTAGTGACAAGGAGGCATTTCAAGAGTTATATTTCTGACAGTATGGGTGGAACGTCAAGTGGGTTGTTTCTGAGGGGAGAAGTCTTTGGGGAAGCATTTCTTATAGGTGGAGAGCATATCATCCACATGTTCCAGGTGTGCTTCCTTTTGCCACGAGTTCTCGGATGAAGGATAACCCTTCCATTTGATTAAAAAGGTGTGGCTGCAGCCAGACCTTTTGTGGCCAACTATCACCTCAACCTCGTACTCCTCTTCCTCATTGACAAGGTCGGGTGGTGGAGCCAGGAAGTTCGGTCCATGAACATTATTTTCACGATAGGGCAATAAAAGGGAAGCGTGGAAGATGTCATGGATCTTCCATCATGTGGGAATTGAAAGGCAGTAGGTTATCGGAGATAGGACATCAGAGATAGTGAAGGGTCCTTCTTGTTTTGGGGCAAGCTTCCTATTTTCATAGGAGCATTTCAAATTTCATGCTTCTAGCCAGACTTTATCACCTTTCTGGAAGTGGGTGAAGGGTCATGACAAGTGGTCTTTCATTGTTTTTTGGGCTAGGTCATGTGCCACAAGAGCTTCTTCTCTAGCCTTTCGGAGTTCCTCGAGTCTAGACTCAGTGGTGGGAAGGTGGGTATCTGTGATAAGGGATGGAAGGGGTTTCGGTTCATAGCCATACATGAGGTAGAATGGCAATTGATGGGTGATGGAGTGTGGGTGGTGGTTGTGCACAAATTCTGCCATGGGAAGGTTGTTCACCCATGAGGTGGGGTCGTTTTGGCAAAAGATGCGGAGATAGGTTTCCACCTCTTGGTTTATGTGTTCAGTTTCTCCATCAGTCTGAGGGTGATATGCTGTCGACAGGGTAAGGGAGTATCCCAGAAGGGAAGCAAGTTCTTTTGCGAAAGCAGAGGCGAATTGAGGGCCTCAATCAGATATAATTTTGTCATACAACCCAAAGCGGGAGTAGACTTTCTTGAAAAAGAGTGCTGCAATGTTGGCAGCAGATGCAGTTTTCTTAGTTGGTGTTAAAATTACCCCCTTTGTAAGCCCATGGTCTACCATGACCAAAAGGGAATCAAACCCATTAGAGACAGGGAGGTTGGTGACCAGATTGCAAGAGATCTGTTGGAAGGGGCAAGTCAAGGTCAAGTGGATGGGCATCAGGGGTGGTGTCGTTGGGTGGGTGTTAACCTTATTTTGCTGGCATGTGGCACAGCCTTCAACATATTTTCAGATGAAGGATGCGAGTCCAGGCCACCAGTACTTGGATGAGACAAGCTGTCAGGTTTTCAAGACACCAGGGTGTCCAGCAGAGGGGTGGTCATGATGGTTGGACATGATGGTTCATCAGAGGACAGGGTCATCAGGGATGTACACCTGGTCCTTGTAGAGTAGAACTCCACTTTCAAACTTCCAGTCAGAGAGATGTGACTTGAACAGAAGTGGCATGTCGACATTTTCTATGGCACGAAGTGCCATCTGGACAACCGGGTCTTTCTTGGATGAGGATGCAACCTTCTGAGTGAGGTTGGTATTGATGAGGCTAACAAACAAGGTTTGAGGGAGGAGGGTAACTCCTTTGTTGTCCTCATCATCATCGGAGATATGGTCAGGTTGTTGGGAGAGGGCATCAGGTGCAGCCAGGTCTTTGCCTGGAATGTGTTCAAGCTGCAGATCAAAGTCTGTGAGGTCGAGGAGCCAACAGGCTTGTTGATGATTCAGGTTTTGTGGTGACTTAAAATAAGTCAAATTCTTGTGATCGGTGAAGACTTTGACTGGGAATGGGGATCCATGAAGATAGTGTCTCCAGGATTTCAGGGCTCGGATGACACCTAGAAGTTCTCTATCATAGATGTCGTAGTTTCGTTCAGCAGGGTTAAACGACTGGGACAAATAGGCACAGGGTTGCCATTGCCCATTTGAGTCTTCCTGTAGGAGGATGCCTCCTGTTGTGTATTTGGACGCATCTGTTGTTATTGCGAATGGCCAAGAGACATCAGGCATTTGTAGGGTTGGTTGTGTCATGAATATTCTTTTTAGGAGTTCGAAGGCACTCTGACATTTCTTTGACCAGTCCCAACTGGTAGTTTTCTTTGTTAGGTCGATGAGAGGTCGGGCAATGTCAGAGTAGTAGGGGACAAATCTCCTGTAAAAATTTGTGAATCCCAGGAAGGATCATACATCCTTGACCTTCTTTGGGACAGGCCATTCAGCAATTCCTTGAACTTTGATGGGGTCCATGGTGACAGTGTTTTCTTTAATGATCATCCCAAGGTATTCCACCTCAGCAAGATCAAAGTGACATTTTTCTAGTTTCAGAGGGAGTGAAAGTTCCCTCATTCGTTCAAGAACATGATGAGTTCTTCTTTTGTGTTCTTCAGGGTCATCAGAGAAGATGAGGAGGTCATCCATATAGACAACCAGCCAGCCTTCTGCAATCATGTCTCAGAAGGAGTCATTCATGAATCGCTGGAAGGTGGCAGGGGAGTTGCACAATCCAAAGAACATGACTGTTGGTTCGAAGAGTCCCTTGTGCATGATGAACGCAGCTTTCCATTGGTCTCCTTCTTTGATACAGACATTGTTATAGCCCAATCTTACATCCATCTTTGTGAAGATAGATGCTCCTTTCAACTTGTTGACAAGATCTGAGATGAGGGGAAGGGGGTACATGTCCTTTACCATATTTTTATTTAGATATCAGTAATCCTGACAAGGGCAGAGGGAACCATCCTTCTTTCTGACAAAGAAGAAGGGTGCTGCTTGGGGAGACTTTGAGGGGCGAATCTTTCCCTCTTGGAGGTTTTCTTCTATAAATTTCTCTGCAGACTCTCATTTGGAGGGAGAGAGTGGGTATGCTTTTGCCACCTTGGGGACAAAATCCTCAACAAGGTTGATGGGATGGTCATAGGGTCGTGATGGAGGAAGGACTCCATCGGAGGGTTTCTTGAAAACCAAGGCAAAGTATCTATAGTCTTTGGGGAGAATGGCCTTCGGTTTCTTTTTGTGTTCTTCTTGGGCCAACTCAGTGGCCATGGTGATTTTTCGAAGAAGACTATTATTGGGGTTAATCTTCTTGGCTTCTTTAACAAGTTCCCCAATCAACATCATGAAGTGTGCACGAATGGTTTTGTCCTCTGGTTCTTCATAATCCATGAATTTGTTTATCCCTTTCTTTTTGGCAGGGGAAACAAGGTTCACAGTGGGTTCCTCTACAGTAACTGAGGAGATATTGTGTTTTAGTTCACTGGACCTGTCAGTCTTTTCGTCAATGGACAACATGCCCATTCTCCAATCGATGACAGGGTTGTTTTCCTGTAGCCATGGGAGGCCAAGAATGACATTTTCTGTCCCACAGTTGATGACATGGAAGAAGGACTGATGAACAAGTCCTTTAACCTTGAAGTAGAGGGTGGCAGAGAACAGAATCTTTCCCTTGGAATTTTGGGTTCCATTGGCATTTTTTGTGAGGATGGGTTCAGCGAGGTGTTGAGTGGGGATTTGATGCTTTTGCACAAAACCCCAATCAATACAGGATATCTCTGCTCCAGAGTCGACTAGAGCAGTGGTGTTGACAACTTTTGAGGTTGTTTCTGACATGTAAAGGGAGATGGGGATCTGCATAGTACGTTCTGGTGTAGAAGATACAAGTACAGGAGCAACAGAAACAAGACTGTCCTTAGTTTGGGGAACTTCTGGTGTCAACTCAGAGTCCCCTTTCAAAAATCCTTTCCAAGGGCCCTAGCAATGTTTACCAAGGCAATGGATGGACCAGCGACTTTTTCTTCATCGTCACTTTCTTCTACCTCCATGATTTTGTGGATTTTCTTTATCTTCTTTTGGGGAGTTTTCCCCTTGTCAGGGCATTCTTGTGAGAGATGGCCTTTGTTTCCACAACCGAAACATCTTCCTTCTTTGATGTGATGGTCTCTTTCTTCCTTGAAGCTGTTCCTTGGGTGAAACGTCTTCTTTTCTTTCTTTCCAGAGAATTCATTGACCTTTCTCCATTTGGCATCCAACTTTTGTGCCTGTATGTACCACTCAGTGATCTTGGTGGGGGTGGTTTCCATCATATGGATTCGGTTTGTGATAAACAGTTTGAGTCCTTGGGAGAAGAACTCGATCAACACGACATCTTCCATGATGGTAGAGTCAGTGGTGGCAGTTCGGAAGTCAGTGATATACTGCTCCACTGACTCTTTCTGTTTCATGGTCCGCAACTTGGTGATTGCAGTACTGGTGGTGTTGGGGGAAGTGAAAGAGTTTTTAAAGTCTTTCACAAAATCAGCGAAGGTGCTGAAGCTTGGGGGGTTCTTTTCCAGAGAGGTTTTCTGGAAGGTGGCAGCCCAGGAATGGGCAACACCTTTCTTCATGTACAACAGGGCATAGACCACCTTCTTGGTGTCCATGTCATATAACTCTTTGTTGACTAAGAGATAGGTATGTATGGAGTACAGCCAGCTCATAGCATTCTTCTGGTCTCCATCAAAATCAGATGGAGCACCAATCTTTAACTCTGTGGCTTTGGTGGCATTGCCGACCAGTGCCTTCGACAATGAACTGGACATCATATTCTGGGGTGGGGGTGGGTGTGCAGGGAAGACAGGGGGTGGTACTGGTTGGATGGGGGTACCAAGTGAGGCAAGAGACTGGGTGAAGAGGTTCGAGAGGATACCAGAGGTAAAGCCTCTATCTGGTTGTTCTGGTTCAGAGGAGTTGTCAGTGACAGTGCTCTCTTGTTCATCATCAGATGACAATTCTTCTTGAGTGGGTTGCAATGGCACCCAACATCAATTGTTTCGGGGGTTTGTGGTGGTGCACTAAACAGTGACTGATTTGGCCAAAGGCTGGTAGACTTGAGCTTTTGTTACACTCAACCGAAGTCAAGGCATAGGGAGAGCTCAAACGCAGTCTAAGGTTTCTACTGAGCTACAGCTGCAGTAACCTCAGTATATGACTGAGGATTTGGTCAACACTGGTAAGAGTGATCCTGGTTAGGGATACTGAGGGCAAAGTTCTGAGGAATGCTGTGTATGATTGAGCAGCTCAAGTCTGGGTTTCCAGGACTTGAGCCAACAGCCTAAATACTACAGGAGAGTGGACCATGAGGCGTCCACATGTAAACGAGGTAACTATGCCATTGGTTGAACAACAATGACACATGTCCCAAGCATGTATTGAGTGAGTAACGCTAGTGGTGGAAATAGTGAGCCATCGGATCAGAGAGAAGACAGCTTGAAAAGGAAATACTGTCCAACGGATCAAACACACAGTAAACGTACAGTGAACGAGGTGAAAAGGGAAAAGATAGGGGTGAAATGTAACAGTGCCTGCACCATCACACAGTGCCCACATATAAGGTGACTCTGTTCTCTGTCAAGTCAAGCACCTGAGAGCTTGCACAGGTGGTTTCTTGAAGTTTGGACCCAGTAGATCAAGAGTGGTGTTGGAACATAAAGTGCCCCTGTGGTACTTGACCACTGTGCGATGTTTTGGCTGCTTACATAAGCTGACATAGCGCACCTACTTGTAGTATTTTCTACTAGTATTCCCTCAGTAGTTTGTTCATTACTGAGGGTAAGTCTGTTTATATTACAAGTGTTTTACTATACTGACATCCTGTAGTAGCCTACAGGTACAGTAATATACTCAGTAGTTTGTTCACTACTGAGGTAGCCTACAGATATTTCTACAAGTCAAAGATGGTGCTTCTGTGTTATCAGGCATGATGAGTGGTTCCCTAGTACTGGGCAAGTCTGGTGGGGGGTTTGGTACATCAGTAGTTGTATGATCTTCAGTATCGGCATGCTGATTGCTACCCTGCCCTTTTTCCTTCTCCCTCTCGATCTGCAGGCTACATGGGTCAAAAGCTGGTCCCTCCAGCTTCTTGAATGAGATGTTTTGTTTGATGATGACCATGTGGTGATCCTTGAGATACACATGATGGCCACTGCTCTGAGCATCAAAGCCCACACAATGTCCTGCTCATGCCCTAGCATCAAGTTTGGAAGCATTTGGGTCATGCACCCATACATGGGTACCCCAACATGGTATGTTCATGATATTTGGCCATTTTCCATATAGCAGCTCATATGGTGTTTTGCCATCAAGTACTTGGGATGCAGTGTGATTTTTGATATAGACAATATGCATTATTGCTTTGCCCCACAGGAATTTTGGGAGTCCTGTCCCATGTGTGACAGCATGAACACATTCCACAAGGGTTTGGTTCAGCTGCTCAGCCACACCATTGTGCTGTGGCATGTCATGGACAGTAAGTTTTCTTTCTGTTCCATGCAGCTTTAGGTGGTGGCTGAACTTGTCACTTAGGTATTCTCCCCCTTGATCTGACCAGAGGTGTTTGATGCTAGCTCCTTGCTGTGTCTTTGCCCATGCTTCATATTCCTTGTAGGAGTTGAAAGTCTCACCTTTTGTAGCTTGCAGGTAGAGATGTGTATAGTGAGTATAGTCATCTGTAAAGGATGCTTAGTAATGTTTCTTGCCAGGTGTTTCTGTGGGGGAAGGTCCCCACAAATTGGTATGCACCTCATCACTGAATGTTGTGCAGCACTTTGGCTTGTGTTCCTTCCCAATAGGCTTACACATGGCCTTTGCATACTCACAGGATTCACACTGACCCATGGTCTCATGTGATGGATCAAGTCATACTCCTTTGACCATCCCTTTTGTCAACATCTCACAGATTGTTGCCAGTGCTATGTGGGATAGCCTTGCATGGAGCTCTTCCATGCTAAGTGTTTCATTGGTTCCTGTTGCCCCAGCAAATGGCCATTTTGCTGTTGTGTGCTGTACATGATACAGGCCATTGCTGACTGGCACTTCTCCCAACAGCCTTTTACAAGGGTCAAAGATGTGACATGTTGCATCATGGAAGAGTGCAGCATAGCCTGCTGCTGCAAGCCTACTGATGGACACGAGGGTTACTCCCATTGATGGTGTGTACAGAACATTCTTTAATAAGACACATGTTGTTGACTTTCCATTTGGGATTTCAATATGCAGGCTGCCTCATCTGATGGCATTGAAAGTGCATTTATCTGCTGCAGTAATGGGTTTTGGAGGAATGGTTTCAAAGTCAATGAAGTGATCCCTATGAGGGGATAAATGTTGTGAAGCACTGCTGTCATAGAGTTCAACCATAGTAGTTGATGACATAGAGTCTGCCAGAGCTAGGGTGGCATAGGGCAGTGCTGATGTAGTCTCTGGCTCATTGACACCTCCTGCACTGTACTCCACCTGCCAAACTGCATTGGGCTCAGTGCTCATTGCTTCTGCAGCTGTGTTTGCCTTCCCACCCCTTGAGTCTTTGCCCAACATGTCCTTCTTCCCTCTAGGCTTCCAGCCCTTTGGGGCTTTTCCTGCCTTGCCACCACCTTCTTCCCAGCAGTTTTCTGCCCTGTGGCCAGTCCAGCCACAGTTGAAACAAGTACCAGAGAACTTTGTCTTTTGACCTTTGCTTTTCCTGGAGCCATCTGCAGAAAATGCTATGTCTTCTCCTGGAGACTTTGTCTTCCCACCACCTTGGATAACAAAACGATTGTACTTGTCGAGTATGTAGGACATGAGGGAGTCCAAGGTAATGGTATGATTTAGTAACTTCATGTTTATGAAAGTGATGAGAGTGTTGAATTGTAGCTGCATGGAAGTGAAGCGAAGATTATATTAAAGAGATCTTCATCCAAGACTGGTCAACCTGCAGTTGCGAGCTCTTCATGAATGGTTATCATCTTGTCAAGGTGAGCACAAGCATCTCCTCTATCCTTCAGTTTCATTTCACCAAGCTGACATCTCAGCTCAACAGCAACAACCAATGGGCAATCTTGGAATTGACCCTTCAAGGTCTTGTAGTATTTGTAGGCACTGGATTTTGATATGAGGCACATGTAGAGGGAGTCAGGGATTGAAGCTGTGACATGCTCTTGTATGAGGGCATCTTTTTGCATCCACTCTTCAAGGTCTGCATCATAGTCTGCCATTTCAGCCATTTCAGCTATTGTTGTTGGTATCCATGTTGGCAAATTCCCCACTCTGGGGTTGATGGGCATTGCCTTTGTGCCATGCAAGTAGCCTAGCAAATTTCTTCCTCTCAGCAACGTTTCTAGTCTGGACTTCCACAGAGGCCAGTTCTTCCCCAAAGCTTCCAGCTTTGGGATCTTGGGGTAACCATCACAGGATTTGCTTGTTGACATATTTTAGCTGTTTCAAGAGGTAGGGTAAATTTTCTTCCAAGACTTTGAACCTAGTTACAAAGCTCAGGGCTCATAACCTGTAGTTGATATAAGCTCAGTGTACTGTAGTCAGTCACTATATTCACCTGTAGTTGATATGAGCCACAGGGATATTAGTAGAGTATAACAATGAGTGTAGGTGAGTCTCACCTCAGTGTACTGTAGTCAGTCACTGAGGCTACACTAAGTATGAACAACAAAAAGAGAGTACATGATTAGTAAGCATGTGGCATAGCCACACAACATTTGCACTCCAACATCAGGTACTCTGCAGTGCATGCACCACATGGTCCAGCACCTGGACTGTTCCCTTTTTGGGATGTTCTATGTTACCTGTTTGTATGTCCTCTGTCTACCCTTCATTCATCATCTAGGAAGTTTTACTTGAAATTTTATGAGTCTCCATATGTCAGTTCTGATTCCAATTACTGTACCTCCATAGTAGTATAAAAGCATGTATTGTACTCTGCTGTTCTTCAGTATGAATATCAACTTAGTTCCTACTCCCTCTGTCTCCATCTTCTGTCTGTCAGAGTTACCTCTGACTGTCTGTCTGTTCTCTCCCTCTGAAATATGAGGGCTGAGATCGTTGTGAGGAATCTGCATTCCCTGGATGCGTAAGCCCCTATCATTAACCATTCCGTGACTACTGTTACATCCACTCCCCTCTCGCGTTCACCATTGTTCACGCGCTACCTTCCCATGCCCTCGATCCCTCTCGCGCAATGC
Source organism: Pisolithus tinctorius (assembly GCA_024663395.1). Lineage (NCBI taxonomy): Eukaryota > Fungi > Basidiomycota > Agaricomycetes > Boletales > Pisolithaceae > Pisolithus > Pisolithus tinctorius. Next base: position 418,289 of record JANFAH010000052.1, on the reverse strand, counting down.
TATACCTGCGGCCGCTGTGCTCCGGTTGTTGTTTTTCCTCAGACTCTTTCTCTTATCACGGCCTCTATTCCTTTAGTGCTTGTAGTATACCCTCGGCCTCTGTCTTGGCCTGTCTTCTGTGTATGCACTGTCGCATGGCTTTCCCTTACTGTACCCTGTCTTACTTAGGTTCCGGGTTTGTCTGGACTATAAAGCCCTGTACTTAGGTACAGAAGGATACCTTTTGGCACTCGGAAGGTCACCATGAGTTTCCTTTACACTTTGTCTACACCGCATGTCTCGCATTCCACCACGCATGAACTACGTATACTGCTCGCACCACTTGCATCACCAGTACTATTCCACGGACCACGCTGCACACGTCACGAACCGCTACTGCTACAAAGCGCCAGGTCTCACCTTCTAGTCTCGACAGTCCAGAATCTCTTGGGACAAGCAATTCATTCCCTTCATTTTTTATTGTTGTTATCTAAGCCATCTAGCTCGTATTATACAGCTACTTGGACTTTTCCTACAACTGGAGCCCACTGCGAGGGATTCTGCTGTCGCTTCCAGAAGGTCGCTCAGGCACACCACCAAACGCACCGAACTAGAAAATTTACGCCTGCACTTTCGCAATCTCAACCTGTCAGAAGACTCCGACATTTTCCGCCCTGTTTCACCCGTAACACCAGATCACGCACAATTACCCGCTGATGTTCCATGGGTACTACCTGCGATCACTCCTCCTGATATCTCGGCAGATCAGATATCCATCACATCGGATCACCTAGATCTCACTGCCCCTGATTTTCCTGGTGGCTTTATCCACTCGACTCCCTGAAGGCCTGAAACCCCGCCATCACCTTTAACACCCGTCACATCATCTGATTCATCATCACCGATGCCCTCTTTTTCCTGTCTCTTTGATGCCTTCGAATCTATACCCAGACTCTCAGTTCCATCCACCACACTGCTGCGACCACTCACTCAGTCGCAGACCACCCATCAGCCAATTAGTAACCCACCAATGCTTCCGCCAGCTCGCTTGCGCACTATACCAACCACTTCGCACCCGCAACCAATACCCATTCCACCCATTACCAATCTGGCACCGCCACCACAGGTTAACCCACCAATGGCTAATCCTCAGTTTCAGATGCCGCTCCGTGGTACACAAAACTCACCTAAATTTAGCAGAGATTCTCCCGCACAGCTTCTGCGATACCTCGAAGACATCGACTTCCTCAGTACTCTTGCTGCTCTTGATGACCGTGGCAAGATTAGAGCTGCAATCCACTATGCTGACCTCAAAGAAGCCGAGGTCTGGCAAACACTTCCGGAAGCCACTCCCACAGCCGATGACTGGGATGCCTTCATAGTAGCTGTTAAGGGTTTGTACCCTGGCTGCGAGGGTGACGACCGCTATTGCCGCGCGGATCTGCAGTATCTCGTCGAAGAATATCAGTCAAAGCCTATGCGGAACCAGGATGACCTCAGAGAATACCAGCAGAAATTCGCTAAGGTTTCTGCCCTGCACATTAAAACTAAAAAGCTTGCAGAGACGGAACGGGATTCCATGTTCCTGAATGGCTTCCCGAGGGCCATTGCAGACCGAATTTGTCATTGACTCTCCATAGTCCGCACCGACCTCCACCCTGACGATCCATACCTGCTCGCAGAAGTCATCAAAGCCGCCAAGTTCCTTCTGACAGGATCCGCTCTTCGTAGTGCAGTACCGACAATGGGTACCACAGCCTCGCCAGCTGCACCTCCCTCGTCGGCTTACATGCCACAAGTGCCACCTTCTGGTACTGTCGTTAAACAGGAATACAACTTCCAAACGCAGCCTCCACCGCAGCAATGCAGACCTGGCTGCGGTTTCTGTGCAGACCCCAACCACTGGACAAGGATGTGCGCACTCGTTGAAGTTTATATCCACGCTGGTAAGATCACGAGAGGTACAGACAACCATCTCTATCTGGCAGATGGGAGCCGAATCCCATGTTTCCCTGAATGTAACTCACTGAGAGAGGCTGTTGACCATGTCATGGCTGACAGAGACCAGGCCAGCGCGCGTGCTGCAACTCCTGCTGCTCCGCACAAGGCACTGCCAACCTCTTCTGTGTTGCTCATCCTGAAGTTGACGTGCAGTTGGAGATCCAGCCTTCTGCCTTCTTAAACACCATCCAAGATGCCAATGAACCTGTCGCAGACTTAGCCGACCCTGACTTCTGTTAAGTCCGGGTCTCACCGGTCCAAGGCCAGTCCGGAGTCCGGTCGGGGGTTAGAGGGTAATACAAGATATCAAGGGGTTTGGACTATTGGACTTAGCGACTGAGGGCGCAGCGCTATTCCCTTGCGTGGGCCATAGTCCGGTCGAGAGACAGAAGGCAGAGGACGAGAGAGACCGGGTTAAGACAAGAACTAGTTTGATTTCAGACTGAGGCTAAACAGAATATCCTATGGCTTAAATACTAGAAGTAACCTAAGTGTTAACATAGCACCGGAGACTGGTCTGTGCCAGTACAGCGATGATTGGTAAGTAGTGTTACAAAGAATCTTATCAAGCAAGGACTATGAACAAGGGATTACCAGGAACCGGGGCAGGACATGTGGCTGGGCCGGGTGTTACACCAGCCCAGTACCAACTGAGGGGACAACTCGACTGGGCACTGCCTTGCAGTGCCTCACGAGCTAACACGTTTCTGGGTCGAAGGGTTAAGGCCAGGACCGGGGAAAGGGTTGGACAGAACCGGTCGAGACCGGGATAGAACCGGTCTGGGGTGGTCTGGGCACGGTCATGACAACTTCCAAGCATATGTCGCTCAAGCTTGGGCTACCTACCAAGCGGATAAAGGTAACAAGGGAGCAGTCTTTCCCCATGGAAAGAAAGCCTGCTTCAACGGAGTTGAAATCACAGCTCGACCCGCAGCACGTCCTGCCAACCCTCCACGAGTGGACCCACACGCAACCACTGTTGAAGAGGAAATCATTTCCCCTGGTGTTCAAAGTTTGCGTGCTGCTCGCCAGGCGTCCGATCCCTCTGCACCTACTCCAATGTCCACCACTACGAAACCATATGTTCCTCCGACTAATCCGGCTCCAATGCCTGCTGTCACACACCAAAGGTGTTGTGGACATGGTTACAGCTGACTCTGCCTAACTCGTTGACGAGTTGCGCACGATGCCCATGCATGCAGATGAAGACTAAAGGCCTCATGTGAAGAAAGACTGTTGGACGTGAACAGTCATCCTTCGCACAAGATCGAGTCGTCAGTGCTAAAGAGAAAAGAGGAAGCGAGTTAAGCACGCATTAAAAGTTTTTAGCGCCCATGTACGGCATTCCGGTTTTCGTCGTATCTCTGCCGTTTCCAAAGATATCAACTCGGTTCACATACTCACTTAAAGTGCTCAGCCCCACGATTCTTCCTTCCAAATTTGGAGAGGATCCTCGCACCCTACACGTTTCTACAGCACTCCATCCATCAGACGCTCATTTCGCTAAGTCCATCAATCATGGCCGCCTCTTTGTTGGTCGTCTCGCTTGTCTCATTTGCCAGAGACAGTGGCTATGTATATCTGCCAGGCATTCCCACCAGCTTCCATCCTGAAGCCCCCTGGTTCATCCCGTCGTTGTCAGCCCCGTCCTGTCCCATGCAGCTTGGTCAGCGTGTTCTCCTTGTCAGTATGACTTCCAGAAGGACGTTCTTTGGTCGCCTCAGGTCTGTCACTCGGTTAGAAAGGTCTTATGTGGTCGTTTCAGTCTCCCCTCTTGATGAAGCATATGGATCGTTCCTCCCTGCTCCCTGCACCGTCTTTATTCCGATCTCGTCCATCATTCTTCCCGCATTGCGACAGCTGCAGTATAATCTACTGTCCTCCAGCCTCCCTGATCGCATTCATGACGAGTATGACATGCATCTTGCCTTCTTACTGCAAGATCCAGCAGAAGACGTCCCTCCTTCTCCTCCTCCTCCATCAGAACCCCATCCATGAAGTTTTTGTTAACTTCGCTGAGAGGATGGAAGGGTGGGAGACGCGATCGCGTATGCTCTCAATGCCCTAGCCCCCTTTGACGCCTGACTCATGCCCTTCAATTCTGGAATTAATACTTCCCTATCTGGAAACACCATCCATCTGTCATGCCATCTTTGGGTCTAGAGATGTCTCCGCCGAGATCTAACTTGCATCGCCACCCCCTAATGTGATATCAGTGCGCTTACTCAGTTTCTGATTCTATTTGACTCATTTTGTGATATTTTGACTATCCTTGACTCGCTCATTGCCAATACTTACCAATCCTCTTTGCTTGCTTACTCTTCATTTCTCGCTTACTCATCATGATTACTCAGTCCTTACTCATTACTTACCAAGTGTTTGTGCCTTGTTTGTCACAAGCTGTGCTCCCCCCTCGGTATATAAACCCCCATGTACTTAGCTACCGAGAATCAATCAGAATCGATCAAGAAGCAGTCCAGCAATCAGTTCAGTGCCTATCTCATCGTCGACAGTTGAGGCTCCACGAAGGGGTCTATCTGTCATCATTCATATCCTTGGTAGTTGAGGCTCATTCGGAAGAGTCTATCTACCACCATTATCTGAAGCTCCATCCCCACTTAGTCAGCAAGTCTTGCTTAGTCATCCTCCCACTCCTGCATAGCTTGTCATCGACTTGTGCAAGGAGCACATTTACTTGAAGTCCATTACTTGAAGTGCCTTTCGGCTGAACACCTTCGCTCTGTTCAGCGTCCCCTTCTCAATCAGCATTCATTCATCCTCTCCTGCGTAACTCGTCGTCGACTTGCGCCAGGAGCACCTCTACTTGAAGTCCCCCCCCACATTCAGGTTTCTGCCCTCCAGGTTCCGCGGAGGCACACCACCACTCGCTCTACTTTTGTCTTTTGTGTTGGTTTTGGTTGGTTCCCACTGCCTTTCCACACTTTGACTCACACCGCCCACAAGGATCCCGTTCCCGTGGCAATTGTTCCGACACAGACACTGTACCCAGCAGCTCACAATCAAAACCAGTATTGTTACTCGTTCTCTCGAAGACGAAGCCATGCCCAAGCGTATCGTGGAGCGCGTACTCGAAACCAGCGTTGCCATGCCAGTCAAAGAATTATTTGCAGTAGCCCCAGAGTTTCGCAAACAGTTCAGAGACATCACCATGGCGAAACGTGTCACCACAAACGAGATTGAGGTAGTTCGTAGCAACAATGAAGAAGGAGTACAGGTGAATGAACTGACCGGCCACAATCCTCAAAGAACCGTGTGTGAATACGGAGACTGCGTTATCCATGGTGATGACGGCTCCATTGTAGCTCACCACACTCTGCCGCTCCACTGCATTGAAGCCAAGGTCCCTGGGACCGATGTCACAATAAACTGCGTACTAGATTCCGGTTCAGAAATCATCGCCATGCCCAGGCGCATTTGGGAAAAGATCGGACTCCCATTGCGCTGTGATCATCTCATGACTATGACGTCTGCTAACATGTCTAAAGACACTACTGTAGGCATACTGGAGAACCTGAAACTCGACTTCGGTGCCAGCCCAGTCATGCTCCAGGTTCAAGTGATTGAACATGCCAATTTTGACATGCTCCTCGGACGTCCGTTCATTTGCCTTATGAGTGCAGTAACAAACGATTATCCTGACGGCGGACAGCAGATCACTCTCTGAGACCTGAATGACGGCCGTGAGTACACTTTGCCCACGTGCCCGTGGCGCGAGGGCTGTCCACGCTGTAAATGCGGCAAGCACTGCCATAGTCACCAGAGTATAGTCGAATGGGGTTTTTGAATATCGATGATCCACCAAACAGTCAGGGAGAGCCTACTAAGATGTCCTGTTTCCTGTTTAGCCACTGTTATCCGTTCCTCAGTCCTACAGTCTCATCACTAGCCTTCACTTCAATGAACTTCCCTTCGCCCGCGGCACCCGTACCATGGAACATACCCACCGGGATACCCTTGCCTGCCTTTGCTTTCCTCTCCTCCACTCAGACAATACTAAACCCCTCTGCTATAGCTGCATTCAGCAGCATTTATCGACTAGATCCCATGGTTTGCACCCTCGTTTACAAGCCAGTTGCCAAGAAGGTTTGGACGGTACCTGCCCTGATGGCGGAAGAATACCACATCATGCGCAGCCTGCCTGATGACCCGCTCGCTGGTCTCCAACCACTTCCAACCCATCCACCAGACTTCACTCTGGGCATCTGCTTCACTGCCGAACGGGCCACAGAACTCGACCTCGATCCTGCGGATTGGCTTTGGCCAGAAGAACTTAAACTCGTAACTTGGCTCGTTTCAGTCCATGAGCTCGCATTCGCTTGGGACATTACAGAGCGTGGACACCTAGACAAACAGTATTTTCTGCCAGTAAAGATTCCTACAATTCTGCACACGCCTTGGGTCCAACGCAATATCCCTATCCCAAACACGATACATGCCCAAGTCATAGACATGATTAAAGATCGCATCAAGTCCGGCATGTATGAACCTTCTACAGCGGCTTATCGCTCCCACTGGTTCTGCGTAGTAAAGAAAGACAGAAAGTCTCTTCGCCTTGTGCATGACTTACAGCCCCTGAATGCAGTGACCATCCACAACGCGTCTGTTCCGCCCTTCGTAGAACATCTCACAGAATCCTTTGCTGGGTATGCGGTGTATGCGATGATGGACCTCTACTCTGGGTATGACCAGCGCGCACTCCACGTCAATTCCCGTGACCTCACCACCTTCAGTACCCCCCTCAGACCACATCGGCTTACTACTCTGCTGCAAGGTCATGCGAATGCGGTACAGGCATACCAGGGAGATACTGCATTCGTTCTCCAGGATGAGATCCCACATCATACCCTGCCCTTCATAGATGATGTCCCCGTAAAATCCGAGACCACCTGCTATCAGTGCACAGACGGGTCCTATGAGACTATCCCAGAGAATCCTGGGATTCAGAAATTTATCTGGAATCACTGTATAGTTGTTAACCGTATCCTTCAGCGTTTGCAGAACGTCGGAGCCACCGTCTTGGCAAAGAAGTTCGTGCTAGCCACTCCATCCACTGTGATCGTTGGCCACAAGTGCACCTTTGAAGGTCGCATTCCTGAAGAAAGCAAAGTGCAGAAGATCCGCGACTGGCCCGAGTGCTGCAACCTGACACAGGTCCACAGTTTCCTCGGTGTCTGCGGAGTGCTATGCATCTTCATCAAAGATTTCGCCAAGATTGCGTGGCTGCTAGTCGCACTCATGCGGAAAGACATACCATTCACATGGGACGAACTGCAACGCGCTGCCATGCAACGACTCAAGGATGAAATTGTAAAGTCCCCTGCACTCCAAAGGATTGACTATGAGTGCGGTCGCAAAGTAATTTTAGCAGTTGACACATTGGTCATCGCAGTTGGCTACATCCTCTACCAGCTCAGTGAAGATGGCAGACGGTACCCGAGTCGCTTCGGATCCATCACCCTCAACAAAGTGGAAAGCCGCTACTCCCAGGCCAAGCTTGAGTTGTATGGTCTCTTCCGCGCGTTGCGCGCGGTACGTGTATACATCTTCGGTCTCACTAACTTCACTGTGGAGGTAGATGTGAAGTATATTAAGGGCATGATAAATAACCCAGATCTGCAGCCTAACGAGACAATCAATCACTGGATCGCTGGCGTGCTCCTTTTCTCGTTCAAACTTGTCCACGTTCCCATGGACAGGCATGCCAGCCCCAATGGCTTGTCCCACTGTCCACAGTCGGAGCTTGACCCGCCCGAGGATGATGACCATGAGGATTGGCTGGACCGTTTTTACTCTTTCTCTACACAAGTTGCCAATGACTGCCCACCCCCTATGTCACTTTCCAGTCAAGATCACCATTCCCTACTGCCACCCGCTTACCATCAGGCGAGCCTCCTGCCGCCTGCATCCTTCTATCTCGCATTCTCTGCGACTGCTGATGCTAATAACCCTTCCGATACCCCAGACGACCCTGCCATTCCGTGGTCCACAAAAGCTTGGGCACGCGAAGCAAAGATAGAAATGATCCGTGCATTCCTCGCGACCCGCAAGCGACCTCCTGACCTTACTGATGCGCAATACTCATCTTTCTTCAATTCCGCTAGCCGCTTCTTCCTCCTAGATGACAACTTATGGCGCAGGGAACCGCATGGACGGCACCAGCTAGTCGTTGATGAATCCAAGCGGTACCATCTCATCAAAGAAGTGCATGACGACCTTGGGCACAAAGGTGTCTTCACGGTCTGCACACGCCTTCTCCTCCGCTTTTGGTGGCCTCTTCTTGTCAAGGATGTGAAGTGGTATGTCCGCACTTGTCACGAATGCCAGATCCACCAGATGCAGAAGCTTCATATCCCCCCCACTGTGCCCATGATAGGGGGCCTGTTTCATAAAGCTCACATTGACACAATGCTGATGCCCAAAGCTGGCGGCTACTGCTACATAGTACAGGCTCGCTGTGCGCTCACCTCATATCCCGAATGGCGCATGTTGCGCACAGAAAATAGTACCACGCTCGCGTCCTTCATCTTCGAGGATATCCTATGCCGCTGGGGTCCACTCACCGAGATTGTCACCAACAACGGTCCTGCATTCGTCCAAGCCTTAGATGCCATAGCCGCGCAATATCATATCCGTCACATCCATATCTCTCCCTACAACTCTCAGGCTAACAGCATTGTAGAGCGCCGCCACTATGATGTTCGCAAGGCTATCATGAAGAGCTGCGAGAACGACGATTGCTGCTGGCACACTGTTGCGCACTCCGTCTTCTGGGCCGAGCGGGTCACCATTCTGAAGTCTACAGGTTTATCCCCTTACTTCATGGTGCAACACTGCTGACTACCACAGAACTGATTGCTTGGCATGTGTGCCAGCTACAGAAGCGTCAGGATGACCTAGACCAGGTCCACAGCAATGTCCTCCACACACGCTTTCAGTCTATCCAGCAGTTCGAAACCGCCTTTCAGCATCGCATTAAAGACCATAACTTCACTCCTGGCACCCTTGTGCTCGTTCACAACTCCCATGTCGAGAAAGAACTGAACTGGAAGACGAAGCCGTGGTACACTGGTCCCATGGTCGTCCTTCGTTGGACCACTGGGGGTTCGTACCTGCTGGCTGAGTTGGATGGCTCCATCTCCAAACTCCGCTTTGCTGCATTCCACTTACTTCCCTACCACCCGCGGTCTCAAACCCGCGCAACTGTGACTCACATTACCAGGCTGGATGATGAAGAACTAGACCACCTTCTTGAAGAAGCTGAGGATGACCCCACTGATGATGATGTGGAGGCTTTTTCCGTCGACAGCTGACTATCCGTCCTTTCCAGTATCCACAGTTTGTCCATTGCGCTATTCCCCCATACCCTCTTCTCCCACGATACCCATACCTCTTTCTGCGGCCTTGCCCGCCTCCCCGCGGCTTCTTCTACTATGCTCGTTCCTTCTCCCATACTGACTGGGGACAGTCAGCATTCAAAGTCCCCTGCAGGGGTGACCAGCATACCACTTGATCCACCCGATATCAGACATAGTTCGTCTCCTTTTATCTGTTCCACCCTGGGCTTCATCCGGAGACCTCTGTTCCACCCCGGGTTTTGTCCGGTGATTCTAATGATAACTAGTCCCTACACCAAAAACATAACAACCGCTAACAAAAAGTCAAAAACCGTCCAGAAAAATAACAAAACACTGAATAAGTATATAGCCAAAAAAACGTCTCTCCTATCTCTCTTACTAGTCTTGCTGATGCCATCTTTGGCCACTCTATACCGCGGATACCTGCAACCACCCCATGCATTTCTTCTTCGAACGCACAGTCAGCATGCGCCCCTTGGTCTTTTTTCCTTTCAGTTCATTCTCTGTTTCCTTACAATTAATACCCAAAGACCGTCACAGTTACCCAATAAACAGTCCCTTCGCTCTCTCTTCAACGTTTCGTCACACCCTACCATCAAGATTGTTTCACAAGGACATACCACTGAGAGAAGTCAAAAGTCGCACAAAGAAGACAAGTCGGGTGGTACCCCACGCACCATATCTCACTGCGGCCGCACTTCCCCGTGGCTCATCTTCAAGCATGTCCAGTCGTTTGCAACTTTGCACAGAAGCAAGCAAAGCGGTATATTTAGCGCGGTATGCACTGACATGCGGATAGGACGGTACAATAGATCTGAACTAACTATAAACATTCTTATTCCACCCCAATCTTCTCCAGAGCTTCGGCGAGTTGATTGACATGCACCTGCAGGCGAAGATATGCAGCCTGTGACTCCGCAGCCTCAGCGACTGTGAGAGGTCGGCCGCAACCTTGGCATTGAGCTGACTACACACTGGTGCCTTCCCTTTCATGCGCGTGTGGCTCTCGACCACTTCCACCTTGTCGTTGTCGTCGTTGTCGTAGTCATCAATGGCCCTCTTGGAAGGGCCAGCCTTCACGGTTCTCGAGGCCTGGGCTGCGAACCATTAACTTTGCACCTCCCGAGATGGGGTCATTACTTACCAACCGATGCGCTGGCCTGCGCTCTCTTTCCCGTGGCCTTCGTTGACTTCTCACACCTTTGCTTCATCCACACGCAGCCATTGCATGTGCGGCCGACAGGACCCGTGCACGCGGCATTCCTGACCAGGCAACATGTGCAGGGCACCTTGTGGAGAATAGAACCAGGTGGGACGATGATCTTTGGCTCGTCCTCGACCTTGCTCTCAGCGACCGTCTGCTGCGATTGCTTGGGACTCCAGTGTCAGCTGCTACCACATCATACAAACTGTGCACTCACCTTTCAAACTGGCCAGGCTACAACCTCAACATGCGACATTTTCTCTGTCACCACCAGCACTGTGACACTCGCATCTTGCTCGCTGACGGCCTGTGCAGTCTCCTCGCCCATCCACACGTCTTTGTCAGCCTTTCTGCACGCAATCTCCTTGGCCACCCACCTCTCGTAGGCCTCATCAGCCTCTGCGATAGCAGGTCCATCCGCTGCGTCTATCTTGGTGTCAATGCCCAGTTCTTGCCTGTGCTCGACGATGGGGTACACCTCCCCCTAGAGGACAGTCAATGCCGTGGGTCTCAGACGGCTTGCCCACTTACTGTTCTCTCCTCCCATCGGTGCATCCACGTGACCTTCTCCTCCCACAGCTCCTCCTTGTCATCCGGGAGGCACCTTGCCTCAGCAACCAGAGCTGCGGAGGCAACGATGAACCTCGCCTTTAAAGCGGTCTTCTCCGCTTCGATCGGGTCGGGGGTAGCTGCGCATATGAGCTGGGACAGATGGGGGGCATGGTTGGCAGACATGGTGAGAATGTTAGATGCAATGGATGGAGGGGAGGAAAGAATCAAATCGATGCAAAGGTTTGAGCCGTGCACTAACAATTATATACTTAGCAGCCATGAGGTGCTTATGTCATCAGTCCAGACGCCTATATGCGGTATTCAATGGCCTTCTCACATCCCTCGGCTCTATGCTTCCTTCACTTCTATGCAGAACTCACCAGTGTTCTCGAACCCTCGGTACCACACTGTTGCCATCACCACACGGCAAGCTATTTATGTCCTCCATGCCACGTGGCTGACCGGGGACGGTCAGCATCTAAGTCCCCCGCAGGTGTGAGGAATCCGCATTCCCTGGACGCATAAGCCCCTATCATTAACCGTTCCGTGACTACTGTTACGTCTGCTCCCCTCTCGCATTCACCATTGTTCACACGCTACCTTCCCACGCCCTCAATCCCTCTCATGCAATGCTATACCCACAGCTGCTGTGCTCCAGTTGTTGTTTTTCCTCGGACTCTTTCTCTTATCACGGCCTCTATTCCTTTAGTGCTTGTAGTATACCCTCGGCCTCTGTCTTGGCCTGTCTTCCGTGTATGCGCTGTCGCGTGGCTTTCCCTTACTGTACCCTGTCTTACTTAGGTTCCGGGTTTGTCCGGACTATAAAGCCCTGTACTTAGGTACAGAAGGATACCTTTTGGCACTCGGAAGGTCACCACGAGTTTCCTTTACACTTTGTCTACACCGCACATCTCGCATTCCGCCATGCACGAACTACATATACCGCTCGCACCGCTCGCATCACCAGTACTATTCTGCGGACCACACTGCACACGTCACGAACCGCTACCGCTACAAAGCACTGGGTCTCACCTTCTAGTCTCGACAGTCCAGAATCCCTTGGGATGAGCAATTTGTTCCCTTCATTTTTTATTGTTGTTATCTAAGCCATCTAGCTCGTATTATACAGCTACTTGGACTTTTCCTACATCATGCAAGGGGGTAGTGCATGAGCTAAACCTGATGCCCTCACTCTGCTCTGCCTTTATCCTGCCAACACTCCACCAGTCAGAGTTCAGTTCTTTTCTGTTGGACTTGCTTCCAAACCTCTCCCCAGACCTTATCTAGCATTGGAGTTGGTTGGAGTAGGCCCAGACTTGACATCTTGACACATTCTGACATGACAGAACAGGATTTTTAGATATAGCATGCCTTGAATGATTGCATCTCCTATGCATTGTTCATCTTTGCATTTGAAATGATAATGTTGCATCCACTGTAACCCACTATAAGGCATTGCAAGGTGAGCAAATGATTGCTGGTGAATGAGTCTTTGGACTCACTTTGTGCAGCTGGACCCATAGTAAAGTGACAGGAAGTGCTGTGTGTTGATGGTGAAGACAAATGAGGACACATTGCCTGAGAAGCCTCCATACAAGATGAAACATTTGCAAGCTGTACTGGTGCCCACCCACTCAATCTGGGTGCCTTCAGAATCATAGTTTTTCCAGACTTCCATTGCAAAGGCAAAGCTGGTTGATGTTGTTGTACACTGAGCTTGAGCTCCAAGGACCCATACACTCAACACAGCAGGACTGAGTAGTTTCATGGCAGAAGCACTACCTGTGGAGCCTAGCACTTTAAGCAAGGTCAATGCTCAATGGCTTACTCAGATCAATGATTGTTAATTGTGATGAGACCTAACAACAGGGTTTGTTGTAGGCTTGCACCAAGAACCAAAAGAAGAGAAAGAAGAAAAGTGAGGAGATGAGCTTAGAAGCAGGTGGCTTTAGATCTCAAAGACCCAAATGAACTAGCTTGGAGCTAGTCTGGGGATTGAGCAATGGTACTTATACTATAGTACATGTGGTAACAGTGAGGCATACATGAAATCTGTGACATCACAGTGATGTCATGATGACACCATAGTAGAGTGGAATGTACTAGAGGGCAGGCATGAGGTAACAGCAAGGTGAGGTCCAGACTGGAGTCCAGACTGAGTCCAAAAGGATAAGATAAGATGAAAGAAAAGGAGAAAAAGGAAACAGAGTATGTATCGTAACATTAATTGTAGTTTTGTGAAGTCTTTCAATGGGCTCATGGTGACTTCATATACCCCACCCTCAGACTTGTCACCAGCACTCACAGGATTTTTTTCTGACACAGCCCTTCATTTGCATCTGGTGGTGTTAAGGTGCTTGGAAAGTCTCATGAATGCATATATGAGCATGCCTATGGACTGCTATGCAGCTCCAGCTCATTCAAGACCAGGATCAGCAGCTGAACAACACAGTTGTTATGCTCCAAGCTGGGTGACTTCATCAAATGGACTAGGCACAATCAACACAGATGGCACTTGTCAGGCCAAACTTATTGTAACCCCTATGGCTCAACTTCTGTGATGATTCCAGCAGAGTCTCCCCTTGGGTTTAGCAAGTTCTAGTGGGATTGCAATGAGAGGAGTGAGGAAAGATCAAGAAAACAGCTGAGTTGCAAAGTAGCAAAAAACTGAGGATACATGGTATGGACAGTCTAACATAAATACCTCAGGGAAAGAGTACCATACCAGTCATATCTGTAATCAATCAGTAATCTGTAGTACAAGTGATGAAATAGAAAGGAGTCATAAGCAGTCAGAGATGGGGGTAGGGGTAGCAATGAGGGCCAAACTGACCTGCACCATCAAGGCAATAGTAAGAGACCAGACTGCAGTTGGAAAGGTGAAACATATGAAATACAAAAGGATCAAACAGGAATGAGTCACATAGTGGAGGACATAGGAGGTGCAATCAATGGGTTGCCAGGTGAAGCTCCAAGCTGCCATTGTATGTACAGGAGCCTGAACACCAGCACCAACACAAAGGTCATGACGAGGCACATGAGGCACATGACCATGATGAAAGTAAGCAACAACCTAAAAAGGCAACACCCCTGACCATGGCATAACAACAGTCATGAGTACATCAGATCTTTTAATTATCAAAGAGTGCCTGCTACATTTGGCTTTTGATGACCTCTGCAACATCATGCAAACTCCCATCATGGTAGGTCTTCAGATCTCTGGCAACAATCACTTTTTTGCTTCTGTGCCTTCTGTGCTCAAATTATCTCTGCCCCAACTGAATCCCCTCAGTGCCTCCATCTCTGTCAATCATGTAGGTAATGCTCATATTTCTCCACTATTTCAACATGGATCTGATTAAGAAGTACACATTACATCCCATGTTTTAGAATATGCACAAATTGTTGTATATCTTCAACTGCCTGCTGACTTTTATTCCTGATCCTGATGCTTCCATGACCTAGCATGGTCAAAACACTGGCAATTAATACTGTCCCCCATATTATGTACTGTAAATAAAATCTCCCCACTGTTGGGGCACTCCTGCAATAATGATGTGCCCCTCATTCTTTCCCTTGCTGGCACAGCACTTTTGGTGTCAGTGTCATAGCCATCTGAGTTGTTCATGACATTGTCTATGCCAAGAACACCTTGCACTGACCAGATATTCTGTTCATCATCCATGGACTATACATTTACCTCTCTTGCTGAGCCCCAATATGGTCTCTCAGCACAATTACAGCTTGCCAGCCCAACATGCAACACTTCCCATGTGGTGCATCTGCAGAAGATCCATTTTAAGTTTGATCTCATCTGGGGGCCCTGCATGAAAGATATACTTGACAGAAGCTGATGGTCACCTTTGTTCTCAGATTTTTTCTCACTCTTGTTCATGATGGAGTGAAATGACCCCTGTCTATACTTGGACTTAGTCATGTGATCATGTCACTTACATAAGCTGTTAGAGCACTCACATACAGTAGTAAAATTTACCTAGTCCCTCAGTAGCTTGACAGACTACTGAGGTTCCCTACAGATTCCTCTCTGGGTTTCCCTCTGCAACCCCACAAACTTCTTCAGTTCACAGTCTTATTGTTAATCTTGACCTCAATGTGTCTGAGCATCCTTGCACACTGGCAGCTGGTGTTCACATACACCTCATATGAAGGGATGCTCCATGGTGTCAAGGTCAACTACAAGACAAGTCATGGCATCACTCACATGAATGACCAGCAGTGGTAGTGTGGTGACAAAACAACTGAACAAAGGACCATGGTGAGTACCAGGCCAGCAATGGTGGTGGAAGAATTGGCAAGTGTCCAGTGAGGCTTATAACAGAATCTTGCTTCCTCAGTGATCATTCACACATTCAAATCTGAAGACAATGGGAATGCTTAAAAACTGCTACAAATTTAATTTGCTGTATATGCAGTCATGTGCAACCCCAGCTATGTCCATACTTGAAACAAGTCTTGCTGATCTTCCACATACAGCATCACATATATTGCTCATAGTGGGGCTAGCCTGGCTACCTGCTGCTACTTGGAGGCTGATTTCAATAGAGACACCATTCCCATGTCTGCACTACATAGATCAAGTGTTCAGTCTTGGTTTGGCTGTGATTGCCTGCATGCTGACCTCAAAGGTCAACATTTTGGGAATGCCCTTCAGGGACAGCAGTTTTGGCTGGCTAAGGGGTGATGATTTTACATACCACTTGCTATGATGTGAACTCCAGGTTTACCTTATGGTGTGCATGCACATCTTGTTGGCAACTTATTCTCATGAGTTTCCATGAGACATTTAATGACTTCATAAGAAGAGGAAAATGGAGGTGCAGGGAAGCCTTGCCAAGATGAGTTCATGCCAGGGCATAGCTAGGCCAGTTGATTAGCCTGTTCAAATTCAAGAAGGAGTGGAACCTGACAGATGAGCATTTATTATGTCACAAAATTTACTTTACCCATTATGATGGTGCCACATTGTAAGCAATTACAATGGTTTATTTTTGCCAGATTATGTCAAATATGTATAATTTCATCTGATATTTATATTGAAAATGCGAAGTATTGTGTATAGAAACTCCTTTTTTGGAATAATTGCAATGAAAACTTATCACCTTGTTTACAAGGTCACTCCAGCCCAAAATTCATAGATGTTTTTTTGGTCAGCCATGAGTATCATCTTTTGGGCCTCAGCACTGTACTCTGCATCTCAGCAGCTCTGCAGCATATTGAGCACAAGTGTGAGCATGGTAAACAAGGTGCCTGCCATGCAAAATGGCCTTATTCTAGTAAGGTAGTCATCTTGTGGAAACCACAAACATCACATGGATGTGACATGGTGTGACACAGGCATCAGAGCAACATGCCACAATGTGCCAAGTGTATCAGAGAAGTATTGGAGTTGTAAACAGGTACTTAGCATTGCATTAGGGGTAAGGGAGGGACAGTACTGGATATAATCTAATCTATAAAATAAACTGGTTCTGAGAGTGAATATTAAGCCTTATCAAGGCCTGTCATCAGTGTCTCAGGTAGGACACAATGACCATGGTATTTCTTGACTGCCCAGGCTGCCTGTGCACCATTAAGACCAATTCTGTAAGCATCAACAAAGCAGCATGATCATGCAGCAAAGCTGTTGTGCAGTGTGGGATCAGAAACCAAAATTGTGATGAATGTGCCAATG
This sequence comes from Pisolithus tinctorius, assembly GCA_024663395.1. NCBI lineage: Eukaryota > Fungi > Basidiomycota > Agaricomycetes > Boletales > Pisolithaceae > Pisolithus > Pisolithus tinctorius. Next base: position 401,485 of record JANFAH010000052.1, on the reverse strand, counting down.
CTTACCATTGAATTGAAGTGAGTGGAATTGCAGCAAGTGCAGAAATAACATTGCACTTGAGATCAGCTTCCTTTGAAGATGGGGGGTATACCTGATAAATCTGCTTTGCATACCCCCAACACATCTCAATAGGGTTGAGCTCACAATGAAATTTTGGTAAAAATATCACTTGGAATACCTGCTGGTGACAGTGTGACTCAAGCAGTGATTCAACATTTGAGAAGTCTGGCTCATTGAATAAAATACATCGACAGCAACAGTCCTTAGAGCCTGGCTTGCACTTGAAACCTTTGCACTCAGTGAGAAGGCCTTTGGTGTCATAGCCTCACTCCTGAAGAATTCATTCCATGCCCTTGAACCAACCAGCTTTTGGGTGGCCTTCTGGAAAATAAAGTGGCTGAGGATCCCCATTCCGAAGGCAGGCAGGAGCCATCTGAACTCTTGTCCTCTTTGGTTTGCCATCTAGACCAAAAACAGGCTTCCCATCAGCATCCACCACCATAACCTCAACCCCCCATGACTGGGAGGGTTTTTTTGGCATTGACCATGCAGACAATGCATCATCTGCTCACTTTACATGAGTGGTTGCATTGTCAAATACAAAAACATGTTCCTCCTCAGGGTAGTCTCACTGGAGGATGTCCATAGCATGTGTGGTCCACTTCACAATTGCACCACTTGAAAAATATCCATCCCATGCCTTCCCAGGCTTGAAGAGGACTTGTGCTGTCTCCTTCCCATCTTGTGATTGAAGGAACCCATAATCAGTTGAAACAAAGTTTGCAACCATCAGTGACATGCCTTCCCCTTTAGGCTGTGGGATTGCATCCTCATCCTTGTGCTCCCACCTTATTTTCTGTCAGTCATTGGCATAGAAGGTGGATTCATCATGGAACCACACAATGACTTGATGGGAAGAGGGGGTGCCATGTTTGCATGCAAGGCTCAAGACTCATCCACATAGGCAAGAATGTGTTTTGGCAATATTCAACCACATCATCGCATTCATGTCCATCAACATATTGGCCACTTTTCTTGTGCTGCCACCAGTAACCAAGCTTTCCTAGCCACTGCTGCACTGTTCTCAATGAAATAGATTTCACCAAGCTATGTTGTTGTTGGATGATGGGATCTTGAAGGTAATGAATGATATCCACTGCAGATATGTATTTTCCAACACTTTGCAGGTGGAGCTTGATATCAGCAGCAAGCTCCTCATTTTCAATGCGAGACACCTGGTTACTGGGTTGATGGAATGGCAGGGCCTCTCAATTATGAATGTATTCCCTTGTCCAATGGCAGAGGGATCGTGCAAACCACTCCCCCTTCTCAATCAATTGTGCCACTTGCACAGCAGCCTTTCCCCACTGACCTCCCACCAGATTAGTCTTGTTCTTTTTTTTATTTTTTTTTTATTCATAGTTTTAAGTGCATGAGGTTCTAACGAACCTATGTTGCACTATACTATCTGTTTATGCTGTCTAGTGGTGGCCCCCTGTGGCCCTAGTCTTGTTCTTGACATCTGTGTAGACAATGAGAAAGCCTTTCATTGCTTGGAGTCTCTGTTCAAGGACATGGCTGAGTTTTGGGTGAATATTCCCCATCTTATCTGGCTGTTGGGGCCTGAGGACCTTTCAAAGATCTGCTAATGCATTTTTTGCAGCATCAACAGTGGGGGGACATCGCAACTCCCAGCTGTAGTCTCAAGTGCGAGCCACCTTATCACCACTGTTGCCTGCACCACTGCCACCATCTCAATTTGGATCTTGCACCTTACTGCCACCATCACTGCTCTTGGCATTACCATCCAAATCCTCAGTGACTGTGGCATCATCCAAATTGGGGTGGGAGTCATCAGATTGACAGTACATGTGAATCGGAGCATCCACAATTGTGGCTGTGTTGATGGATGGGTCTGATGGACATTCAAGAAGCATTGAGCAGTCTTTCCCCACCACCCACACCCTGACTCTTTCTTCAGCTCCCACACCTGCCACCTTGAAGATGTCTGGTCCTCTGAGTAGTGTTGTTGTGTGACTGCACCATTCAGGACTGCATGTAGCTGCCAGATCATCTTCGTCATCCAGAATCTCTTCATACTGCAGAGACCTGTCATGAGAGGGACCACAAGTTGGGACATCAGCATTCTTGGATTGTGTGTCATAGGGCAGTGTTTTGGTGGGTAAGTGACTGCCACTGCTCATTGGGGCAAAGCTCTCATTCAAAACAGCTTGATGTAGTGTAGAATCAATGGTACAAGTCACATTGCTATACTTCAGGGGGACCAGGCTAACAGCACTTGTCTATGATGGATTGTGTTACTAGGAACCAGCATGTTGATGATGAGGAACTGACCTGTAAGTTCTCCTGCTGTTGTTCAAGTCTGACTGATTGTTCCACCCCACCACCCAATCAGATCTTCTTACTTTCATGCACCTTGACAAGATTGTTGCTCCATGTTGATCAGGCACGTTTCTGCCTCCCCATGAGCAGTTGCTGTACCATGGCATGCAACGGCATGTCGGCACATTGTCTCAGCTACCACTGGATTTCAATGGAGCAGTTGGCACATTTTTCAGTGCAATCAGGACTCAAAAATATTCAAAATCAATTCACAGAAGCAACAGCTTTACATTCTACTCAATACAAACAGTGTATATTAGTTCATTCCAAACTTCATATTGACTATTTTCCCATTTCATGGACTCGTTAGATTGTTTTTCAATTTTTTGGCCTTGTCACGCAAATGTAACATTTTGGTACGTGATGTTCGTGGTTTCCGCAAGACGACTACCTTATCATTGGCAGTACACTATAACGAGGGTGGGAACTTGTCCATTAACATCCATTACAAGTAATTGTCACGTGTCCAAGATTTTTCCGACATTTACCCGCCCAGTCGCACGTTCTGTCACGTGGTGATACATGCTAGGTCGATTTATTCTTACGCCAAGAAGGTAGATCTCAGCGTTGTTGAGTGGTTTGGCCTATACGAGGTTGCGATCATCGAGACTGACTCCGTCCGCGACCGCTCAATACAGCGCTGGTCCGTTTACTTCCGTACGTTAGGCCGCATTCGGACCGCTGCCTTAAGCCAAAGGTGTGGCAGGCACGTAATAACATAACCTAACTGATCCTTGGGCAGCTACCGAATTTTATCCGCGTCCACTCCTTCACAATACTACTCACTACAATAGTCAGTGACTTTGGACCAAAGCTGCAATCGGCAGTATGGGTCTGTGGCCGTGTTATTATCCTCAGAAATTGCTGTTGTCATCTTTTGAACCAGAAGGAGTTGTCAACGAATCGCAGTCCTGTGCTACTGAACGCAAGTATTCTCGCAGACCCGTATCCTCCCATTAAGATTTCACACAACGGGTGCCTATCATAAACTGATCGTACTGCACAAATTTTGCTCGCCATAATGATTTTCCAGATTTATTAGTCCGGGATGCCGTGTGCAATGGTATGTCTATCGGTCATCGTTGTGCGGAGGATCTTGGTTGGCTTATCGTGCTATCGGCATTGGTTTGGAGATCACCGAGCCAGATACGAAGCCAGCCTCACTTCACGGGATGACTCGCGTCGTAGGCAACGGTCAAATGAATTACTGACATTGCTATCCCAATCTTAGGGAGTGGGGCCTATCTGCTCCTGCATTCGGGTTCACTTGTGGTCAAGTTCTTCCGATCATTACTTATCGTGCGAGGAGTTCCCTTTAGATGATGACGACCCGTGAGTATAAAAGTGTACCTTCTGCAAATCCATGCTTTCGCTTTCCCCTCTGACGAGTACTAAGCCTTCAATCCGCGACATGACGCAAAGTGCACAGAACTCGTTCAACTCTGGCGATATGAAAGAGACTCGCGAAGTCGCTCAAGACGAGTTTTCCCGGCTCAACCTTACCGAGATGGGGGGTCGCGCGGGGTTTAAAGGTATCTTCGATAACGCATTCGTGTAAGGATCGTCGGCATCTTGGGAGTCATCAGGATGACAGATCTGCTTGCAGACTCGGTGTTACATGCTTCGCAACTCTAGGAGGTTTTGTGGGCAGCCGTTCTCTTGCTCGGAAATTTGAATTATTAATGGGCGAATCCAACAGCTTTTCGGCTATGATCAGGGGGTCGTCAGCAATGTGCTTGCGATCGAGTCTTTTGGTGCTGCATTCCCAAAAATCTATATGGATAGCAACCTCAAGGTCGATTGGTTGGTTCTTTTGGTAATCGTGACGAACTGACCAAGTACCCAGGGTTGGTTTGTGTCGACCCTACTCCTGGGTTTGTATCATCATACATTGGCACCGTGCACCACATTAACATCCGATACTTTCAGCTGCATGGTTTGGCTCTTTACTAAATGGTCCTATCTGTGACAAGGTACGTGTGACTCAGCTAGATTTGCATCGACAGCCTGACGCTGTGCAGATTGGACGGAAACGCAATATCATGGGGAACATCGTTATATTCTTGATCGGTGGTGCCCTTCAAACAGGAGCAACTGCGGAGAGTACGTTCAATCTCATGTTCTCGCTGACGCCCCCCTGAGACCACCGCAGGACATTTTTTCATTGGTCGAGCCATTGCTGGTCTTGCTGTCGGCGCGTTGACACATGTTGTTCCCATGTACCTGGCTGAAATCTCGAGCGCAAATATCCGGGGAGCTCTCGTTGCCCTCCAGCAGCTCTCCATTACACTTGGGGTGGGTTCTCTGTTCATGAAACCTGAAACTTTCACAACAGAAATGCCTATGGTGCAGATTCTCATAAGCTGTACGTCTGTCAAAACGTGAAAGTACATTTTTATTCTCATTTAAATACACTTCAGACTGGATTGCATATGGCACATCACATATTGGTGGTACACGCTGTGCACCGGGGGTTCAATACACGGGACCGCTCCTAAACGGCAGTCCCACATTTGATCCATATACCGATGTTCCTGCGGGTGGCTGCACGGGCCAGAAGCAGGCGTCGTGGAGAGTCCCCATCGGCATCCAGTTGTTCCCTGCCTTGGTCGGTTGTGCCATTGACGTCGTCTGACACCTTCCCTAACAACGCATCACCTAGTTACTCGGTATAGGCATGGCGTTCATGCCTTACTCTCCTCGCTGGTTGATGGAACGTGGGCGTGATGACGAGGCTCTGCAAACCCTTTCTTCCCTCCGTCGAAAACCACTTGGCGATCTCGCTGTCCGCTATGAATTCTTAGAGATTAAGGCCGAACTTCGCTACTCTCGTGAAATCACGGCGCTTAAATACCCCAACGCGTCTAAATTCCAGCGGTTTATTAACAACTACATTGCACTTATCTCTACGTGGCCCAAATTCAAGCGTTTGGCCGTTGGGTGTCTGACAATGTTCTACCAACAGTTCATAGTAGGTTACTCCGATCTTCAATTTGTGCATGACGCTGACACCTTGTTAGGGCATCAATGTAAGTGAAGTATATCGGGAAATTGCAATTGATTTCAACGTTCCTTTAGGCCATAATCTACTATGCACCTACCAGTAAGTCTATTCTGTGTCTTTCTTGGCTGCGAACTTGTCTCATTCCTATTAGTTTTCGGGCAGCTTGGGCTCAACCCCAACACGACATCTCTTCTGGCAACTGGTCTCTATGGAATCCTAAATGTGTGTGATAAAATCCCTGGCTTTTCCTCTGATGTTCTCGTTATAATGTAATGTATTTCTTACTTTGTTTCAGACTCTTGGTACTCTCCCTGCTATCATGCTTCTTGATAGCGTGGGTAGACGGCCACTCCTGATGTCTGGTGCTCTCGGGTGTTGCGCTGCTTTGCTTATTGTCGGCTCCCTCATTGCCGCCTTTGGTAACGATTGGCCGGCACATCCCTCTGCTGGTCGCGCTGCTATTGGTGAGCGCGTTCAAGTAATTATACTCCAGCAAGTGCTGACCCGCTTCCGGCTAGCCTTTGTGTACTTTTACGGTGTGAACTTTGCATATTCGTGGGCACCTATCGGTTGGGGTGAGCATTTATTGATGATATCCTTCCGTGTGCAGTGCAAGTGATCAGTAAACAGTCCTCCCAAGTGAAGTCTTCCCTCTCCATCTCAGGTCAACGGGTATCTCCATTACCACGTCGTGTACATGGATGTCTAATTTGTAGGCTCCCTTCCTCGTTTCATTCACTGTGGGGGTCGCTCAATTCGCCAACAGCATTATTGGTCTGGTCTCCCCGCGGATGCTCACCCAAATTGGGCATGGCGGAACATACTTTTTCTTCGCTGCATTCGCTATTTTGGCATTCCTTTCTGCACGTGAGCGTTCCCCTCGATATAGGTTTGTGACAACGACGAGCTAATTATGTCGACTTCAAGTCTTCTTCTACCCAGAAACTAAAGGGAAGGTGAGTACCTCTCCATGCCCACTTCTTTGTCACTTTCCCACCGTTTCACAAACGACTCTTTAGACTCTTGAAGAGATGGATGCGGCGTTTGGCGATGTTACGAACGAACAGGAGAAGCAACATATGGAAAGGATCTGTCGTGAACTTGGCCTTCCAAGCAAGGCCCTTCTTTCAGCTTGAAAACAGCCGTAGGGCGATGAAGCCGCACAAGCGGCATGCCTTATGTTCACTGACATCTTCTAAGCCACATAATTATCAGTCCATTGCCGAGCTAGTCAGATGGTGTGTAAGGTTCGATGAATTCTTTAGGTAAGTCTGATTAATATGGCGAATACTCATCTATGTTTCAGTGAGTGAACGGAAGTTACCAGGCCGGCTGGATGTCCCGTGATTTAGAGGACCTATTTTTCGGGCTGTCTCGACCATGACTGTTGAAAAAAAAAAAAAAAAAAAAAAAAGAGTCGTCGCGCTGTGCCATAATTGGCTCCTTACAGTAGCTGCTGGCGCGGTGGTAAGCGACAGTCCAGCCTACCTGGAATTTGCGATGTTGTCCCTTTGTTTCCATTAGGAGTTTTCAAAGGGCCGCTGTAGAATCCCCAACAGGTAAATCATGGTAAAGCAGCAGTCATAGTAACAGATGAACCAATCAGGTTGGACTCGTCGAATACCAAAAAGACAGGTCGCGGAAAACCCCTTGGTGTTGTCACGAAGACAAGATGCTCACTGGCTTAGGCTCAGGTTCGCGACGCCAGAGCGTCTGAATCCTGTGTAATCACTACCAGGATCCACTCCGATCACCTTGGAGGGCCGGGATACAGAGTACCATTGAACCAGAACCGTATCCATTTCCGTTTCAAGCGCCGTGCCCCTAACCAGCATCGACGTAGGCATTCCAGAGGCTTCGCATGCTAACTGGTAATTGTGAGACATTCCTGTACTACTATAGCAGTTTCTTCGGACTATCAATGCCGGAGTCTGAACGAACCGGAGACGGAATGTGGAAGACGTAAGGCTTGAGAATAGACCTGAATTCCGTACAAGTTCACCCCTCGTTGGTGTTGAGGAACGTGAACGGCGCTGTGTCAACGTCTACGTTTGCGATGACGATGTGTACTGAAGTACGTTTATGAGCAGAGCCATGGCCAACACGACCCACCGTACAGTGGAAGTAAATGAAGCCTCCTACGCGCGTAGAGCACAACCACATGAGTGGCCAGCTTTGTTCGACTCTCCTTATATAAGTCCATCATTGTTCGCGATGAGCTCAAGCAGTCTCGTCCCAGTCCCACCACCGTCGTATCAAGCTTCTGGGACATAGAAACCACTGTCTATCCCCTCTGATGCGAATGAATCATTACTTGGTCAGCGCTCTGGAGGCATCTCTGACCAACCCGAGGCTGGCGACCTCCCAGATGATTTCAAGATGTGTAGGATTTCTCTTCTTACTATGTCCCAGTGTTTGGATAAACCAGTATGGTGTAACCGTCGCCGAAAGCGTTGCAGAAGTGAGAGCCGCTTTCATTCGCAAAGTGTACACAGCTCTCTGTAAGCGTTTATATTGTGAGTTGACTGAGCAAGAGCCAACGAAATAAAGAGATGGTCGTTGGGAATAGGGGAGAGCTCACCTAGTATGGTTATCCATGATGATGGCCATACTATTCAAACTGAGGCGGTACGCCTCGGGCATAATACCCTTTCCAAAATGGTAGGTGACATGGCTCGAGTACACCAGTTCAGTGGGAATGTTAAAGATATGGAATGGAACGACTGAGAAGGCGAGTGAATACCTGAATACCGAACCCTGAGCGCATATCTTTCGAACTGAAGTTAAGTCGCCTCGCATCCGGGCGTAACATGTTTGTGCTTTAGCAAAGGGCGAGTAGTATGCGCAGCAGTGATGACAATTTTGGATGCATAAACGGCCCGCAGCGCCGACGTTACTAATCTTAACCTCCAGATTGAAGGTACGTTACTTGTAAGTGAGATAGCCCGGGGCGACCGGTAGACCAAAACAGATCCAGAGAAAAAAAGTGTAGTAGGCATGGAGAGAACGATTGTTGGGGAGGATGCCTGCCCACCCGAAGACGGATGTGATGGTGGCAGCAGCGACAGCGATGGTAGAAAGAATGAGTTCGGTATGGTTGCCTGCGCGGACAACATCCGCGTGCTCGAAGACGTCGAACCATGTTGGAAGGCAGGATGAGACCGGCGAGCGCGTAGACGGACAGCGGAACCGCTAATCGGTTGGACTTACGCATACGGGGGCCCGTGTGTCCGCATTCTTTTACGCCGAATCAGTCATCCGTGGTGCTATCATAGTTCTCGTCTCCCTCCTCAGGCATACACGGTTCATTGCTCTTAGAAGCCTCTGGAATAGCTATTGAGCGGTGAGAAGGAGCGTGTGGGTGGGTGCCGACCGAGCAGAAACAGGGGACCTACTACCCAATATGCTCGACTAGTGGGTGCCACACTGCAATGTAGTAGACAAGTGACGACGACGTCCGAAACTCACCAAGATGTCTTGTTCTCCAAAGAGTCCGATTGGTATCATCGATATATGTATGCCGCATCATCTGATTGATGGGCCTGCATGCCATCGTTCCCACACGAAAAGTACTTCACAGAATTATTGAGTCACTAACACGGAGTAGTCGGCGAGGTCGTCTCCGTTTACGTAGATTTAGTGTGGCCCTGCAGCCGCCATTCATTCTACACATCAGAAGCATCAGAAGCAATATTCCTGGTCGTGATCATGCAATACCGGCCAAACGAACAACGCCGTCGCCCGCCTTATGTGCTGTAAATAAAAACCCCCCACCGTCAGAGCACTCCTGTGACGATGCTACGCCCTGTCGTTCTTTCCCTTACCAACGCAGCACTTTTGGTGTCAGCGTCAGCCTACTCTAAGAACGTCTCACATTGTCCAGGTAAGTGTAATTGCGTTCGTGGACCATGGATATATACTCTGCTCATCGTCCACAGGCTATACCCTCACCTCTCTCACCGAGCTCCAACATGGTCTCTCTGCACAGTTAGAACTTGCCGGCTCAGCATGCAATGCATTCGGGTCGGACATCGCCAATCTCACGCTCGAGGTGACATACCAATCCCAATCTACGTACGTTCACTACTCCTTCCCTTCATCAGTAGTTCTTAACCTGACTCAACCGCACAGCATCCGTGTTGCGGTATTCGACACCGCCGAAGACCAATTCAGGATTCCTACTTCAATTATTCCGCCTCCTCCCCTTCCAACGGAGTCCCTCATCAATGATTCTGATCTTGTGTTCAACTACGACCGTTCTCCCTTCGCGTTCTGGATCACACGCCGCTCGGACCCCGACGCGATGCCCATCTTCGATACTCGTATTTCATCGTTACCGGCCACTCCTATTCCTCCATTCAACGCTTCCGATCCGAGCACTGCATTCGATGGGTTCCCGCTCGTGTTCGAAGACCAGTATCTTCAGGTAAGCTCTTCCCCAAGCTGATCGTCTGCTGTCACCCTCGCCAATGCTCAAAACCACTCGCCTCCATTGTGTTTAGATTACGTCGGCTCTTCCTCTCGGCACCAACATCTATGGCTTAGGTGAAGTCATTGCAAGCAGTGGTTTTCGTCGTGATATTGGTACGGGGGGTGGTTCGGGCACGATTCAGACTCATTGGAATCGTGATGCTGGCGATCCTATTGATGAGAATATGTATGTATTCTGTAGCACGACCGTCTGACTGAAGCATATACGCCCCTCAACAGCTACGGTTCTCATCCCATTTATCTGGAACATCGGTACAACGAGACCACTGGCAAAGCCACTGCGTCTGGTGCCCTTCTCCTCAGGTGTGCCCCCTTCTTCGCAGCCCTAGTCCTAGTCTCATGCTTGCTCTCCCCGCAGTGCTTCGGGTTCTGACATCCTGCTGCAAACGCCTCCCAGTTCCCCAGTATCCCTGATCCAATACCGCATGCTTGGTGGAACCTTCGACTTCTACTTCTTCAGCGGTCCAAGCGATGTAGATGTCATCGCACAGTACGGAGCTGTAAGCGGTTATCCGTTCATGCCTCCAGCTTGGGGCTTTGGATTCCATTTGTGTCGATGGGGATATCATGATGTCAATGACGACATTGCGAATGTGGAAGCAATGCGTGAGGCAGGCATTCCTCTTGAAGGTATTCGGTTCTTTCTACTTTGTGTTCGTGCTGTTAATGCCTTCTTCGACGTGATCTCCACTCAAACTCGTGCATTCATCTTTGTACTTCATGGAACTCGACGGTCGTAGTCCAATGGAATGACATCGACCTTTACCACGCCTTTCGGGACTTTACAACTGACCCTATCAGTTTTCCAACAGACGAGATTAGGTCATTCATTGAGAATCTGGTGAGTGCATCGTTATTAGTTATTGTCGTGGGCACGTTGCCGTTTCCCTGGTGTAGATGTAATTTCATTTTGTACTGTATCACTTGGTGATGCTTACTGTTCGAGAAAACACATGCTGACATCCCCATACAGACAACGAACCACCAGCATTGTATGTGCCCTCTTCCTCTTCTACTTGTCGATGCTTTGGGTGTATGGCTGGCGAGTGTGTGCAAGTAGTTGACGTCGTGCGTAGATATGCCGATCGTAGATGCAGGTATCGCTCTGACGGTGAATGATACGGACGTGGTACGTGCCTGCACCTCCTCACCCCTCTTTCGAGTTCTTCCCTTCCCCTCTACTCATTGAACTCATCCACCTCATTCTTTTTTTATATTTGCAGTACGACCCATTCACGAGAGGTTCGGAAATGTACGTACCATCTCGCCTTGTCTTCTTCGCAAGGGTGAAATGAGCTTCAATTCTAGGAATGTGTTCATGAAGAATCCAGATGGATCTCTGTATATTGGACAGGTGTGGCCCGGGTACACCGTACGTTTCTTCGTCCCATTTGTTCTTTTCCAATCACTCACTCTCGCCTCTTCTCACCCTTCCCGACGATGTTCACGACAACAGGCGTTCCCGGACTGGTTCTCGGACAACGCAGTGGAGTGGTGGACAGAAGCGTTGATGAACTGGAGCACGAATGGGGGTGTCGAGTTTAGTGGAATATGGCTCGACATGAACGAAGTAAGCTCGTTTTGTGGATATTCGTGGTACGTTTTCTTTCTCCCCAAGGTTGCGGCTGTTAACTGAAACGAGTGAACTGATTAAAAATGCGAGTGCAGTGGTACAGGTGCCAACTTTTCAGCACTTGCTCCGTTGAGTCTCGTCAATATCACAGTGGTTGGGTATCCCGAGTGGTATGTGTCTACCCTTCGAATCCGAATCCAGGTCTAAGTGATGGGTTAATGCGATGGCCAATTTGAAACACATAGTTATAACGAGACAGTTTCGGGCCCGAGCGGGAATATGACCGTTAATGGGACGTCAACGTATTCGTGTTTGGACACGAGTGGGAGTGGGGCGAGTGTGATGGTGAGGACTAATACTAGGACAATGACGAGTGCGCGAAGGAGCGTTGGCACTGGTATCGGTGCCGGTGGGGAAACAAGTATCAATGTGACTTATCCGCCATACGCGATACACAACAGTCAGTTCCTACACTTGCGCTATACCTTCCTCGTTCTAAGACACCTCTCTTTTCGTTGTACACAGGTTTCGGGGCTCTTTCGGCAAACACCGTTGCCACGAATGCAACGCATGCAGGTGGTTATCTCGAACTGGACGTGCACAACCTATTTGGAACGATGGAAGCTCACGCGACGTATTTGGCGTTGCAGAAGGTCAGGCCAGGAAAGAGACCTTTTATCATCGGAAGGTCGACGTTTGTAAGTCAAGGAAAGTGGGCAGGGCATTGGGTGAGTTTATCTTGTTTCTTCTTTCGTTTTCGTTCTACTCGCGGGTGGGGAACTCTCGTGTATTGGTGATGCGAATTGGGGATGACTGGTGGCTGACACAACCTTGATACACAGCTCGGTGATAACTATAGCAAGTGGGAGTATATGTACTTGAATATCCAGGGTGTACTCCAGTTCCAAATATACCAAATCCCTATGGTGGGTGCTGATACGTGTGGATTTAGTATGTATCCCTCCCGCCCCGTCCCTCACGCGAGACTGACAAATTGCTTGTAATGGGACAGATGGAAACACGGACGAAGAGCTATGTAATCGATGGATGCAGCTTTCCGCCTTTATGCCGTTTTATAGGAATCATAATACGTATGGAGCTTTGCCTCAGGAGCCATATCGGTGGGATAGTGTTGCAGATGCGTCAAAGATAGCTATACAGGCACGGTACTCGTTACTGCCGTATTGGGTGCGTGATCTCACTGTCGTCGCCCAACCGTGAATTGATGGCAATCTTTCCATGTATTGTTCTGTAACCCCTTTCATACAACTCAACAGTACACCCTTTTTGCGAACGCATCTACAGCTGGTTTACCGCCAATCCGAGCTTTATTCTATGAGTTCCCAGATGAACCCGAACTGTTCACTGTTGATCGGCAGTGGCTCGTTGGGAAGGATATCCTCGTTACCCCCGTTCTCGAACCCGGGCAGACGACTGTCCAAGGTGTGTCATCATTTCTCGGTTGTGTCAGCATGGAATGTGACGCTCGTGCGCGATTGGTCGCGTAGGTATATTCCCTGGTCGTGGAGATGTCATATGGCGAGACTGGTGGACGCATGCACCCGTTTCGGTTTCGCCAACCAACACATCAAATCAATCAGCGACGGTAACTCTCCAAGCTCCCATCAGCCATATCAATGTCCACATCCGCGGAGGATCTATTTTGCTCTTGCACGATCAACCGGGGTATACAATCTACGAGACGATGAATGGACCGTATGCGTTACTCGTGTCACTCGATGGAGATGGACAAGCTTGGGGTGATGCGTTCGTGGATGCGGGAGATGGAGAATTTGGCACTGGCAGCAGTTCAAACAGCACTTTGGCAAGGAGATTGACCTTTGAAACGTGCGGGGGGTCACTGAGCATCAAAACACAATGGGGGGCATATAACATCGAACAGAGGTTGGAGACGATCACCATCCTCGGAGTTGGGAAGGAACCGGACAGCGTAGTTGTTCAGGGAGAGGTAGTGAATGGGTGGGTGTACAATGGGGGGATTGGAGAGTTGGTTGTGGCAGGCGCAGAGGTGAATTTAAACGGGGATGTTGAGGTGTCGTGGGCGTATTAGGGACAGCGTACTTTAATATTGTAGCACGCCTATATCCCGGGCACGCCAACTAGCACTGGAATGCTGACAATCCATCATTGCGCGCGATGCTCGAGATCTCGGAGATTTGTCGGTAAGGAGACTTGTACACATGGGAAGAGCGCACCTCAACCACTTCGACCCCAGACCCGCCAGTATGTCATAGGCAGAGAGAACTGACCACAATACCCTTTTAACGTCACTGTTCACATTCGATGAAGATGTACATATCTGGTCTCATCGCACGACATCAGATGCTCCATACTCCATGCCCCGCGCGATTGTTCTTATGCACATCGAAAGCTCACGCGGGCAACCCCTCGATCACGCGCTGTAGTGTCCCGTTCTTATAGGCCTCTTGAAGATCGTCGTTTCCGCCGATGTGATGTCCGTCTGTGTGGGTTGTGGGTGTCGTATCAGCGTAGAGGTCAGTGTAGAAGTCAGCATCGCCATCGACATGAAACGTAAAGGTGGGAAGAGAACCGGTATTAGTATCATGTCAGCATGGAAGACGACGAGTTAGTGATCACAACACACTGATGAACGTCTGCGGGACAGTCTTCTTGCCCGTCTTAACGACAAGGTAGTCCTGGATGGCTTGTCCTCCTTCCATAAGATCTAGACTAGTTTCTTCTTCGTTTTAGAAGGTTGTTTATACCATCCAGTCAAAATTAACGACACAATACGCACTTGAATATGAGGATGTCGCCGGGAGGGAACAGCTCTTTCAGGAGTTGTTTGGACGCGCGGCAATGTGGGCAGTAACTCTTGGCAAAGATGACAACGCGACGGTTGGCGATAGCATTCTTATTTGTGTTGGGGGTTGACGTTGGAACATAAACAAGGGAGCGAAGTTTTTGTGAACAAAGAGGGATACGCACCTCGACAATGTCTTTAGCGGAACTCATTCTTCATTTGATGTTGGGTGGTGTAACGAAGGTGTTCAGTGTTGGTGAGCTATAAAAATAGCTCCTGTGGATGTCGATCGAGATGATGTCATGGTCGGGTTGAGGGATGAACGCAAATGCTGTCAGTGTTAATCTCAATGCGGTATTCATCGTGCCGTCGGAGATCGACGATCCCGTGTCACGCGCCAGCGCAAGTCGTCATGCTATTCAAATTGTGGTGGTACGCCTTGGGCATCATACCCTTCCAAAATAGTGAGTGACATGGTTCGAGCACAGCAGTCAAGTGGGAATAATAGAGATCTGGAGGAGACCGAGAGAGAAGACGATTTTATACCGAACCTCGAGCACGTATCTTTCGATTTGAAAGTAGGTCGCCTTGCATCCGGGCAAAACCGACCGAGCGTAACATATTTGCGAGACGGTGGCGTCGAGAAACGGCGAGTAGTATTCGCAACAGTGAAGACGATTTTGGATGCGCGAGTGGCCCGGAGCGCCGAGGTTACGAGACCACTGAGCGTTGATCTTGCCAGGTATATTGCTTGTAAGTAAGATATGCAGCCCGGAGTGACCAGTAGACCAAAACAGCACCAGATGAAGAAGGTGTAGTAGGCGAGAAAGGAGCAGTTGTCGTTGAGGATCCCTACCCTGCCAAAGACGGCCGGATGGTGGCAACAGCGGCTGCGACGGTGAAAGACGTTGAAAAGAACGGTTAACTGCGCGGACGATATCAGCGTGTTCGACATGTCAAAAGGCAGGATTAAGACCGGTGGGCGCGTAGACGGACAGCTGAGCCACCGATCAATTGGTTATCATCAGTATACAAACCAACGGACTTACGCACTGAATTTGTCCCAGTGCATTCGCCTTCTTTCCCACCGAACCAGTCACCCGTGACGTTATCGTAGTCCTCTTCTCCTCCCTCTGGCATACACGGTTCATTGCTCTTGAACGCCAGTAGTGGGAGAGAGCCTTCGAGCAATGAACTGGGCTCGGGGGAAGCTATAGGCTAATCTTTGTAACCGGACATGTGCATGTCCGAGTCTTCGTCTGTGACGAAAGCGAGTTCATTTCAGCCGCACGCGATTAGTCCGGTCTCGGAGGTTTTCTCAAAGAACTGGCCGAAAGGTTCTGTGTTCGAGGTAGACTGGGGTGAATTCTACCTGCCACGCGCCGTGGAAGGGCGGGAACAGGAGACTTGCCTGATATGCTCGTGCCCTATTGCAATGGTAGACTAAAGTTTTAACTCGCCCATTACAATACAACGATGGGTTTATGTGTCTCTTCCATCAACTCCCCAAGGCTTCTTCAGCGAAGAGTTCGATTCGCATCATCGATATGCCATCGTTTGATAGGCCAGGTGCATCATGATCATCCCCACTACGCAATGTAAAGCAACTCTTTCTATGGAAATGGCACAGTAGGCGGTCCACCTTTCTCCAACTTGGATTCTGAGCTGCTTCTCTGTGACACGAGGTGATGTTCTTTTACATACATAACTTCAGCACGGCAAGCCGTGTCCGTTTGTTCTAGCGCTCAGAAGCAGCATTCCTTGTCATCTGGTGACCTCGAGGTCATGCAACCGGTCTAATGATCAACACAGTACCCCACTTTAAATACAACCCTCCCATCGTCATCGGGGTAGCACTCCTGCGACGATGCTGCGTCCTCTCGTTCTTTCCCTTGGCAACGCGGCACCTTTGGTGTCAGCGTTAGTCTACTCTAAGAACGTCTCACACTGTCCAGGTAAGTATAATTGCGTTCGTGGACCATGGGTATATACTCTGCTCATCGTCCACAGGCTATACCCTCACCTCTCTCACCGAGCTCCAACATGGTCTCTCTGCACAGTTACAGCTTGCCGGCCCAGCATGCAATGCATTCGGGTCGGACATCGCCAATCTCACACTCGAGGTAACATACCAGTCCCAATCTACGTACGTTCGCTGTTCCGTCCTTCCATCAGTAGTTCTTAACTTAACCCAACCATACAGCATCCGTATTGCAATATTCGACACCGCTGAAGACCAGTTCAGGATCCCCACTTCAATTATTCCGCCTCCTCCCCTTCCAACGAAGTCCCTCATCGACGATTCTGATCTTGTATTCAACTATGACCATTCTCCCTTTGCGTTCTGGATTACTCGCCGCTCGGACCCCGACGCGATGCCCATCTTCGATACCCGTATTTCATCGTTACCGACTACTCCTATTCCTCCATTCAACGTTTCTGATCCCAGTACTGCATTCGATGGGTTCCCGCTCGTGTTCGAAGATCAATATCTCCAGGTGAGATCGTCTGCCGCCCTCACCGATGCTCGAAACCACTCCCCTCCACTGTATTCAGATTACATCGGCCCTTCCTCTCGGCACCAACATCTATGGGTTAGGTGAAGTCATTGCAAGTAGTGGTTTCCGTCGTGATATCGGCACGGGGGGTGGTTCGGGCACGATTCAGACCCATTGGAATCGTGATGATGCCAATCCTATTGACCAGAACATGTATGTATGCCGTACCACGAACGTCTGACCGAAGCACATGTGCCACTTGACAGGTATGGTTCACACCCTATTTATCTGGAACATCGGTACAATGAGACCACGGGCAAAGCCACTGCGTCTGGCGTCGTTCTTGTCAGGTGCACCACTTTCTTCGCAGCCCTAATCATAATTTCATACCCACTCTCCCCACAGTGCATCAGGTTCTGACATCCTGCTCCAAACGCCCCCCGGCTCCCCAGTATCCCTGATCCAATACCGCATGCTTGGTGGAACCTTCGACTTCTACTTTTTCAGCGGCCCAAATGATATAGATGTCATTGCACAGTATGCAGCCATAAGCGGCTATCCGTTTATGCCTCCAGCCTGGAGTTTTGGATTCCATTTGTGTCGGTGGGGATATCATAATGTCAGCGATGACATTGCGAATGTAGAAGCAATGCGAGGAGCGGACATTCCCCTTGAAGGTATTTGTTTCTTTCTATCCTAGGCGTTCCTGCTGTTCATACTGGCCTCACTTCGACTCCCACGTTTCATTGTACTTGCTCATACCTGCGCATTCATCGTTGCACTCTGTGGAACTCGGCGGCCGTAGTCCAATGGAATGACATCGACCTTTACCACGTCTTTCGGGACTTCACAACTGACCCTATCAGTTTCCCAACAGACGAAATCAGGTCATTCATTGAGAATTTGGTGAGTGTAGCATTACTGGTTATCGTCGTATGCACGTTGCCGGTCCATGGATGAGGATGTAATTTCATTTTGTCTTGCACCACTTGGCGGTGTATGTTGATTACGCGTACTGACATTACCGCACAGACAGCCAACCACCAACACTGTACGTTCCCTCTTCTCCTGCTACTTGGATGCATAGCTTGCGAGTGTGTGCCGGTAGTTGACGTCGTGCATAGTTATTCCGATTGTGGATGCAGGTATCGCTGTGACGGTGAATAATACAGACGTGGTATGTATCTGCACCTCTTCACAACCCTCTTTCGGGTTCTTCCCTTGCTCTCCACCTATTGAACTCACGCATCGCATCTCCTTCTGTTTCATATTTGTAGTACGACCCATTCACGAGAGGTTCGGAAATGTACGTACCATCTCACTTTATCTCCCTCAAAAGGGCGGAATGAATTTGGATTCTAGGGGTGTGTTTATGAAGAACCCGGATGAATCTTTGTATATCGGACAGGTGTGGCCTGGGTATACCGTACGTTTCTTCGTCCCATTTGTTCTTTTCCAATCACTCACTCTCGCCTCCTCTCACCCTTCCCGACGATGTTCACGACAACAGGCGTTCCCGGACTGGTTCTCGGACAACGCGGTGGAGTGGTGGACAGAAGCATTGATGAACTGGAGCACGAATGGGGGTGTTGATTTTAGTGGAATATGGCTCGACATGAATGAGGCAACCTCGCTTTGTGGATATTCGTGGTACGTCTTCTTTTTTTTTCCCCCTGCGGCTGAGGCTGTTATGTAATCGAAATGAGTGGACTGATAAAATGTGCGGGTGCAGCGGTACAGGTGCGAATCTTTCAGCACTTGCTCCGTTGAGTGTCGCCAATGTCACGGTGGTTGGGTATCCCGAATGGTACGTGTCCACCCTTCGAAGCCGAGTCCAAGTGGTTGTGATGACCGGTTCGACACGTATAGTTATAATGAGACGGTTTCGGGCCCGAGCGGGAATATGACTATTAATGGGACGTCGACATATTCGTGTTCGGATGCGAGTGGGAGTGGGGCGAGTGTGGCGGTGAGGACTAGTGCTAGAACGAGAAGTGTTGGCACTGGCATTGGTGCAGGTGAGGAAACAGGTATAAATGTGACCTATCCACCCTACGCGACACACAACGGTTAGTCCCTCGTTTGTTCGATACCTTCCTCGTTCTAAGAGACTTCATCCTTCGTTGCGTACAGGTTTCGGTGCTCTCTCGGCGCACGTCGTTGCCACGAACGCAACGCACACAGGTGACTATCTCGAACTGGACGTACACAATTTATTTGGAATGATGGAAGCTCGCGCAACGTATTTGGCATTGCAGAAGGTCAGGCCGGGACAGAGACCCTTTATCATCGGAAGATCGACATTTGTGAGCCAAGGAAGGTGGGCAGGGCATTGGGTGAGTTTATCGTGTTTCTTGTTTCATTTCGTTCTACTTGCTGCGTGGAGAAGTCTCGTGTCGTATGGATGATATTGACTGTGCGTGAGCGAGGGCTGACGTGACCTTGATACATAGCTCGGGGACAATTACAGCAAGTGGGAGTATATGTATTTGAATATCCAGGGTGTGCTCCAGTTCCAGATATATCAAGTGCCTATGGTAGGCGCTGATACATGTGGATTTAGTATGTGTCACTCCTGTCCCGTTCTGCACGTGAAACTGACAGATTCCTCGTGATGGGATAGATGGAAACGCGGACGAAGAGTTATGTAATCGATGGATGCAATTCTCCGCCTTCATGCCGTTTTACAGGAATCATAATACGTATGCAGCTTTGCCTCAGGAGCCATATCGGTGGGATAGCGTCGCGAATGCGTCAAAGATAGCTATACGGGCACGATACTCGTTACTGCCGTATTGGGTGCGTAATCTCACTGTTGTCGCCCAACCGTGAATTGATGGCAATCGTTCTATGTATTGTTCTGCAACCCCTTTCATACAATCCAACAGTACACCCTTTTTGCGAATGCATCCACGGCTGGTTTACCGCCAATCCGAGCTTTATTCTATGAGTTCCCAGATGAACCCGAACTGTTTACTGTTGATCGGCAGTGGCTCGTTGGGAAGGATATCCTCGTGACCCCTGTTCTCGAGCCCGGACAGACGACTGTCCAAGGTGTGTCATCATTTCTCGGTTGTGTCAGCACGGAATGTGACGCTCGTGCGCGATTGGTCGCGTAGGTATATTCCCTGGTCGTGGAGATGTCATATGGCGAGACTGGTGGACGCATGCACCCGTTTCGGTTTCGCCAACCAACACATCAAATCAATCAGCGACGGTAACCCTCCCAGCTCCCATCAGCCATATCAATGTCCACATCCGCGGAGGATCTATTTTGCTCTTGTACGATCAACCGGGGTATACGATCTACGAAACGATGAATGGACCGTATGCGTTACTCGTGTCACTCGATGGAGATGGACAAGCTTGGGGTGATGCGTTCGTGGATGCGGGAGACGGAGAATTTGATGCCATGGGGGGCACTGGCAGCAGTTCAAACAGCACGCTGGCAAGGAGATTGACCTTTGAAGCGTGCGGGGGGTCACTGAGGGTCAAAACACAATGGGGGGCTTATAACATCGAACAGAAGTTGGAGACGATCACCATCCTCGGAGTTGGGAAGGAACCGGACAGCGTAGTTGTGCAGGGAGAGGTGGTTAATGGGTGGGTGTACAACAGGGAGATCGGGGAGCTGGTCGTGACGGGTGGAGTAGTGGATTTGAATGGGGATGTCAAGGTTTCGTGGGCATAGTGGGAAGGGGTGATATGTAAGGTGATAGCTTTATGGAGTTTTGGACTTGCCGTGGTGGCGATAGTTGAAGTGTCTTGAATGCAATTTCGTTACGGTACAAAGTACTGAATTGGCTTACGGTGTAAACTTAACACCTCGTACTCCAAGACTCGTGGCTTACTTTTCTGTGCTTTCATTCCACCTGTCGTGTTCCAAGTATCCTTCTCTACACCCCAATCCCTCATCTCCAATAATATTCGCCAGAGTTTCTCTGCTATGTCCGCGAGTTTCTCGAAATTCATGAAGTATGAAATACGTGACGAGGAGTTTGAGTTGATGGGCATACCACGTCACCGAAAGGCCTGTGCTACGCGGGTTCAGAATCCTCAAGAACTCCTTGACGCGAACAGAGAAGGCGGGCCCTTCACTTCGGCAGCCGTTATTCCCATTGAGCCGTGTTTTGCCATGCAGACCGACATGTTAATTCCAAGCTGCCCGCACCTGGCCAACCTGGTCGAGGCGCGGCCTCACAAGCACGACAAGGTATGTTCTTTCTTGCGCGGTCGCCACAAGTTTAGTTGAGGTCCACTAGCTTGTGATACTATGTGCGCGCCTAACGTTCAAAATGACGTGGAGCCCTTGGGAGCGCATGGAAACCATGGTCAAGGTGAAAATCATAAATAGCTGGGTCAACCGTTATCCTAAGTTGTTTTTCACTCCGTCCTAGGCACATCACAACATCAAGCAGGCAACACGCATCGAACTAAAGACGTCACACCTTGCCGAGCGCACCAGCGAACGTTCCTCTGAGCCCCCTGCTCCTGATTGGGACCATGATCCATAGTATCCTTTTCGATACTCATCGATTACGAGATTTCCAAGTTTGCCATGGACGTTGGAATCTGAGAATCAGACTAAACGGACGATGAAATCGTTGCGAGAGGCCAGTGACAAACCTGTAGAGTTTACAGTCTGAAATTACGATGATTCCACCAAATATTGCGTTGTTAGAGCGCGCTCAGTGCCCGTAAGTTCCCCTCCTATTTCCATTCCAGCATATATGTGATTGTTTATCGTGATCCCAGGAATCCACGCATTCCATGAAAGTCTCGAAAAGCTAGAGTGATTCATTGTCTGCATAGTTGTGGCGGGAGATTGTCACCGGGAACTCGAGAACAGCACATCGCACGCATCGAGTCACTTCCTTACCGAGTCACTACGTTTCTCTTGGTTTGTCACTGGTTCACGTGGGTCCATACTTCACTGCTCAGCTGCGTCCGGAACATACATCACCGAGGCATTGCGAATAGCCTGTTCATGTGAAGGTGTTCAGTGAGGTTATAAGGTCCGTCCTCGGGTAATGCAAGCCTAAGGAAGCTCTAATTAGTGATCAATTTTAAACGATATGACGCTGTCATACCCGGCTCGCAGTTGAAGGTGCCGTCGGAGGTGAACTTGAGGGTATGGTGGGAGTGCACTGTACCTGTTGGACGATTCGATCAGGGGTGCATGGCTGCCCGTTGGATTCGTCCACGTTGAGGTCATTGGCGACTGACGGTCGGGGGTCTTGTACATGTCACGTGGGCTACAGTCGCGTGGCAACCCCTGACAATCATGACGCCTCGGCCCTTGCCTCGGCCCCCGAGCGTCGATTCTGAACAAAACTGACATTGTGTTGAAATGAAAATTATGCTCCTCGTTTCTTACTCAGGCCCTCATATTCGAACAACGTTCGTCGACGCCCAGAAACTTCCCAAGTATCTGGCAAACGTGGCACTGAATGTTTTGCGAATTTTCACCCGGTCGGAGGCCTGCGCGCTGAACAAGCCAAGTGTTGGGGAGAAAATTACACGTAGGACGTGTAAGCTTTATGTTGTAAGCGGAATATCGTACCTGAGTCAATAAACTTAAAATGTGACAGGACAGGGCAGTGATTTATACTGTGAACTTTTAAATTTTCAACATGTGATAAGTCCTGCGTGTAAAGTTTCTCGAGAAAAGTTCTTTCCCCGCATGTATATTTTGTGGGGTAAGTTCCTTCCTCTTCGACTGATCTTTTGCTCTTGCTTTTATACCTCTCCTGTACCCATCGTCATCCTGCACTTTCGGAGACGTCGAAGCGCATGACGGCGAGTGTAGCACAAGGCTTGTAAGTTATTTATGCCAATCGGCGACTGGTTGATGACATTTATGTTTCTTCTCGTAGCCAAGGGCCGTTCCTCATCGGGCTGGCTGTGAATATCTTCCTGCACGGTCTCGCCACCACGCAGGTATACTTGTATCTCACAATGTATAAAAAGTGCGTGTCAGTTCAGGATCTACCTAGAGTGACTAGTGAAACCACTGTGCGCAGAGATAGATTATGGTTGAAGTCATTGTTGGTCTTTTTCTTCTTCTTCTGTGCTAAGCGTTCACCCTCGCAAATCCCAGCATAGTGATTTTGTACTTGTTGGACACGTTCAACTGTGTCGTCAGCATTTACTACATCTACAATGCGCTAATTATTAACTTTGGTGCGCCTTCTCGTTTCGCGTTTAAGTGTAGGGCTGAAGTAGACGGCGTGTTCGGAGCGTAGGTGATGAGGCGAACCTTGTACGTGGCAACTGGGGTCAGTCCATGAATTTCAATGAAAATTAGGCTATCTAACGCCCTTGGACAGCATTCGCAGCTGGTACGAATCTGTTCCTGATATTCCTACACCCCAGCTCAACAAGGGATTTCGCAATTGCATACAGGTGCCGCCTCGACGGTGCGCCTTCATTCTCCGCACACCCATCTCTCACCTAACAACCCGCTGCAGGGCGTTGTCAGCGTGGCGGTACAACACTTCTTCGCGTGGAGGGCACATGTGGTGACCAAGAATGTTTTCATTGTGGCGGCTATCGTTATATGTAGCCTGGCCAACTTGGCAGGCTCGCTCGCCACCACCGTCGGTCTGGCCCTCGACCCAAGTATTTTCCTGGTTCCAGACCTACGAATTGAGGTTTCGATATGGTTGGTTGGGGCAGTCATCGCTGATGCGGTCATTGCCGTTTCGCTTGTGTGGCATCTGGTGGACATCCCTTTATGATTTCTCGTCACATTTCCATTTCTTACAGTCGCATGCTCAGGGAAGACACAAGAGTTTTTACCCTGCACTGAACAGCACTATCAATCGGATCCTCAGGAGTGAGTCGCGCAATTTTAGTGTTGCACGGACTCAGATTTGCTGACCGCACGCCCAATCCAGTGACTGTACAGACTGGGGTCGTGACAACCATCGTTGCTATCGTAGACTTGACGTGCTACATGACCAACGTGAGTGACGGCTATGCCAATGCACTTAAGTGAGCAGTGTACTCACCTTAATTGGTCTATAGAGTATGGGCAAGTAAGTATTATTATTTTCCTGTACGCGCTACAACGAGACCTCTCACACGACGCTTCGCCCAGTTATGTGTTATTCAGCCAGATACTATCAAAGCTATACACAAACTGCATGTTATCCACCTTGAACGCTCGTACGCCACATAAATATGATGGGTCGTCAGAGGACGAAGTAAGCCATGGCAGGAGCAATCATCCTGGGGTGAGACCTTTCAACCACTGCAGTCGCTTCGTTGCGATGTTTCATGCACATTGTGTCTCGTGATTAGGTGGTTGTGTTCCAACCGCAGAGGACGCAGCCGGAGGTGCGTGGATTGTACTCCATTGGTCCATTATCCGGGTAGGAACCGATGTGTTCTTTATAGGTGTTCGTGCAGGTCGAAACGCACCCGTTGGCCGACATGGACGATAAACCGTCACAGGGTATGCAATACTTCTAAACATGGATGGAACTGCGAGGAAGACAGGACGAACGATACCAAAGTTTGCGAGCCATGTTTTATTTTATGTATCATACCAAAAACGTATACTTATTTACAGTAAACGAGACAATTACACTGGGACCTCCACGTTCCGTGGCCAAGAGCATATCGTATCGCTCCACGTCTGTTGCGCGCACCGCTCCTTCGCTGTACAGAACTGGCAGTTGCCCGTTGTGCCTCTTGGATGGATTTACTATCGCAGAATACATGGTAGACAAGGAGTCCGGATCCATGAGTTTTTTTTGGTGCTGTCGGGGAAAGAGCCTAGTTTGCAGGGCACCTAACCGTTTGCTGCAGACAAGAACCCTCCACTACTGCTGTGAGAATTGGGGAGTAATGCACCCATCTTCCGCCTTGTGTGTTGTCTTCGCGATCGCTACGCGCCTACCAGCACTGGCCCACTGGCAACGACTCATCCCACGTGGCCACATCTACATCTACTCTCCACGGCTTATTAAGACCTGGGAGGTTTGTCGGTACAGGAGACCCGTATATATATGGGGACGTTGGAAGGTCAAGCGGGAGTTGATACAGGAGAGTACTTTAGTGCAGACCGTCGGACCACTTCGACTTGCAGATTCACAACCGCCGTTAGTATGTCGTAGATATTTTACATCCCAATAGCTTCCCACCAGATCTAGTCTATAATGTCATCCTTCACCTTCGACGAAGACATATCTGGTTTCAACGCACGATACCACATGTCCCATCCTCCACGCCTCACACGATCGTTCTTGTGTACCTCGAAAGCTCACGCGGGCAACCCCTCGATCACGCGCTGTAGTGTCCCATTCTTATAGGCCTCTTGAAGATCGTCGTTTCCGCCGATGTGATGCCCGTCTGCATAGAGAGTGGGTATCGTATCAACGGAGAGGCCGGTGTAGAAGTCGGGACCGTCATCGGCGTGACACGTAAGCGGGAGAAGCGAGCGTCAGAGGATGATAGGAAGAGGATCGGTACCAGTTTTATATGCATTAGCGTGGAAGGCGAAGAGTTGGTAATTATGACACACTGATGAACGTCTGCGGGACAGTTTTCTTGCCCGTCTTAACAGCGATGTAGTCCTGAATGGCTTGTCCTCCCTCCATAAGATCTAGACTAGTTTCCTCTTCGATTTAGAAAGCCGTTCATACCATCCAGTCAAAAATTGACGACAGGATACGCACTCGAATATGAGGACGTCATCGGGAGGGAATAGCTCTTTCAGAAGTTGTTTGGATGCGCGGCAATACGGGCAGTAACTCTTGGCGAAAATGACAACGCGACGGTTGGCGATGGCGTTCTTTTTTTGTAGTGGGTATTAGTGTTGGAACGTGAACAAGGGTACAGAGTTTTTGTGAACAGAGAGGAAGACGTACCTCGACGATGTCTTTAGCGGAACTCATTCTTCATTAGATGTTGGGTGGTGTAACGAAGGAGGTGTTCAGTATTGGTGAGCTATAACGATAGCTCCTGTGGATGACGATCGAGATGATGTCATGGTCGGGTTGGGGGATGAGCACATTATGATGTTAATCCCAGTTCGGTATTCATCACGCCATCGCCATCGACAATCCCGTATCACACGCCGGCGTAAACCACTTACCAAGGAAAACACTGGACGGCCGCATATACTTCCGCGAACCTTCACCACCACATCGAACTACATTGAATGAAGTGTATGCATGTTGTCACTGGCCTTCTTGTCATCTACATGATAATCAGGCTCCAGCGGTGCACATCATGCCTCCATCGTGCGATACATGGTGGGGACATGTCCCTACGTGGCTTCCTCAAGCAATGTCTTGACCTTCCCTGCCTTAAATGCAGCTTGCAAATCGTCGTTGCCTCCTACATGTTGACGACCTGTACGATATCAGCAAGGGATGCACGAGCGATGAGGAATAAGCCGTACCGATGAAGGTTTGAGGGACCGAGCGTTTGCCGGTCTTCTCCTTGATATAGTCTTGGATCGCGTCCATGTCAGACCTCCCGTCGAGCCTATTGCATCCCCACAGTCCATTCAGTTACCGCTCATACGGATGACAAGAGCAGCGGACGCACTCGAT
Source organism: Pisolithus tinctorius (assembly GCA_024663395.1). Classification (NCBI taxonomy): domain Eukaryota; kingdom Fungi; phylum Basidiomycota; class Agaricomycetes; order Boletales; family Pisolithaceae; genus Pisolithus; species Pisolithus tinctorius. Next base: position 375,165 of record JANFAH010000052.1, on the reverse strand, counting down.
GACCTCGACTTTGACACCTGAGAATTTGCTCTTGAAGAGTTGTTTGGTCTCTGCGCAGTATGGACAATAGCTCTTTGAGAAGATGACGACTTTGTTGTTGTTGATGGTATTCTGGCGGAAACAATCGTCGTCAGCGGATGTCTGTGGTGAAGGCAGAAGCTGTGTACTAACCTCTACGAAATCCTTGGGAGAACTCATTTTTCCGTGAACGTGGTGGTGTGGCGAAGATGCAGCCAAGGTGAAGAAGGACGATGATGATAAGGGGAGTGATGTGGTCTTATATAATCCGGATGGTCTGAGAATGGCACTCGAGCGAAGGACAGCAATCATCCTCCTGCATGATAAGCAAAGCTGGCTGGCTGGGAGTCTGTTTTATACACCTGCACTAGACATCCGTGTGAGGTCACATGACCCACAGAGGTCTTGCCAGGTCAACGACGGGTCGAGTCGCTGTCGATCAGTTGCCAGCACGACCTTGAATTCAATGTAAGTGGAGGGCCAGACGCATCGTCCGCCCTGTTCCTGGTAAGTAATGATCGCCAGAACGCATGGAGTTGGGGACAGCCACGTGTGGTTCGCAGGTAATTTCCTCGGAAAGAACAATTAGCTTCTACAGAGCAGCATCCCTTCTCGATGTTGTCGTGGAATGCCAGGGGCCTGAATTCATATGTATACATTTCATATCGCCACCGACGACTGCATATGCTTTGTAGGTGACGGCTTCCTGGGAGACCTCCATGTCACTAATGCTAATGCTTTCTCCGATGCTCCTTTCCGGAGAAGAGCGCCACCCCCGAAACCACGACGTCCCCACAACGATGTCACACCATTACATCCGATGCCCCGTACACTTCCTTCTTCTACGTCCTGGTAGGGCCATTGAGTATGAATGCAGTGAGTTTTTTTTGGCAACTGACCAGGGCACGTCTCTACTCTCCACTTACAAAAAACCCATTCAATAAAGGCCGATCGATTGTGACCGGCGAGGCGTTCGTGCGTATTGGTGGCCACCGTAACCGGGTCTTATTCTTGGTTTCTACCAACTCCGAGGTAAGTAGGTCGCCCCCTTTATCGGCGACCCGATGACGTGTATACGCACTCAGCGAAACGAATGAGTTTTTCCGTTTACATCCTTAAGGGGGATCGAGGGCTGTGGCAGGTACGTTCACTGGTACCAACGACCCAAGCGCAGCCCAACTGACCCTTCAGGTTCCGTCAACAAGGAGACTTGGCACTAACCCTGCTTCCTTTCTCCTTTAAGAGAAAGAATTTTAATTTCGAGTGCAACCTTTCCATTTCATTCATCCGGATTTCATAATAGGGAACGTTCCGTATGGTACCCATGGTCAACATGTATGTAAGTGATCAGTGAGTTGTTACTAGTCCTATATGTACGCACAACGCGTTCTCGGCTAGTCCTGACCGTCGTTTCCTCCTTGACGTTCGTCTCTCCCCAGAAGTTGTTCCTTTATTCGTTCGCTGATACGATAGTGATGACGTTGTTCGAGGCAACCCAAAAGCCAAATGCGACGTATCTGTCAGCATCCGCTGGAACTTGGCGTTGTCTACCTGCGACTATCAGCCGCCTTCAATTGCAAATGTTCACATCCGTATTTTCCCGGTCTGCAGGCGTGGACAGTTCTGGTAACGAGCCCATATCCCGTGCGCGCACGTCGCAGACAAATGAATGGGTTACACGTGTAGGGAATAGCACCGAATCTTGATGGCGGGGGAGCATACAGGCCTGCAGTTTGTCAGTGGGACGCGTCATGAGTGATCAGATACCCAAAGAGGTGCAGATTTCAACTATACCGAGAGATCGGTTGCTGAGCCGGATGCGTCATCGACCCAGTTTCTGACCAGCTACTTGTCGTGAACAAACGCGAATGACTTCAGGGTCTACTATTTACGAAGTCACTACGTACGTCCGAGTGGCCACACAAATCGAGCGCGTTTGCGCACAGGAGCACCCGGTTAGGGGGCAATTATGGGTGTTTGTGCGTCCTCTGGACCTTGGTTTGGCTCACCTACGAGCTGATCCATTGTCCGAGATGCCTGACCGAGGATATTTGAATTGCTGTCCATAAACAAATGCCGAAGAAATTGTCGATGAGTATTGATGAGTATGCACCAAAATCAAAGGCAACGATCGATCGATCGATCACCCGCAGCTAGGTGGTCTGCGCCAAAGTCCGTGGCACCACGGTCTGCGAAGGGTTTAGAGGCGTATCGGAGGAGGAAATTTGGCAATGGGGCGGATCTGAAGACGCTTATACGCGGGAGTCCGTATGTACTAGTACGGCATTCTGCTTTTTGTTATGACTTCCACTGGCCGATTTCGTTTGACGATGGGGACTAGAACGTGCATGAAGGGTACGTGGTTGTTCTCAGTTTGCTGTTGTGCTTACCACTCACCGTCGTCTACCGTGTGCATAACAGGCGTGCATGAGGTTGAGAATCTCGTCTGGCTGGCCTCCATTCTCTAATGGATACCGGTGTAAAGTGCCGCCTTGGTCTTCGTACGGAGCCGTGGAAACTGGAGAATATTGATCAGAGTACGCGCGGTAATGGTGCTCTCATGTCAATTGACCGTGTCTTGCTCTGACATACGGTAGGTGCTGATACAACGACATGTTTTCGACGCTGTTACATAAAAAGGTGTGCAGTAAAGTGCTCAATGAAACTTGAATGTTACGTGCCTACGTCATCGCGCGTCGCTCAGCCGTGAGCTGCTTTCACACCTCTCCCGGCTGTCACGGAGCTATGCCAATGTCGCCATCGCGCTACAGGACGGCCAGTATGGACATTACAAGCGCTGTTGCCCGGCGGACCAGTACCGCACGTGGTGGTTTTTAAGTAGTCGTGTACGGACACCCAGCCTTCCGCAAACCGTTCAGGTACAAATTTAGGGGGAGGGGGGTAACCGAGTTAGGTTGGCCGCCATGTAGTCTGACCAGAGTATTAGTTGGACAAGCCAACGACCGGACTGGAGGGCCAGGCGGGTGGTCTGCGCAATGTTTTCGCGGTTTGCGGAGTCCAAAATTAGGTTGGTTCACTGACCACACCTATTCGCCCTCAACGTCGTATTAGTGAAAGGATACTCCACTTTCCAAGAACCACGTCCAGTCTCTAGAATACACGGGAGACACACTGTAGGTGTGTATACTACAACATAAACATACTAAATGGCGCAGGAGGTTATGACTATACTAAGTATAACAATCAGGTGCATAAGGAAATTTCGTGCGTAGATTACTTAAATTGAGCACGCGTTTGTGCGTGAAGAGATCGTTGAGAAATTACTGATTGGATAGATGCCGGCTTCGAAAAATCCCCCCGACCCCCCCACGATTTGAAGCCCTTGTCGACGTGACCGCCGTTTCATGTTCAGTTCACCCAAATTTGATTTGGGTGGTCCTTCCGCACGTGCTGTCGATAGTTATCCTTCCTAGTGAAGGTCTTCATGCACGACTCGCCATACTGGCAAACCCAACCTCCAAGTACCCCCCTTAGCGAGACCTCACAAATTGAACGAGTGTGCGCACCTTCGTCATCTGTGTGTACGCACTTGATGTGCCTCTTTAAATGCTCGTTACGGCTAAATGACACCGCACAAGCAGCAACGGGACAGATAAACGGCCTGTCTTTAAGCTCCCCGTTCTTGGATCGGTATTTGACTGCTTTCCCATCAGGTGAGACTGGTGCTTGCCGCCCACGCGTTCTTCTTCTAACGCTGCATGGGGTGGATGGGGTGGGCGGGGTGAGCGGGTTCTGCGTCTGTATGGTCGATATCGGCTGGGATGGTCCAGGCGTTGGTGTGGGTAGATAAGTATAGGATGGTGCGGCGGGAAATACGGTGGGATCAGGCAACGGGTTCTGCATCTGTGTGGTCGGCGTCGGTTGGGATAGTCCAAGTGGAGGTGTGAACGGATGAGTATATGCGGTCGCGGCGGGAAACAAGCTGGTATTAGGTACCATTTCCAGGAAGGGGAGGCAAAACGCATCTTGGGAAAACGGAAAAGAGCATTCGGTTCTGTACGGGGTGGATGGGTTGAACAGGTTCTGCGCCTGTGTGGTCGGGGTCGGTTCGGATGGTCCGGGTGTTGGAGTAAACAGAGGAGTATGTGCAGTTTCGGCGGGCAACATGCCGGGATAAACCATTGCCGGCAAAAGGGGGTTAAAAGTATCTGGGGAAATCGGTGAAGGGACGCTGGGACTGACGCTGGGACCCGTACCTCCTGAAGGGGGACTGGCGATGAGGGAAGACAGGGTAGCCGCAAGCTCCCAGTGGTGATCAACAGAAGGGGTCTCTGCCGTTAGGTTGAAGTCCGCGGGTTGGGCCAGCTCAAGGTCTCCCCCTATAGCGTGCAGGACCCAGGGTGGGTGGCTCGGCTGATCCAGCAGTACACGCGGGGTGGAACGAAGGCCTGCGACTTCTCCATCAAGATGCACGCCTTCCAGCCAGGGGTGGGTAGCAGGGGACAACGATAACTCAAACGGGGAGTCGATGTCTGACTGGGACGTGTCAGCCACCTTGTCGTACCCACCATCAACAGTGCGTTCTTCCGCTGTTGCGTACGATGCAGAATATGAATACATAGTGTTAAGATTACAAGGTAGAAGAGAGTGGGAGTAAACCGAGCAACACCTCGGAACCAAGAGATGTTGTAGAGGGGGAACGTTGAAGTTAAGTTTGTTTATGTATGGTGGCCAACATCCGATCGCTCTGGTCAAGATTAGTACGACTCGTTCTAGAATTTCCGAGTCAGAGAGAAATCCGTTAACATCCTCTTGTCGCATGCTCTCAGACACTCGGACAGACATACCTCTGTAGAGTCACAGTAGCTCATTTGGTGGCCACAGCGCAGTTAAAAACACTACGACGATGATTTACGAGAGCCACATATGCAGATAATCGTACACATCCTCAGCGACGGCATCAAGAAGCTAGGACTGCAGGAGCAACATCGTCAGCGGGGAAGGGAACTCGGTTTTCAAGCAGGAAACACCCACCTCGAACGTTAGGTACTGGCAGTCAGTGCAGACGTGATCGAGTACCTTCTTACGCTCGCCAATTCTATTTACTACAGGGAACGACAACGTGTCCGAGCACCCATGCACACCGGCAGCTGACGTTCGCATACACTCCATTTGCAGGGACGCTCCGCGGTGTCGAGGTCAACTACAAGACAAAGTCGCATCGCTCACGTGAATGACCAGCAGCGCCAGTATGGCGACGAAACAATCGATTAAAGGACCATGGTGAGTACCAGGCCGGGGATGGTAGCGGAAGAACTGGCAGTGTCCGGTGGGTGCTGTAAGTTTTTGAGGCGCTCGTTGACTTCCACATAGGGAAACAACGAACCCTTATCAATTTTGCATCCGTGAACCCGTTTGATGCGTTGTGTAAGTAGCCAGGACAACAGAAGGCCTTGACTCTGTTCTCGATCCAATCTGTCTATAGCTGTGTCGCGCGATGTGCCACGCATGCGTGTGTGTACAAGCGCGCTCGACTTCGAAACCAAGATCGCCAGCTATCAGTGTCTATATCTCAGCGGCGAGATTAAAAACACGCGTGCGTATGTACATACTTGCTGCCCAGAAGCTCGATCTCAGCGACGGCACCGAACTTAGCATCGTCAAAAGCACCGCGAAGCTGACCCTTTTTGTGGCGATGTAAGGGTGTGATGACGCCATCGAATCGACTGGTCACATCACTCCTCTATGTACGACCCATGGACATTGGTAGGTCTTGTCTACGGCAATCCTAATGAAAGTGACGATATCAAAATCATCGAGGCGTCCCCAAGCTATCCTTGTTATCTCAAGTGCCTGAGACTCCGATGGTTGCAAGTCCTGAACACCACCTTTAGTCTCAAACGCAGTGCTCATCTCCACACGAGCCTCCGCCTCCTCCCCAGTCTTCACGAACGAGACCGTCTTTCTATCCTCCCTTCCGAGAGGTACTCACGCGGAGCCCTGTCTCCTTCCTGTATCCGAAATCCCTGGCTCTGCCGTCTCTACGCTGCCCCTCCTTATGTCCATAATGGCGCTTCCCTCCCTTTCCCTCCAACCACTTGTGCCCTGCTCACTACAACTCTTCGATTCCAGGTGTCGTCGTTGCGAGTGTAGGAAGGTAGGTTGAGAAGTAGATACATAAGATAGAGGAATGCGACAAGGAAGGTTGAAGTCTGTTTTATCGCGTTGAACTGTATTGTTATTCAGGCCCGCCAACGAGAAAAGTGCAAGAAAAGCACCCGATCAGCCAAGAGTCCGGTAAAAATGATAGAGAACAGACCTTGAAGAACGCGCACGATATCCATCATTCTGGACAGTTCTGCGCTCTCGAACGGCGCGAGAGATGTATCGGAAGCGATTGATTCTGAGATCTGATTAGCGCCATTCGATCGCGTGGGACGGTGAAGTGCTCACCAGCGTTAGCGTGAATGACCAAGCCATACAACTCCCGATAGACGGCGGCATAGAATGTTCGCTTGTGCGGGTACAGTTCATAATGCGCCCTTTTCCAAACTCAAAAGTCGGCTCCCAGCGTGCGACGCCCCGAAACTCCTGCCCGCACCAATACTGCATCTCGAGCGCTGTCTCTGTAATCACAATCGTCGCACGTTGCACAACACCACATACGCGAGCTGGCTTCGAATCCGTACGATATCGTGCCTACGACATGGCTATGTTTCTTGATACTCCTCAAGCTTTTCTGGCACTCAATCGTGCACCCAACAGAGGAGTCTCTTCCTGGTATCGACAGAGTGATATCGATATTCTTGTCGACTCTTTCCATTAGCAAGTTCACGAGTTCGAGCGACGGAGATGAGGGTGGGGAGGGGAAGGTGATGGAGTTGGAGTGAGATACAGCGAACTCAGAGAAGCAAGCAATGCATTTTTCGATGGCTCTCGATTTTATGAGATCCGACGGCAACAAGGACGTACTCCTCAAACAAATTCTGCAGCGTCGATCTAAGGGAATTATTTGTCTGGATTTTTGGACATACATATGAATTTCCCCATGTAAACGAGCACACAGAACGGAACACTCACTTGGATTCTCCTGTTGTATTTATCTAATTCAGACGCGGTGAACGGGGTAACACCCTTACCGGTAACTTTCCTGTGGTAGTAGTGGATTGCGAGGATAGGCGCTGCAGGGCATCGTACTATATTGTAGATGTTGTGCTTGGCGCATCGCGTGCTAGTTGTTCCCTTCAGGGAATAAGGATCTCGTAGTCACCATTGCATCGTGACCGTGTACTCGGCTCCCAAACAAATTTTAACTCTTCGTCGAAGGAAGTGCTGCTTCGCGATTGAGTTCGGCCAGGAGTCTGTCGAAATGTTGACGTCGGGGTGCCGTCTTTCGCCTGAACTTGGGTGGATGCTGCACGAATAGCATTGACTTCAGGTGTAGTTTCACCCCTTGCTTGAGCAAGGTATATATCAGTGTTGATGTACCGGTACAAAAGGTGGTGGCAGGGGGAGAGTACGGTGTGAGCACACGAAAGTGCGGGAATGTCGAAGACGACGTGTTTACAGCAATAATGTTGGCGCTTACAGAATACCTACAGCCTCACCATTTCTACTGTACGCGTTTCTCATCCTCGACGTCGAACAGAATTCACAGACCGTACACGAAGTTCCTTTGTGATGGCACGCCATTCGAAGGAACATCGTCGACTCTTGGACTTCGGGAAGCCGCCTGGTGCAGCGCCTAGCCGTCTGACGGTAAGCATTATTTCTTTGCAAGGGGATGGCATGTTGATTTGGAGAATCAGTCTCAAGACCCATCTCAGGTTCCCCCAGAGAGTCCTGCCCCTGACATTGAAACATCGAGCAGTACATCCCAGGGAGGGCTTGCCAAGATCAAGCGCTTCTTCCATCAAAAGGTCCAAAGCCAGCAGACCATTGCAACGGAAAGGGCTCATACAAATACCGATGGAAGTCCTCTGGGGCAAATGGAACAATCGCTGGTGCTTGGAACTCAGAACGTACGTCATCTGTAAGCACCTGCTCATGCGAGGGGCCTGGCTGATTCCCTTTGGGCAGACCCAAAGGCCGGCCGACGAGACACAGTCAGAACCCGCATCATCTGCAGTTGGACGAGAGGTAGATGCTGCGATGAATGCATTCCAAGACATGAATCGCATCGGATGCGGCGTTATGAGTGTCGTCGACGACGCCAATACCCAATTCACGGATATCCAAAACTTTAGCGATACGTATCTCAAGCCTTTCAAAGTTTTCAATGAAATCGTTACTGCTCTTGCCAACGTATGTGTTTCATATTTGCACCCGATTTCACTCACCGCATGGATACGCCAGGTTCACCCCTATGCCAAGATTGCGCTGGGAATCTTGTCCGCTGCTTCCAATGTACGTTCGCTCTTCAACGCATTTTCCTTATCTCACGTTACCCACAGTTGCTCATCAGCCAAGTGAATCGAGATGCAGCAGTATCCAGTCTGATGAATAAGATCAGGAATACCTATGAATTTCTTGCGGAAGATGACACCATGAAGAATATCGAGAACATGAAGGATACCCTTGCAATGATCGCGCGGGTGATAAGTGACGCTGCACAATTTATCAAAGCCTATTCCGAAACGAAGAGCTTCTGTACGTCTTATTTTTGTATAGTCTCAGTGTGTTGGTGCGATACGTACGTCGCCAGGGAAAAGATTGGGGAAAGACATTTTGTCTGAAACGCAGACCATTGCCGATGGTCACATCAAAACCCTAGATGACTTGATGCAGCAGTACCGCGACCGCACGATCCGGAACATTCACGTCAACGTGTATCGCGTATTCGAGGATTTGAACCTCGACGGCATGGCTTATGCAGGCGGGGCTGGCCTGAACACGACCAAAAGATGTCTTGATGGTACGAGGACCGAGGTTTTACAGCAGATCATCGGTTGGATTACCAACCGTGACGTCGATGTGCCCCGGATCTTGTGGCTTCATGGTCAGGCTGGGAGGGGAAAGTCTGCTATTGCGCATACAATTGCATCGTGGGTAAAGGACGTGGGGGGAATCGGGGCTTGCTTTTGCTTCGTCCGTGACCGACAATCCGAGCACCGCGAAGAGAAGGTGTTCACTACCGTCGCGCGCGATCTGGCTGGACGTGACCCTGCGTTTCGACGAGCATTAGCCTGTGCTCTTGCGGAGGATCACACTCTCAAGACTACCCCTGACGTGGTGCAGCAATGGCAGCGGCTCATCTTGGGACCGCTGTCGAAGGCTATGGGAGCGATAGTCGGGAACGTGGTTGTCGTGATCGATGCCTTGGACGAAAGCGGGACAGAAATGTCAAGAAGGCGTATCTTGTCACTCCTCACGTCGACCGAGGCTGCCCGGTTGCCTGCCAATTTCCGCATTCTTTTGACGTCCAGACCTTTACCAGACATAGAGTACGTGCTGGGACATTCTCGGCATGTGCTAAAAACCTGTCTGGACGACGTTCCTTTGGAATCCGCAGAACGTGACATCCGTCTATTCGTTACCAACGAAATTGGCCACCTCAAAGATATTGGATCCACTGAGATAGACCAGATTGCTGAGAAGGCGAATGGGTTATTCGAATGGGCGCGTCTGGCTTGTGAATTTGTCAGGCCAAGCAGAGCGGGACATACCGTGAAGGAACGGTTTGACGACGTGGTCACTTTGCATTCTGGAGAGGGGAATACGCTTCTGGATGCAACCTATATCTCAATCTTGGAGAGTGGTATACCCACATCGCCGGTACCCCTTTCCCGATTCCATTCGGTGATGCGACAGGTTTTGATGGTCATGGAGCCCCTGCCGATGAAGACGCTGAGTCTGATGCGAATGCACTTCCCAAGCGAGGAGGATCGCTATGACATTTCTGTCATCTTGGAGTTCATGGCTCCGGTGCTCAGTGGCATTATTGACCACTCAACTCCTGTTTGCCCTCTCCATGCATCATTCTACGACTTCCTAACCGATCGCTCACGGAGTGGGATCTACTTCATTGACTTGTCTGACTCATATGAGCAGTCCTTTGCATCATTGCAAATCCTTTGCGGTGAGCTTAAGTTCAACATCTGTGGACTGGAGAGTTCCTACTTCAGCAATGCTGAGGTTGCTGATTTACAAGAGAGGAAGGCTCAAAATATCTTGCCTCATCTATCTTATTCCTGTCAGTTCTGGGCACAGCATCTATGGAGGACTGCATTTGACTTCAGACTGGCAACACTGGTGAACACTGTGGTTGGAAGTGAAAGGTTTCTGTTCTGGCTTGAGGCCATGAGTCTGCTTGGGTTAGTTGGAAGTGCTGCAGATGCTCTCACATGTACTGCAAAGTGGTTGCTAGTGAGTATTTCATAGTTTATGGGTAACATCATCTGAGAGCAATGAAAGGGCCAAAATGGGTTTGAAGATGCATTAGCCCTGGCACAAGATGGGAAAAAGTTCATTCGGAACTTTGGCAATGCAATTGCACACAGTGCAATGCATGTCTACATCTGCACTCCCATTTTGTCCATCAAATGCCTTGCTATCAAAAATGCTTATGCCGAAATTCCAATGTCTGGTAGAGGTTTTTGCAGGAGGGTTCAAGGAGTGGCCAGCTGTTCAGTTGATTCTACAGGGGCATACTGATTATGTTCAATCAGCTGCATTCTCCCCTGATGGAAAGAGGATTATCTCAGGCTCTTGGGACAAGACAGTGAGGGTTTGGGATGCTGAGAGAGGTGTGCAAGTTGACAGCCCTCTGGAAGGTCATAGACATTATGTCATGTCAGTAGCATTCTTCCCTGATGGGTGTTATGCTGTGCTCACATTTATTCCCTCTTACAGACACTTATGCTATACGTTCGTGTGCTGTCCCGCCTCAGGGGACATTCCCTTACCTTTCCACAGGGCTTCGCCCTGCGTTCCATACGTTTCCCCTTTCCGTTTCCTTTTATGGTTGACCCCTGTCAACCCCGCGTTGTACTATATCCGGACGTTATGTCTGCTTCCCCTTCCTTCCGTGATCCGCTGGTGGCCCTGATCCATGCGGTCATGTGACGTGTTCACCCCGGGTGAACGCTCCACTTGTTTCGCCTACACGCGGTTAGTCCCTCATTTACCCTTGTTCACCCTTGCGCCTGCATCGCAATGACTCCATCTTGCCTTGTCCGGACTTGGGTGAACGACTGTACGATGTCACACACCAAAGGTGTTGTGGACATGGTTACAGCTGACTCTGCCTAACTCGTTGACGAGTTGTGCACAATGCCCAAGCATGCAGATGAAGACTAAAGGCCTCATGCGTAGAAAGACTGTTGGACGTGAACAGTCATCCTTCGCACAAGATCGAGTCGTCAGTGCTAAAGAGAAAAGAGGAAGCGAGTTAAGCGCGCATTAAAGGTTTTTAGCGCCCGTGTACGGCATTCTGGTTTTCGTCGTATCTCCGCCGTTTCCAAAGATATCAACTCGGTTCACATACTCGCTTAAAGTGCTCAGCCCCACGATTCTTCCTTCCAAATTTGGAGAGGATCCTCGCACCCTACGTGTTTCTACAGCACTCCATCCATCAGATGCTCATTTCACTAAGTCCATCAATCATGGCCACCTCTTCGTCGATCATCTTGCTTGTCTCATTTGCCAGAGACAGTGGCTATGTATATCTGCCAGGCGTTCCCACCAGCTTCCGTCCTGAAGCCCCCTGGTTCATCCCGTCATTGTCAGCCCCGTCCTGTCCCATGCAGCTTGGTCAGCGTGTTCTCCTTGTCAGTATGACTTCCAGAAGGACGTTCTTTGGTCACCTCAGGTCTGTCACTCGGTTAGAAAGGTCTTATGTGGTCGTTTCAGTCTCCCCTCTTGATGAAGCATATGGATCGTTCCTCCCTGCTCCCTGCACCGTCTTTATTCCAGTCTCGTCCATCATTCTTCCCACATTGCAACAGCTGCAGTATAATCTACTGTCCTCCAGCCTCCCTGATCGCATTCATGACGAGTATGACATGCATCTTGCCTTCCTACTGCAAGATCCAGCAGAAGACGTCCCTCCTTCTCCTCCTCCTCCATCAGAACCCCATCCATGAAGTTTTTGTTAACTTCGCTGAGAGGATGGAAGGGTGGGAGACGTGATCGCGTATGCTCTCATTGCCCCACAGACCCCCAATGCCCTAGCCCCCTTTGACACCTGACTCATGCCCTTCAATTCTGGAATTAATACTTCCCTATCTGGAAACACCGTCCATCTGTCATGCCGTCTTTGGGTCTAGAGATGTCTCCGCCGAGATCTGACTTGCATCGCCACCCCCTAATGTGATATCAGTGCGCTTACTCAGTTTCTGACTCTATTTGACTCATTCTGTGATATTTTGACTATCCTTGACTCGTTCATTGCCAATACTTACCAATCTTCTTTGCTTGCTTACTTTTCGTTTCTCGCTTACTCATCATGATTACTCAGTCCTTACTCATTACTTACCAAGTGTTTGTGCCTTGTTTGTCACAAGCTGTGCTCCCCCCTCAGTATATAAACCCCCATGTACTTGGCTACCCAGAATCAATCAAGAAGCAATCCAGAAGTCAGCTCAGCTCAGCATATCTCGTCGTCGACAGTTGAGGCTCATTCGGAAGAGTCTATCTGTCTTCATTTATATCATTGGTAGTTGAGGCTCCATCAAGGGTCTATCTACCTCTATTCATCATCAGCAGTATCATCAGTGCTTAGTCAGCAACCTCTTGTTTAGTCATCCATCCACTCCTGTGTAACTCGTCATCGACTTGCGCCAGGAGCACATCCTATCGAAATCCATTTACTCCCAAGTCCTTTCGGCTGAACACCCCTGCTCTGTTCAGCATCCCCTCCTCAGACATCATCCATTCATCTACTCCTGCGTAACTCGTCGACGACTTGCACTAGGAGCACCTGCCATTGAAACTCCCCCCCATTTAGGTTTTCTGCACTCCAGGTTCCGCGGAGGCACACCACCACTCGCTCTACTTTTGTCTTTTGTGTTGGTTTTGGTTGGTTCCCACTGCCTTTCCACACTTTGACTCACAACGAGTGTTTGAATGTTTGGCCCGCAGTATTGTACAGGTGTATATAAACCCGCATGTATCGTACTGGCCCTCCATTCGAAATCTACTTTGCAACCACCCTTAGCTCTGCGCATTGTACCAACAAGGACTCACCAGTACGACTTCGGTTGGCCAAGACTAGTGTCCCGTCGCTAGTGAAGTTAAATTACGCGCCCCGCTCGTGCAGTCACGTGCTTGTGCTCCACTGCACTTGATTCGTGGCGTGATACGAGTCGTCGGCATAACAGAAGATTTCGAATCACCCGGACACATCAAAGCCTGGAATACCCTTCGGATACCTGTGGACTGGAATCCTTGCTAGGCAAAATAGCCTGCAAAACGTCCACCTCCCGCCACTCTAACAGGAACCACTGACTTAATATCAGTGAGCTAGCCCCTAACTCTCAGCACTAACCTTCCCCTTCGTCAACGTGTCTTCGCACCGCCAAGAAGAAGGAAGTCGGAGGCCTCCATCAGCAGCCTCCTCGTTCAAACCCCCCGTACCCACTCGTAAAGGAAAAGAGGTTCTCCAAGCGAGACCACTTATTCGTCACCCTTCGGTCGACACACCCAAACCCTGTATAGGTCTTGAAGACCTGCTGGTAAGGCCTCAACTTGGGCAGGCGGCAGAATCGACCTCACCTGTCAACTTTACTTCATACCGAGACCCGGAGCCTCTCGGCTCAGACATTCTTGAATCTCAAGGGCCAGCCGGACCAGCAGACCCCTTGCCGTCCGACTCATCCACCGATATATATCTACCCACTTCCGCCGACCCGATGGCAGAAGAACTCGCCCACCAAACCTCTGGACTTTCGCTCCAGGACCCCTTCACCAGTCAGAGTAAGGTAACCCCTGAAATGGCTGTGCACTTCTACAAGTCCCTCTTTAACCGAGATGTGGAAAAGCCTAAAGGCCCTCCCCGAGGATCCGAGGAGAAAGGAAAGGATTGCGACTCTAGGGGGAGCGGACTGAAAGAAATCGGCTTAAACAAACCCTTCCCGTATACCGGGGCACACCAGGACTTCTCCGCCTGGTTAAGCAGCGTCAAACTCTACTTGGCCACCAATGACCACATCTACTATGAAGATCAGTCCAAGATCGCCTTCGCCCTTTCTTATATGGGCAGTGGCTCGGCCCACGCCTTCGTGGAAGCCTATGTCAATGAAAACACCACAGCCCTTGGTGACCTTAGAATCTTCGACGGATGGGACGAGTTTGTCGCGAAGTTAAAAGAGACCTTCCAAGTAGGTGATGCCAAAGCAACCGCGCTAATCTACCTGTCGGCCATCTGCCAAGGAGACCGCTCCCTTGACGAGTACATTGCCGACTTCCACAACTGCCTCAACAAGGCCCAGATCTCTACCAAAGATACCACCGCCACGGTGTTCTTTGGGAAAGGCCTTAGCAAGGAAGTCAATAAGTGGATCCTCATGTCAGGCCCCAAACCCAACACAGTGGAAGACTGGATCTGCCAAGCCACATCCGCGCGCGCCGCTATGGCGACCCTCAAGGTCTTTTCTGGAAAAGCTTCCTCCCAGGACTGTTCCTACCTGTGGAAGCAGGAACAAACTCATGGACCGAAGTCGTCCTCCCCGGTCCCGAAAACTCCGTACCGAGACCCCTACACCATGGATGTTGATCGGAAGGCAAAGGTCCGATCACAGAGCGAAGCTCCCACCTGTTATGGATGCGGTAAGACAGGACACATGAAGTCTAGATGTCCCTCGTCCGCAACAAACAGCAAGTCTTCCTCAGCCCAGAAATTCCGCACCCGCATCCTGGCAATGCTCGAGGAGTTTGACAAGAATTCCGAAGAGGAGGAAGATTTGGAATCCGTCGCCAATTCCTGTGGGGAGAATGACGAACCCACGGATGACGGTGGTCCGAAAGGACAACCAGATTTTTGAAAGGCTCCCCTGGTGTAGCGTCAGGAAGAGAGCCCATAGTATCTTGGAAGGTAGAGGTTAAGATAGAGACTGAAAAAGTGTATGATTACAAACAAGATATGTCAATCACTTCTATCGCTGGTTTCGTTTACCTCGTTGACCGACAAAATGCTACCGTCCGAACCATCCTCGACTCGGGTGCCGAAACAAACATCATCGATCCGGCAATAGTTGAGAAGTACGAAATCCCGACACGAAAAATCGCTCGCCCATGGGAATCAAGAAGCTACAAAGGCAAAACCGGAGATTGGGTAACCCACATTGCTTCCTTCAGAGCCAAGATCTGGGGAAAGACTATGCATATCCGCGCTTACATCCTCAAGCTCGGAAACTGGGAATCCCTCCTTCTCGGAATGCCTTGGCTCAAAGAGCACAACCCCATAATTAGCTGGACCTCCAGAAAGCTAATCGGCTGGGGTGAGCTCGACCATGGCCTCGACAGGAAGAATCGTGTCCGCGGAACCGACTTCGCCCGGACCGTCAAAATAACCCGCACGTCTATTTCTACGAAACTCGAAGCTTCACATGTTCAAGCAGAGGTTGATTTACCTTCGGAATATTGGGACTTCTTGGTAGTCTTCTCCGAAGAAGAAATCCCTCTTCCGCCACATCGAGGTTTCCTCGATCACGAGATCTGCCTGAAGCCCGGCTTCCAGCCGAAGAAAGGAGCCATCTATCCACTCTCACTTGACGAACTCAAGGGACTCAATGAGTTCATCGACGAGAACCTCAAGTGTGGAAAGATCCGCCCCTCGAAATCTTCGCAGGCAGCCCCTGTCTTTTTCGTAGGAAAGAAAGACGGAAAATGGAGACTCATCCAAGACTATCGGTACCTGAACTCTCACACCGTTATCGACTCGTATCCCCTCCCCGATGTCAAGACCCTGCTGGACGAGCTTGCCGGCTCCCACTACTTCGCCAAGTTCGATGTCCGTTAGGGGTTTACCAATATAAGGGTCAGAGAGGGAGACGAGTGGAAAGGGGCCTTCATAACCCCTAGAGGACTCTTCGAACCCACGGTAATGTTCTTCGGGCAGTGTAACTCACCGCCGACCTTCCAGAGGTACATGGACCACACGTTTGGAGAACTCAAAAACGAGAGAAAGGCCATCATCTTCATGGATGACGTCACCATACACTCAAAAACAAGAGAAGGTCTTCGCGAGGCGGTCCGCCGCTTTCTGCAAATCGCCACCAAGGAACACCTCCATCTGAAGCTGAGGAAGTGTACCTTCGAAGCCGAAGAGATAGAGTTCTTGGGGTTCGTGATCCGTCAGGGACAGTACGAACCGTCGGAAATTAAGATCGAGGCCATCAAAACATGGCCCACGCCAACGACTCTCAAGGAACTTCGGTCATTCCTAGGGTTCTGTAACTTCTACCGACAGTTTATTTCCGGCTTCTCGCAGACTGCCCGCCCGCTGCACGACCTCTCTAAGAAAAACGCAAAATGGACTTGGGGCCTGGAGCAAAGCTCCGCCTTCGAGGATCTCAAGAAGGCCCTCTCGTCCAAACCCGTTCTTCGTCTTCCGGACCTCCGGAAGCCCTTTGTACTCCACACCGACGCCTCCAAGCTTGGCACTGGTGCCATCCTGTCACAAGCCGACGACTCGGGAACACTCCACCCATGTGCGTATATGTCTCAGTCGCTGACCGGAGCGGAACAAAACTACCAGGTCTACGACCTGGAGATGCTCGTGGTAATGCGCGCCCTCAAACAATGGCAGCCTTACCTCTTGTCCCCGCCGGAGCCGACTCGGGTCTACACCAACCACCAGAATATCACGTACTACGCACAACCACAGAAGCTTACAGCCCGACAAGCCTGCTGGCAAGCTACCCTACAGGAGTACCCGTTACAGTTCGTCCACATAGCAGGAGTCAAGAATTCTGCCGCTGATACCCTCTCGCGCCGCTCGGATTTCAACGCCGAGCCGGAGACCGTCTCTACCCTACTTCCAAAGGCCGTTTGGCTTGAGGGGGGGGTGAGACCCTCCGTTGTTTCCCTTTTCAAGATCGATCGGACCATTCCCGAGCCCTCCGCGGCTCCCCCACCCATCCGAAAGGTCTCTCTCAAAGATGGAGAACCTGCCGAGCGCCCACCTGAGGACAAGCAAAAGGCTCGGAAAGGTAAAGGACGCGTGTTCCAGCTCAATGCTGACCTGTACCAGGAGGTGAAAAAGGCCTCCACGTCCTTCTCCACCCCTGAAACAACAGAAGGGTCTGACGGAGTCAGGAGAAAAGGAAGAAGGATCTTCGTACCGGAACCAGTCCGCCAAGACGTCCTTCGGCAGTATCACGACACCCCCGCCTTTGGGCACCCCGGAGTAAAGGCAATGATGAAGAAGATGAACAAATATGTCTGGTGGCCCAGCATGTACCAGTCCATCCAAAACTACTGCAAAGGTTGCCCCTCGTGCCAAGCCAACAAGGTCAACACACATCCGACTACACCCCCTATAACCCCGCATGACGTAGCAAAGAACCCCTTCCCGTTCAAGCAGATCTCGATGGATCTGGTTACCGACTTGCCCCTGTCCAGTGGCAAGTACGACTCCATCCTCACCATCGTCGATCAGGGACTCACAAAGGGTGCGTTCTTCCTACCGACTACTAAGACCGTGGACAGTGTCGGCATAGCCGATCTCTACCACGCCTACGTCTATCCTCATTGGGGTGTCCCGGAAGCTGTTATCTCGGACCGAGGCCCTCAGTTCGTGTCCGCCTTTACCAGGGATCTCTACCGAGCCCTCGGAATCGAACTCAAAGCCTCCACCACATACCATCTGCAGACCAATGGCGAGGCCGAACGTGTTAACCAAGAGGTAGGGACCTACCTCCGCATGTATGCGGACGTGGACCCACACAACTGGCACACCAAACTCCCGGATGCACAAATGGCGCATAATTCACACGTGCACTCGTCCCACAACCAATCGCCTTACTCGCTTATGTACGGTTTTGACCCCGCTCCTTACCCTATGGGACAACCCCCGCAGGAGTCACTCGCGGGAGACCGACTCGAGCAGTTGGCAGCTAATCGGGACGCTGCGATAATCGCTCATAAGAAGGCCCAGGAGTTGATGAAATCCTGGTCGAAGGGAACATACACGGAGTTCTCCGTAGGAGATAAGGTTTGGCTCGACACATCTGACCTAAAAAGGGATGTTCCGTCGAAGAAGCTTGCGCCCCGACGTCACAGCCCATTTGTAATTTCCGAACAGATCAGCCCGGTCGCCTACAAGCTGCAGCTACCCCCTAGCTGGCGTGTACACCCCATCTTCCACGCATCCAAACTTACCCCCTAGCTGGCGTGTACACCCCATCTTCCACGCATCCAAACTTACTCCCTTCGTCGAAACACACGAATCCGGCCCGGCACAACCCCCGCCTCCACCAGAATTGGTAGGAGATGAGAACAAATGGGAAGTTGAGGCTATACTTAAACACAAACGTGCGCGCAAGGTCAAGTCATCATCTAAAGAGTCCGGTAAAACCCTGCAGCAAAAGTACCTCTACCTTGTCAAGTGGCTCGGTTACCCGCACTCCCAGAACAGCTGGGAGAGCGAGGACAACCTTATAAATGCCCCAGAGGTCTTGGGGGAGTACAAGCGCGTCCACAACCTCTGACCCGCAATGTCCTACACCCCCAACACTGAAAACCCCGGCTCCGACTACTTTGACAATGACTTCCATGCCGACATCGACGAGCCCTATGATCCCTCTCGCCCATACTTCTATAGCAATGCCAGTCCTGCTCCCCGCCTCTCAGAACCACCGGTACGCTCCATATCCCCCGCAGTATCCGCCAACTCCTCACATGGCGGTACCTACCAACCCCTTCACGACTCCATCGCCTCCGCCGCGTGCATACCCGTGTCCAGTCATCCGCTCAGTCCCTGCTTTGCAAAGAGCTCGCAAGGACGCCCGAAAGGGAAAGTCCAAGGCTCAGTCGGGACCACCCGAGCCTCGCTATGACCCCACTTTCAGAGCCTGTAACACCCCTCCGCTCTCCCAAGCCGGTTACCGATCCCCCTCCCTGCTCCCTCGTGCTGGCCCATCCTATGCAGCACCTTCAGTTGCACCGGCCAACCTCTCGGCCCCCACAGTCACACCCGCAGCCCCCTCCACAGCTCGATGGGTGGCTCCTGAGGCAAGCGTCTTCCTCGGTTACATGCGGCTGCTTAACGACTTCGAGCGCTGGGAATCACACGGCTGGAGAGCAGGAGAACATCACGAGCATCTATGGGTGCTGTCTAAGATCTTCAGAAGCTCAGAAGTGATCGGTAAGCGCGTACACGACCAGGTAGCTATGGCGGAAGGGAGTTTTGAAGCGCACACATACGAAGACATCGACAAGGCAAACTCCGCTATCCTCCAGGAAACTCTTAAGACCCAAGAAGCCGTCATCAAGATCATCCACGAGGACTACGGCCCGTCCCTCATCTCTTCCTTTCAGGCTTTCCTCGACAGAACTCCGGTCGACGTCGTGGTCCGTGGGCTCCTCCCTCCGACGTATCAAGCAGCGTCTGGAAGATTGGGCCTACCTTCGGACCTTGACAGAATGGAAGCACGGAAGATCGCAGGAGAAGAAACTGACCTCCGACAGTCGGTACAACATGGAACCGGAGGAAGCGGAGAGACTGAAAGAGATGTCGAAGCGAGGTGTCGCGATTGCTGGGAGAAGATTGTACCGGGCCAGGGTCGAGAGCACTTCCAGGCCATCGCGGACGTGCTCGCATCCGTCCCCTTCAACGGATCGCCCCGCAACTGGCTCGACTTCTTTACTCAGGCCTGAGGTGACGCCGCTGGAAGAGCCATCTTCAACGCTACTCAGACATCAAGAGCTCTACCAGCAACTCCCTTCGTCCCTGTACCTATCTCCGCCCTCAGTAAGAGAGAACTTGGTGGGCTCGTTCCCGTCAATTGGCAATATCCCCTCCATCAATTCGCCTGTTACCGATGTTCATGCCTTGGACATTGGTCGTCTAACTGCCCAGCTCGCGGTGGCAACTAATTCCGAAATCCGCTCCTGGGTACAACAAGGCCTCTACCCGCCTTCGGAGGACCTCAGGCCTTGAGGGGGGGGTGATGTTACGCTGCGCTCGCATTTATTCCCTCTTACAGACACTTACGCTATACATTCGTGCGCTGTCCCGCCTCAGGGGACGTTCCCTTACCTTTCCGCAGGGCTTCGCCCTGCGTTCTGTACGTTTCCCCTTTCTGTTTCCTTTTATGGTTGACCCCTGTCAACCCTGCGTTGTACTATATCCAGACGTTACGTCTGCTTCCCCTTCCTTCCGTGATCCGCTGGTGGCCCTGATCCATGCGGTCACGTGACGTGTTCACCCCGGGTGAACGCTCCACTTGTTTCGCCTACACGCGGTTAGTCCCTCATTTACCCTTGTTCACCCTTGCGCCTGCATCGCAATGACTCCGTCTTGCCTTGTCCGGACTTGGGTGAACGACTGTACGAGTGTTCGAATGTTTGGCCCGCAGTATTGTACAGGTGTATATAAACCCGCATGTATCGTACTGGCCCTCCATTCAAAATCTACTTTGCAACCACCCTTAGCTCTGTGCATTGTACCAACAAGGACTCGCCAGTACGACTTCGGTTGGCCAAGACTAGTGTCCCGTCGCTAGTGAAGTTAAATTACGCGCCCCGCTCGCGCAGTCACGTGCTTGTGCTCCACTGCACTCGATTCGTGGCGCGATACGAGTCGTCGGCATAACAATGGGAAGAGGATTGTCTCAGGCTCTTCTGACAACACTGTGAGGGTTTGGGATGCTGTGAGAGGTGTGCAGGTTGGCAGCTGTTTGGATGGTCATACTGGTCTTGTCAGATCAGTGGCATTCTCCCCTGATGGGAAGAGGATTGTCTCAGGCTCTTGGGACAAGACTGTGAGGGTTTGGGATGAGGTGAAAGGTGTGCAGGTTGGCAGCCCTCTGGAGGGTCATACAAATTCAGTCACATCAGTGGCATTCTCCCCTGATGGGAAGAGGATTGTCTCAGGCTCTTGGGACAAGACTGTGAGGGTTTGGGATGCTGTGAAAGGTGTGCAGGTTGGCAGCCCTCTGGAGGGTCATACAGATTCTGTCACATCAGTGGCATTCTCCCCTGATGGGAAGAGGATTGTCTCAGGCTCTTCTGATAACACTGGAGGGTTTGGGATGCTGAGAGAGGTGTGCAGATTGGCAGCCCTCTGGAGGGTCATACAGATTATGTCACATCAGTGGCATTCTCCCCTGATGGGAAGAGGATTGTCTCAGGCTCTTGGGACAAGACTGTGAGGGTTTGGGATGCTGTGAAAGGTGTGCAGGTTGGCAGCCCTCTGGAGGGTCATACAGATTCTGTCACATCAGTGGCATTCTCCCCTGATGGGAAGAGGATTGTCTCAGGCTCTTCTGATAACACTGGAGGGTTTGGGATGCTGAGAGAGGTGTGCAGATTGGCAGCCCTCTGGAGGGTCATACAGATTATGTCACATCAGTGGCATTCTCCCCTGATGGGAAGAGGATTGTCTCAGGCTCTTGGGACAAGACTGTGAGGGTTTGGGGTGCTGTGAAAGGTGTGCAGGTTGACAGCTCTCTGGAGGGTCATACAGATTCTGTCACATCAGTGGCATTTTCCCCAGATGGAAAGAGGATTGTCTCAGGCTCTTCTGACAATGTTGTGAAGGTTTGGGATGCTGAGAGAGGTGTGCAGGTTGGCAGCCCTTTGGATGGTCATACAGATTATGTCAGCTCAGTAGCATTTTCCCCTGATGGGAAGAGGATTGTCTCAGGCTCAGATGACAAGACTGTGAGGGTTTGGGATGCTGAGAGAGGTGTGCAGGTTGGCAGCACTGTGGAAGGTCATACATCTTCTGTCACATCAGTGGCATTCTCCACTGATGGGAAGAGGATTGTCTCAGGCTCAAATGACAAGACTGTGATGGTTTGGGATGCTGAGAGAGCTGTTCAGGTTGACAGCCCTCTGGAAGGTCATAGACACTATGTCACATCAGTGGCATTCTCCCCTGATAGAAAGAGGATTATCTCAGGCTCTTGGGACAAGACTGAGGGTTTGGGATGCTGAGAGAGGTGGGCAGGTTAGCTGCCCTCTGGAAGGTCATAAAAAGCATGTCACATCAGTGGCATTCTCCCCTGATGGGAAGAGCATTGTCTCTGGCTCTTCTGATAACACTGTGAGAGTTTGGGATGCTGAGAGAGGTGTGCAGGTTGGCAGCCCTCTAGAGGGTCATACAGATTCTGTCACATCAGTGGCATTCTCCCCTGATGGGAAGAGAATTGTCTCAGGTTCTTGGGACCACACTGTAAGGGTTTGGGATGTTGAAAGAGGTGTGCAGGTTGGCAGCCCTCTGTGGGGTGATACACTTTATGTTACATCAGTAACATTTTCCCCTGATGGGAAGAGGATTGTCTCAGGTGCTGAAGACTGCAGTGTAAGGGTTTGGGATGCTGAGAAAGGTGTGCAGGTTGGCAACCCTCTGGAAGGTCATACAGATTCTGTCACATCAGTGGCATTCTCCCCTGATGGGAAGACAATTGTCTCAGGCTCTTTTGACAAGACTATCAGGATTTGGGATGTTGAGAGAGGTGTACAGGTTGGCAGTCCTCTGGAGGGTCATCCAGATTCTGTCACATCAGTGGCATTCTCCCCTGATAAGAAGAGGATTGTCTCTGGCTCTATTGACAAGACTGTGAGGGTTTGGGACACTCAGAGTTATGTTGAAATGATTTGTATCCAAGAATCATTTGAACCACCTCCAAAAAATCCAAAGAGTGTATGTCTCTTGCCTTCCCCTGCAAATGGTGAGTATTTCCCATATCTTATGGATCTCAGTTATACTCAAACCACTAAGCATACCCAATATGTTTTTCCTCCATGTCTTCTTTTGCATTGCATGATGCTGGGCAACTGCTTGATGGTCTCCAGGATGCACATGCCAGTGTTAGGGATGAACCTGTGAAGCTTCACAATGATGGCTGGTTGAAGGGCCCTAATGGAAGGTTGCTGCTATGGATTCCTGTATCACTCAGGGTGCCCTTTTACTCACTGTGGAACACAGCAGTCATCCCCATTGGGTGCTGTGTGGAATTAGATTTGAGTCAAATGGCACATGGCACCAAATGGCATCAATGTTTCCCATCTATTGAGAATTGGTCTTGACTTTCCATCCGTGTATATCCTTTCACTTCTCTACTCTGTCTTTGGAAAATGAAGGTCATAGGTCCATTCCTCTGAATTTTATGCCAGGAAATCAATACTTGAATGTGAGGGATAAGATGTACAATTTTATCATGCACTGCATATGCAATGGTCACTTAGTTAATTTTGTGAAATGCTAACTATCCTGCATGCACATCCATACAGCAGGATGCCATCCTGACATCTCTCTACCTAAGCATATGCACAAGTGTTTTCACCATTAATACAGATCATTGTGTCCAAGTAAAGTAGATGAAAGTGAGGAGGGGAAGGCATATACTTTGACAAGGGAATGCAGACAATGGCACATGCATCTACTACCAAGAAAGAACATACTACATCTCAACACTGGCCAATCAAAATTCATATCATCACAAGGACCACAAAGCAAATGCTCCTTGTGGGAATGTAATGGGAACATTGGCATGACATTATTGCAACAACTGGTCACCACACTTCCACTACTTCCACTATGTACAGCACATGGACACCTGTAGGTTTTGTCTACAGCAATCCTAATGAAAGTGAAGATATCAAGATCATTGAGGCATCCTCATACCATTCTTCCCATCTCCAGCAGTTGAGGCTTACAAACATCTTCCGATGCTTGCAGGTCCTGAACTCCATCCCCAGTCCCAAATGCAGCGCCCATCCCTACACGAGCCTCCACATCCTCCCCGGTCTCCACGAACGAGACCGTCTTTCTGCCCTCCCTTCCGGAAGACACTGACGCGGAGCCCTGCCTCCTCCCTGTATCCAAAATCCCTGGCTCTGCCATCCCCACGCTGCCTCTCCTTATCTCCACAATGGTACTCCCCTCCCTTTCCCTCCAACTTCGTACGCCCTGCTCACCCCACCCCTTTATGTGCCACCCCGTTCTCACGACTTGTTGCTTCCAAATATCAACGGCCCTCATTATCCACCCACCCAGACCCCTCTCCACTGCCACCCATACTGGCCATGCCACCAGCACAGCGACAAGGATGATTCCAGGCGTCGTCGTTGCGAGTGTAGGAAGGTAGGTCGAACTATAGATGAGGTAGAGGAATGCAACGAGGAAGGACGTCATGCTATTTTATCGCGTTACAGCCAAATTGTTAGTCAGAATCACCAACAAGAAAAAGTACAAGGAATGAAACGGAAGTGGACAGATACAGATAGGTGGACACGCACCCCCATATCAATAACCCAAATGGGACACTGAACATGATCGCCATATGATCCACACCGATCACTGTGTCCGTTATTTCATTCATGTACTTTGCCTATCACTCGTCCACCGATTAGCACTGAATTAACCCAAAGAGAGCCAAAAAAAAAAAAAGGGTTCGAGGAACAGCATCCAACCGACCAAAGGCCCAGCCAAAATGATAACAGGACGAACTGAAAACTCACCACCTCTTCCGCATTCTCCGCTTTATCTCTCCACATACCCGTCAATACCACAGACGCCACGATCGACCCAACAGTACAAATCACCGACACGTATATCGCGATCACAGTTACTGACTGGTACGTCTTCGAATCGGAATCGGCGATGCCAAGGAGAGATATATCGACCGCTAACATCACAGTGGACTGTGAGTTTGGCAGTTGAGCACACGGTTCATTCGGTTTGATTGAAGAGAGAGAAACACATACGTAAATCGTAAATCCTCCCCATTCATCAATAACACGGGCCACGAATGCTTTCCATCTCGGTAGGTTCACTGTCTCATCTACCCACACGCCTCTCAGGGTTTCGACGTACCTCCAGGGCGCGCCAAACAGGAGAAAGGAGAGCACGTGCAAGAGGAGGGACGTGCGTAGTCTATGGCTGCGTGGGTAGTAAATAGAGTGGTCAACGTCTAAGCGGGCACAGGGTTGGCCGTGGAAGTTCAAAAAGTGGATTCGAGCTATGAGTGTACGGTCGGGAAATTGTCAATGTGTTAATTGGAGGAGGTAAGGTATGAGAATGTCGTGGACAGAGGAGAACGGTCGCACAGAATATACACATGAATCGAGCTGGTGACCGCGTAAGCTCGAGGATCTCGCCAATGACCTTCGGCTCACCTACTACACACATGACAGGATCGTTGACTTGTCCAACTGAATCTGCACTGGACAGTAAGCAATGAACAGTACAAACGTTCAAAATGAGAAGGACACAGGAACAAACCTTGAAGAACGCGCACGATGTCCATCATCTTGGACAGTTCTGCGCTCTCGAACGGCGCAAGAGACGTATCGGAAGTGATTGATTCTGAGATTTGATTAGCGCCATTCGATCACGATGGAGGGTGATGTGCCCACCAGCGTTAGCATGGATGACCAATCCACACAGCTCTCGATAGACGGCGGCATCAAACGTTCGCTCGCGCGGGTACAGTTCACAATGCGTCCTTTTCCAAACTCAAAAGTCAGCTCCCAGCGCACGACACACCGAAACGCCTACACGCACCAATACTGCATCTCGAGCGCCATTTCTGTATTCGCAATTGCCGCATATTGCACAGCATCACATACGTGAGCTGGCTTCGAATCCGTACGGTACCATACTCACTGATATGGCTCTGTTTCTTGACACCCCTCAAGTTCGCATACATCCTTTCTGGCACCCAAGCATGAACCCAAAAGAGGAGTCTCTTCTCGGTATCGACAAAATAATATCGACATTCTTTTCGACTCTTTCCATTTGCAAGTTCAAGGACGAGTTCGAGCGACGGAGATGAAGCTGGGGAGGGGAAAGTGATAGAGTGAGATGCAGCGAGCTCAGAGAGGCGAGAAATGCATTTTTCGACGGTTCCCATTTTTTTGGGATTGCGCACGTCGGTGTCGGTGTATATTCGCTGGTGTGATGTTAACAAGGTCAGAACGTGAGGTGAGACAAGGTGGATGATATGAATCGGTTGCCTACACGTTGAATGTCACAGAAGTAGGGAGCACCTTCTGGGTGCGTGCACACCTTCCAACCTGTGGAACTAAGATCTGATGGACTGTTCCGCAATGTCAGTGAAACAGCGAATAGGCGTCGAGGAGAACAAGGGCGTACTCCTCAAACAATCTTTGTGCAGCGTCAATCCATGGGAATTCCTTGTCCGGAGGTCTTAGCCATACACATGAACGTTTGAACTTCCACGTGAGATGGTACACAGAATGGAACACATACATAAATTCTCCCCTGTTGTATCTGTCTACATCAGAGGCAGTGAATGGCGTGAACATCCTTGTCGGTAACTTTCCCGTAGTAGTCGTGGATTGCGAAGATAATGACACGGACGACTCCATGGCAGGTTGGGGGTCGTCGTGCTAGTAGATGCTGTACACTTCTGTATCGCATGCCGGTCAGGGAACAAAGCCTAGTGCTTAGTCATCATTACTACCGTCTTCCATGTCTACCCAGGAGGAACAACTGATCGAGCTCATGCTCACTCTCAAGGTCAAACGAATCCATCCCATTTATTGGACATGACAACAGAGACGCTCATATGTTGAATGTGACAGAACACGACGCCGGACCAGGCTCGTAGCATTCTCGCATCTACACCCCAAATTGCATATGCACTGATCACTCTCATGGTCAAGATGAATGCAGTCGATGTACAAGTACTCCAAGTCAGTCGCATGTGCTCCCATTTTCACTAGACTTACTCATACTGACCTGCGTATATTCATAAAATAGAAAACGGTCACCGCCTATTCCACGAACGTCTCCCCTCCACAACCTGCCATTCAACCAGTCTCCGCCGTGCCCCCTCACCTCTCCCAACACTACAATCGTACACCAACTCCACAAACACATGCTCCAACCCACTACAATGGGCACGGGCATCCGCCTCAACCACAGCCCCAACCTCAGCTCGCGTTCACAGGCCAGGTCCAGTATGGTGGTGGCCCCGGACCCGCGACAGGGTATGGCGTGCCGCCACCGCAACAGCCCCCGATTTTACCGGATGCACTTGCGTCTCTGCCAGAGGAGCAAAAGGTATGGTTGTGCTTGTTCTACGTTCGTTATGTCTCTCATGACCGTGTTTCCCAGGTCATGATCATGCGCGTCGTATCCATGACACCCGAACAAATAAGCATGTTACCCCCCTCGGAACGAGCAGGCGTCATCCAATTAGTGAGTCTCCTCCCGCTTGTCGTGGTTTCGTTTCTGTGACCTTATTCCACTAGCGAACAACACTCGGGCTGCCTTCATAGTCGAACGAAAGGGATCAGATGAGATGTAGATGCACGAGTTGACCGTCATGTATAGATTGTATGTTAGGCATAGCCGGATAGTCATCTGCTACATAATCATTGGTGCATGAGTGCGATTTCGTCACTAGCGTGTGGGGGTGGGCACCGGGCTTCTGAGTGAAAGTGATATCCAGGGCTCTTGAGTATCGCTTTCATTCGGATGGAAGATGCTAGTGGGCCTCGGGCTTTGGACATGGCAAGGATGGTTGGAGGATGCCTTGATGATCCCGATATCGTCCCCTTCCTTAAGATCATGGTAGATAAAAACCTACTTACAAGTTTTCGTGAGTGCGCGTACATCGGGGAAATGATGCAACAGCCGTTCTGATACTCTCGATAATTGTAATTTCGGTGCAAGTTGTGCGCTCGGGTGAGTACGGCACCTTGGACGACGCAGCTATATGCCCAAGTGCGAGGATGATTTTAATCTCGGTCTCAACGCTGGGATCGGCCCCTTGCAGACATCTACAGCGATCTCGGTGGCTTCGAAGTTGTGCGCTCTGGTACGGATGCGTGGTACGTTGGTGCGACACAACCGAGGGTGGCAGCGGGAACAAATTAGTCAACTACAAAGACTTTCTGTCGTCCTAGATACCGGCCGGCACTTACAGAACGCATCAGATGGGTTCATGGATGCAAAATCTACTTGCCAATTCTTCCGCTACCATTCCCCGCCTGGTACTCACCATGGTCCTTCGGTTGTTTCGTCGCCACACTACCACTGTTGGTTATTCACGTGGACGGTGCGATGTCTTGTAGTTGACTTTGTCACCGCGGAACCTGATCGTTACAACTTAGTGTAGTCATAACGTCCTGCGCCATTTAGTACGATGTAGCATAGACTCCTACAGTGTATCACTCGTGTATCCTGGACGTGGCTTTTGGAAAGCGGAAAATCAAGTTTTGCTCGTTTGCTACGAGGGGGAGTCAGGTATGGTCGGCAAGCCGGCCAAACTTTGGACCCCGCAAACCGCAGAACGTCCCGTCGGGCGCTACAGTACTGCATTGCTGGACATCCGGCTCGGCCACTGGCCCGTCCACACCGTCAGTGGTGACACGCATGCTAGATGTACGAAATGCAAGGAGGCGGTAGTAGCGAGAGCTCACCGTTTCTAGAACATGATAACCAGCAACTAGCGGATGCTTCCAGATATTAACCAGCGACATTGGTCATCGACTTAGAACTCACCGACCAGTTACTCCACAAGGGCGACTGCCGTCGACGGGGGACTACTCGCCCTAGTAGTAAGGAGAAAAGGCCCGGTAGTTTGTTGGAGTGAAATGACCCCTGTCCTTACTTGGACTTAGGCACGTGATCGTGTCGCTTACATAAGCTGTTAGAGCGCACCCATACACTAGTGAAATTTACCTAGTCCCTCAGTAGCTTGACAGACTACTGAGGGTGAGTACACTTCTACATAGATAGATTATCCTTATGTCATAACCGTGCGTTCACACTAAGCCCTTACTCACTCCGCGCTCCACTCCGCCTGTCATTCACTCACTCCGCACCAACTCCGCCCAACTTCTGTTGGTTGCGAACCATCTCCGCTCCGACTACTGTCGGACTTGTGTCGCTCTCCTACCGGACCGAGCGGTCCGTCCTCTGAGGGGTCATGTGACTACCTTCGCAGTCAGGTACTCCGCAGCGCGCTCACCGCGTGGTCCAGCGCCTGGACTGTTTCCTTTTCTGGATGTTCTGTGTTACCCGTTCGTATGTCCTCCGTCTACCCTTCATTCGTCGTCCAGGAAATTTTACTTGAAAACTTATGAGTCTCCGTGTGTCAGTTCCGATTCCGGTTACTGTACCTCCGTAGTAGTATAAAAACATGTACTGTACTCCGCTGTTCTTCAGTACGAATATCAACTTAGTTCCTACTCCCTCTGATTCCGTCTTCTGTCTGTCGGAGTTATCTCCGACTCTCCGTCTGTACTCTCCCTCTGAAATACGAGGGCTGAGATCGTGCAAGGGGGTAGCGCACGAGCTAAACCCGACGCCCTCACTCCGCTCCGCCTTTGTCTCGGCGGACTTCGTTCCTGCCATCTCTCCGCTAGTCGGAGTTCTGTTCCTGTGTGTCGGACTTGCTTCCGGACCACTCTCTAGACCCAATATAGCGTCGGAGTTGGTCGGAGTAGGCCCGGACTTAACACCTTACTAACTTGTATAGTTCCCTACAGGTACTATACTCAATATTAGTAGCTTGACAGACTAGTGAGGTTCCCTACAGATTCCTCTCTGGGTTGCCCCTCTGCAACCCCACAAACTTCTTCATAGTTTCATGTTCATATCACCCAGAAAGTTGTACATTTGTGATCAAAATCAGTGATATGCACATGTTCATGATGTTTGTGAATCAGGGCAGCAGCCCCTGAACAAACCAACATCAGGAAAATAACACATTACTATTTTTGACTTTTTGTGACTAATGTGACTCTTTGGGAAGGAATCTACTATCATTACCCATGTCCTGTAGGCATGGCTGCACTTTTCTTGCTGATTTTGGTCTTGTTCAAACCACCTAATTCATAGCTTTCAGTAGATATCTCTGAATTTTCAGACATTTTCTAGTCTTCTTGGCTTAGATATATCATCACTTAGTTGTCTCAATAGATTCTGTTCTCTTTTCATTCTTCAAAATGCTGTATATGGTCAAAAAAAAGTACAGATAGTAGGTCCCTTCCCAAAAAGTCACAAATAGTCACAATAGTCACAAAAAAGTCAAAAAAAGTCACAAAAAGGTCAAAAATAGTAAAGTGTTAATTTCCTGATGAATACTAACTTGTTTCTGGTCTCTGGAATTGTTTCAGAGCAAGATAGCATGTGGTGTTGTGGACAGGTGTGACTTATGGTGTCATTAAGATTGTCTGAGGCCAAGCAGCCAAACAAGCTGAGTGCAGAGCACTGGCCAGAATGCAGTTAGGAATGTTGGGGTTTATCACTTTTACCTTAGTTGTGGCTCACTGAGCACAGCATTACATAATCCAAAAGCGGACACTTAGCAGTTTATTTTTTCCTTACTGCACCTCAGCTTCAACCAACTTGAAGTCTGAGGTGGGACTCCTTCCATTCATTATATTGGAAGACTTACTTAGCTACCTACAGTGTATTCCTCTCTATAGGTAGTTAATTCCTAGCTTCAATCAACTTGAAGTCTGAGTGTATTCCTCTCTATATATAGACTTGACAATCCTGCAGCTCATCACCCTCCAAAAGGTTATGAGCCCTGCCTGTGAGTTCTAACCCTAGGAAAATTGAACATGTCAAGTCTGGTACAAAGTGTCTACTATGTCTGGTCCATCAGCATCCACTTCCAGTCCCTCAAAGGTCCCAGTCTCCACCTTAACAGTAACCTCTGTTAGATTTGGCAAGTTGTACATAGTCCTTTCCAAACATGTCCACTCTGAGATGTGAGAGTTACTTTCCATTTTAAGGTTTTCATACTTTACATTACTGATAACTGTGCAATCAACTTTTGTGCCCTTGTGCTTATTGTATTCATTGTGTCTCACATTTATGTATGCATTCTCTTGTTACTTACAAAGAATGTAGCACATCTCACAATGAGACTGCCCTTGTCATGTAAACTCTGGGTTCAACACCCAAGGGTTTCAGTATTGTTACACTTAGAGATATATAGCTTTGTACTGTACCTTCGTCACCTCAGACATTGTCACTACACGCACACGACTGAGGTGAGCACAAATGTTTTCCATTCCTTTACAATACTCATTCTCACACCTAGATTACTTCGTATAGGTAAATCAAACAGATGTTGTTGCTACATGTGCATGACTGAGATTACTTCATATAGATATTTCTGTGAGGTTATGAGCCCCACACTCTAAATAGCCCATGAATGTCTCACCTTTTGTTTCAATATTCTTGCTGCCAAACCAGTTCTCAATTACCCCTCAAAATGACTACTGCTATCCCTGTCACCACCAACACCCTCCTGGGCAATGTTCCAAAGCTTGACATCAAAGGCATGAACTGGGTGATCTTTTCCCTTTGCTTCCAGACTGCCATCAAAGCAAAAGAACTTTGGTCCCATTTCAATGGTACCTCCTCTTGCCCCAGTGACACAACTTCTACCAATGAGGACAGTTTTGTAACTACATATAGTCCCCCCAGACCCTGATGAGCTTGCAAAATGGCAAAAGAGCAAGAATATGGTGAAGCACTGACTTACCCAATGGATCCCTGATTCCACTGCCCTCTGGGTGCATGGCCTTAGCAGCATCACTGGCATGTGGAATGAGATCATTCACGAGTACACCAAAAAGGGAGCTTACACTCAAACAGATCTGCAAATGAAGTTTTTAGGCATGCAATGCCCTGCTGATGGTGATGTCTGCCAATTCTTGGATGATCTGCATACAAAGAGAGACAAGTTAGCAGCCATCAGCATACAGATCAAAGAAAAGGACTATCGATCGACCATCATCCAATCCTTACCCAAATACCTTGCTAGCTTCGCATCTGGCCAGCTCACAACCACTTGTTTGTACAGCCCAATGCAAACTATCGACCCTGATATTCTCATCTCCCTTATTATCGAGGAATCAGAAAGATGAAGCTGCAAGGAGATGCAGCACTCATGTCCTAAGCAAAGAACCTGTGAAGGTGATGTAGCCTTGGCCATGACCCCAGGGAACTCCCCTAATCAAGGATGAGGGAGTTGGAGAGGTTGAGGAGGAAGCTCCAGAGGGCACACTTGCCAGCATGGACCCTGCTGGAACTGCATTGAGGGAGCACTACAAGTCTCAATGTCCTGATCCTGATAAAAAGAAAGAAGCTTCATCCACTACTACAAATGGATCCACTCATGCTGTAATGCTTGACTCTGATGAAGAGGGCGTCTTCTTGGCCCACACCTTGGATGAGCTGGATGATGAGGTGATGCTCCCTGATCCATTGAGTGTATTTTTGGATGACAATGATGAATATTGGCAACACTTCAATGCCTGTGATGAGGACTGGTTCAGTGAGGTGGAGGAAGTGGATGGCAAGGACTCACCTTGTGGAAATGGCTTGAGTCCTGATGAGCCCACTGAAACCTCCCCAGAGTTCACAAACCTTGTAAACGACAGCCCTATTAATGCGCATGTCATCAAACTCTATGATTCCAGATCCACTTGTCACATCTCCCCCTACAAGGAGAGATTTGAGGCCCTAACAAGCATACTGCCTAAGTCATTCTCAGTGGCAAACAAACATCTCTTTAATGCCACAGCTATGGGGGAGATGGTCATAGAAGTACCAAACAGGTATGATGTGACTAAATTGTGACTTATGGAGGTGCTATATTCGCCCAAGGTAGGATACACCCTCATATCAGTTGGCCGCCTTGATCAGCTAGGGTACTCCATCACCTTCACTGAAGGCACCTGCATCATCAGGAACCCCACCAACAACATTGTTGGATGTGTCCCCAAGTCCAAAGCTGGTCTCTGTTACACTTGACTGAAGTCAAGACGTAGGGAGAGCTCAAATGCAGACTGTGGTTTCTACTGAGCAAACGGCTGTGGTAACCTCTGTAAATGACAGAGGATTTGGGGCAACACCGGTAGGAGTGGTCCTTGTTAGGGACACTGAGGGCGAAGTTCTGAGAATGCTGCATAAGATTGAGCAGCTCAAGTCTGGGTTTCCAGGACTTGAGCCGGTGGTCTAAATACTACAGAGAGAGGACCATGAGGTGTCCTCATGTACCCGAGGTAACTACGCCATTGGTTGAACAACAACGACACATGTCCTAAGCATGTAATGAGCTAGTAATGCTAGTGGTGGGAATAGAGAGCCGTCGGATCAGAGAGAAGACAGCTCTAGAAAGGAAACTAAGTCCAACGGATCAAAAGCAAGGCAATCATACAGTAAAGAGGAAAAGTTAGGGGTGAAACGTAACATTACCCCCTTTCTAAGCATTGAAGTCCCTGACTTCAACTACTCTCCATAAGGCTCTCCGGTCATGTTGCTGATGGCAGAGTCATCAAAGTCAAAATCATTGTCATACAAGTCATTATCCTCACTCCCAACGAGGGTACGATCATCTACCAGGGTGGGGGTAGCTATTCTGTCCTGTAAAGGACGACGAGGGCATATAGAAGGGCATTGGGCCTGAGTATGCCCGGGACGAGTGGCGTGACAAAGGGGACATTCATACAGTCCACAGTTGATGCAGATATGGCCAAGATGGCGACAGACGTAACACACTTGACGATAGCGTGGATCGGACGGAGTAAGAGGCCTATCGAACTCAGTCATAGCATTCAGCACAGGGGTCGGCGGCAACTGTGCAAGGGTTTCGACGATGTTTAACGTGTAGTCAAGTTCTGCACGGGAGACGCCAAAGGCAGTCTCAGGGTCTACTTCAGACGGCGAACTGTGAGACTCACAAGGTTGAGGATTAGGGCCTGACATGCAGCAGGCGCGAGGTCTATCGGCTCTTCGGAGAGAGCAGGAAGAGTGGGAGGACGATGACAGTGACAATGCCGGAGGGGAGGATGACATGGAGGCAACTGGAGGGGAGGTTGCAGTCAAGGGTTTTCTAGACCCAGGAGGAGGAGGGGCGATCAACATAGGATACTGACGAACATTGTAGATGAGGTCCGTGCCTCCAAGGACATCAAAAAGTCTAAGCAAGAGGGGAACCTGTTGGATGGCGATTTCATTCAGGATGGTACGGGTGGGGGACAGAAGGGGGTTCTGGCAGTTGACATAATGAGAAAGTTCCTCAAGCCAAAGGGCTTGGATAGTAGCATGATACATGAGGTCTAGTGGGGAGTCCTCGTCCACTTCGTGGTAAACGGTGCCGATGATGGCAGGGTCAGCGATGAAGAGTCGATACGAAGCGATCATCTGATCACTAGCGGGCTGTTGTTGCCGACGAGCAAACAGAGTGTGATGGCGAGAGGGTTCACAGGGGTAGGTGTAGTGGCGAGGAGGCATTTCAAGAGAGACGTTTCTGACAGTACGGGTGGAATGTCGAGTGGGTTGTTTCTGAGGGGGGAAGTCTCTTGGGAAGTGTTTCTTATATGCAGAGAGCGTATCATCCGCATGTTCAAGGTGGGCCTCTTTCTGCCATGAGTTTTCGGAAGAAGGGTAGCCTTTCCATTTGATTAAGAAGGCGTGTCTGCGGCCAGACCTTTTATGGCCGACTATCGCCTCAACTTTGTACTCTTCTTCCTCGTTGACTAGATCAGGTGGTGGAGCTGGGAAGTTCAGTCCATGAATGTCATTTTCACGATAGGGCAATAGGAGAGAAGTGTGGAAGATGTTATGAATCTTCCATCGTGAGGGAATCGTGAGGCGATACGTAATGGGAGACAGGACGTTGGCGATAGTGAAGGGTCCTTCTCATTTGGGTGCAAGCTTCCTATTTTCATAGGAGCATTTCAAATTGCGTGCTTCTAGCCAAACTTTATCACCCTTCTGGAACGGGGTGAAGGGTCGTGACGAGCGGTCTTTCATAGTTTTTCTGGCTAGATCATGGGCTGCAAGGGCTTCTTCTCTAGCTTTTCGGAGTTCCTCGAGTCTAGACTCAGCGGCAGGAAGGTGGGTTTCCGCGATTAGGGACAGAAGGGGTTTTGGTTCATATCCGTACATGAGGTAGAACGGAGATTGATGAGTGACAGAGTGTGGGCGATGGTTGTGTGCGAACTCGGCCATTGGTAGGTTGTTCACCCATGAGGTGGGGTCGTTTTGGCAAAATATGCGGAGATAGGTCTCCACTTCTGGGTTTATGCGTTCGGTTTCCCCATCAGTTTGTGGGTGATAAGCCATTGACAGGGCAAGAGAGTATCCTAAAAGGGATGCGAGTTCTTTAGCAAAGGTGGAGGCGAACTGAGGGCCTTGATCTGATATGATTTTGTCATACAACCCGAAGCGGGAGTAGACTTTCTTGAAAAACAATGCTGCAATATCAGCAGTGGAGGCAGTTTTCTTGGTCGGTGTTAAGATTACCCCCTTTGTAAGCCCATGGTCTACCACAACCAAAAGGGAATCAGAACCATTTGACAAGGGTAGGTCAGTGACCAGATCGCAAGAGATCTGTTGGAAAGGGCAGGTCGAGGTGGAGGGAATAGGCGTAAGGGGTGGCGTTGTCAGGTGCGTGTTGACCTTGTTTTGCTGGCACGTGGCACAGCCTTCGATGTATTTTCGGACGAAAGATGCAAGTCCAGGCCACCAGAACTCGGATGAAACGAGTTGTCGGGTTTTCAAGACACCAGGGTGTCCGGCAGAGGGGTGGTCATGGTGGTTGGACACGACAGTCTGTCAGAGGGTAGGATCATTGGGGATATACACCCAATCTTTGTAGAGTAACACTCCATTGTCAAACTTCCAATTGGAGAGGTGGGATTTGAATGGGAGTGGCATGTCAACGTTTTCTATGGCATGAAGTGCAGTCTGGACAACGGGATCGTTCATAGAAGATGATGTAACTTTCTGAGTGAGGTTGGTGTCGATGAGGTTAACGAACATGGTTTGTGGAAGGAGAGTAACTCCTTTGTTATCTTCATCATCTTTGGGGATATGGTCAGGTCAGCGGGAGAGTGCATCAGGTGCGGCCAGGTCTTTTCCTGGGATGTGTTCTAATTGCAGATCAAAGTCTGCAAGGTCAAGGAGCCAGCGGGCCTGGCGACGATTCAAGTTTTGAGGTGACTTGAAGTATGTTAGATCTTTATGGTCTGTGAAGACCTTAACCGGGAAAGGGGATCCATGGAGATAATGTCTCCAAGATTTCAACACTTGAATAACCCCAAGCAGTTCTCTGTCATATATGTCGTAGTTTCTTTCTGCAGGGTTAAACGATTGGGACAGAAAGGCACAGGGTTGCCACTGTCCATTCGAATCTTCTTGAAGGAGGATTCCCCCTGTTGCGTACTTGGACGCATCTGTAGTAATTGCAAATGGTTGAGAGGTATCAGGCATTCGAAGAGTCAGTTGCGCCATGAAGATTCTCTTTAGGAGTTCAAAGGCGTCCTGACACCTTTTTGACCAACTCCAGTTGACCGTCTTCTTGGTAAGGTCAATGAGTGGTCGTGCAATGTCCGAGTAGTAAGGGACGAATCTTCTGTAAAAGTTTGCGAATCCTAGGAAGGCTCGCACATCCTTGACCTTTTTCGGAACAGGCCATTCGGCAATGCCTTGGACTTTGACGGGGTCCATGGCGATGGTGTTTTCTTTGATAATCATGCCAAGGTATTCCACCTCGGCAAGATCAAAATGACATTTTTCCAATTTTAGAGGGAGAGAAAGTTCTCTCATTCTTTCGAGGACATGACGGGTTCTTTGTTTGTGTTCTTTGGGGTTGTTTGAAAAGATGAGGAGGTCATCCATGTAGACGACCAACCATCCTTCAGCAATCATGTCTCAGAAGGAGTCATTCATGAATCACTGGAAAGTGGTGGGGGAATTGCATAGTCCGAAGAACATAACAGTTGGTTCAAAGAGACCTTTGTGTGTGATGAATGCGGCCTTCCATTGGTCTCCTTCTTTGATTCGAACATTGTTATAGCCAGACCTGACGTCCATCTTTGTAAAGATAGAGGCTCCTTTCAGCTTGTCTACGAGGTCAGAAATGAGGGGAAGGGGATATGCATCCTTCACTGTATTCTTGTTTAGGTACCTGTAGTCCTGGCAAGGGCGCAAGGAGCCATCTTTCTTTCCTACGAAGAAGAAAGGGGCGGCTTGGGGGGACTTCGAGGGGCGAATCTTTCCCTCTCGAAGGTTTTCTTCAATAAACTTCTCCACAGACTCTCGTTCAGAGGGAGAGAGCGGATATGCTTTAGCCACCTTGGGGACAAAGTCCTCTACAAGGTTTATGGCATGGTCATATGGTCGTGATGGAGGTAAAACTCCATCAGAGGGTTTCTCAAAGACCGAGGCGAAGTCCTTGTAGTCTTCAGGAAGGACAGCTCTCGGTTTCTTCTTGTGTTCTTCTTGGGCTAGCTCCATAGCTGTGGTGATCTTTCGAAGAAGACTATTGTTGGGATTAATCTTCTTCGCTTCTTCGACAAGTTTTCCAACCGACATCATGAAGTGTGCTCAGATGGTTTCATCCTCTGGTTCTTCATAGTCCATGAATTTGTTTATCCCTTTCTTTTCAGCAGGGGACACAAGATTCACAGTTGGTTCCTCGATGGCAACGGAAGAGACGTTGCGTCTTAATTCCTTTGATCTATCAGTTTTCTCGTCAATAGACAATGTGCCCATCCTCCAGTCCACAACAGGGTTGTTTTCTTGGAGCCAGGGGAGACCCAGAATGACGTTTTCCGTTCCACAATTGATGACATGGAAAAAGGACTGGTGGACGAGTCCTTTAACTTTGAAGTAGAGAGTGGCGGAAAACAATATTCTTCCTTTTGAGTTCTGGGTTCCATTGGTGTTTTTGGCGAGGATGGGTTTGGTGAGGCGCTGAGTGGGGACTCGGTGCTTTTGCACAAAGCCCCAATCAATGCAGGAAATTTCTGCTCCGGAGTCAACCAGAGCAGTAGTGTTGACGACTTTCTGAGTAGTTTCTGATGTGTAAAGGGAGATGGGAATCTGCATAGTACGTTCTGGTGTAGATGTTACAAGTACAGGTGCAACAGAAACTAGACTGTCCTTAGTTTGGGGAACATCTGGCATCAACACAGAGTTCCCATTTAAAAATCCTTTCCAAGAGCTCTAGCGATGTTTACCAGAGCGATGGATGGGCCAGTGACTCTTTCTTCATCGTCGCTTTCCTCTACTTCTACAATTTTGCAGATTTTCTTGACTTTCTTTTGGGGAGTCTTCCCTTTGTCTGGACATTCTCGAGAGAGGTGTCCTTTGTTTCCACAACCGAAACATCTTCCTTCTTTGATGTGATGGTCTCGTTCTTCTTTGGAGAGTCTCACTCCATCCACGTCCATAGCATTTGGATCTTTTTCTTCAGCAAAATTGTTCCTAGGGTGGAACATTTTCTTTTCTTTCTTTGTAGAGAACTCGTTCACCTTTCTCCACTTGGCGTCGAACTTTTGCGCCTGGGTGTACCACTCAGTAATTTTGGTGGGAGTGGTTTCCATCATGTGAATCCTGTTTGCGATGAAAGGTTTGAGTCCCTGAGAGAAGAACTCGATCAAGGCAACATCTTCAGTGATGGTCGAGTCTGCCGCAGCAGTCCAGAAATCGGTGATATACTGTTCGACCGATTCTTTCTGTTTCAGGGTTCGCAACTTGGCGATTGCAGTTCCTGTGGTGTCGGCAGAGGTGAATGACTCCTTAAAATTCTTCACAAAATCTGTGAAGGTTCCAAAGCTTGGATTAGTTTTCTCCAGAGCTATTTTCTGGTAGGTGGCGGCCCAGGAATGGGCGACACCTTTCTTCATGTACGACAGGGCATAGACCACCTTCTTGGTGTCAGTGTCATACAATTCTTCGTTGACCAAGAGGTAGGTCTGTATGGAGTACAGCCAGCTCATGGCATTCTTTTGGTCTCCATCAAAATCAGTTGGAGCACCAATCTTCAATTCAGTGGGTTTGACTCCAGAGATGGCAGTCGTTCCCTTCGACGATGAACCAGACATCGTATTCGGTGGGGGGATCGGGGGTGTAGGAAGTGTGGCGGGTACAGGTGGGATTGGCGTACCAAGTGAAGTGAGGGACTGGGTGAAGAGGTTTGAGAGGATACCAGAGGTAAAGCCTCTATCCAGTTGTTCGGGTTCGTTGGAGGAGGTGTCTGTGACAGTGCTCTCCTGTTCTTTGTCAGATGATGATTCTTCACGAGTGGGTCGCAACGGCGCCCAACATCGGTTGTTTCAGGGGTTCGTGGTGGTGCACTAAGCAGTGACCGTTTCAGCCAAAGGCTGTAGACTTGAGCTTTTGTTACACTTGACCGAAGTCAAGACATAGGGAGAGCTCAAACGCAGACTGTGGTTTCTACTGAGCAAATGGCTGCAGTAACCTCTGTAAATGACAGAGGATTTGGGGCAATGCCGGTAGGAGTGGTCCTTGTTAGGGACACTGAGGGCGAAGTTCTGAGAACGCTGCGTAAGATTGAGCAGCTCAAGTCTGGGTTTCCAGGACTTGAGCCGGTGGTCTAAATACTACAGAGAGAGGACCATGAGGTGTCCTCATGTACCCGAGGTAACTACGCCATTGGTTGAACAATGATGACACATGTCCTAAGCATGTAACGAGCTAGTAATGCTAGTGGTGGGAATAGAGAGCCATCGGATCAGAGAGAAGATGGCTCTAGAAAGGAAACTAAGTCCAACGGATCAAAAGCAAGGCAATCGTACAGTAAAGAGGAAAAGTTAGGGGTGAAATGTAACAGTCTCTATTGTGTCATTCACAACAATGATCACAATGAAGTGAACTCCATGACTGAAACAGTTACCATCATGGAGCTTCACCAAAGGATGGGTCACATATCTCTGACTGCTGCCTGCCACTTAGCTGAAAAGGGACTTGTGTCAGGACTAAAATTCAACTTGTCAAAGGATGAACTGACCTTCTGTGAAGCTTGTGTATATGCAAAGGCAACCAGAAAGCCTGTCACAAAGGAACATGTCAGAGACCAAGCTACTGAATTCATGGAAGAAGTGCATACTGACCTCTGGGGACCTGCACCTGTTGAAACTCTTGGAGAATGGTGTTACTACATCTCATTCACCAATGACAAGACATGACTCATCTATATCCATCTCCTCTGTCAGAAAAGTGAAGCTTTCTTGGCCTATAAAGATTTTGAGGCCTGGTGTCACACCCAACATAATGCCTGCATGAAGACTCTTCATTCTGATTGAGGTGGTAAGTACCTAGGAAAAGAATTTGTGATGTACCTCAGGGCAGCTGGAACGAAGCAGAAGCTCACCATGCATGATACCCCACAGCACAACAGAGTCACTGAGCATCTCAATCACACTCTGCTGGAGAAAGTTCATGCCATGTTGCATGAGAGTGGCTTGCCTTGCACTCTATGGGGAGAAGCAGTATGACATGCCATCTGGTTGAAGAACAGGACTCCCACCGAAGTGCTTGATGGCAGAATGCCCCTCGAAGCTGCAACTGGGAAGAAACCAGATCTTAGTCAGGTCTGTGCATGGGGCTCAAGTGTCTGGGTACATGTTGAGGGTGGAACTAAGTTAGGAGGATGCATCATGGAGGGGTGATGGGTTGGGATTGATGACAACAGCCCCAACAGCTGTCATGTATACTGGCCTGAAAGGAAGTCAGTCACTGTTGAAAGAAACACATACTGGAATCCCTCCTCAGCTGAGTCATTACCTTGTGAGGGGGAGGAAGAAGACAGTTACTTACTGAATGCAATGTTAATGCCTCTAGCTCCCATAGAAAAGACAAAAGAAGTCCCAGTGTCCCCACATGTTGCCCCAGCTCATCCTGTGCCCCCACCACCTCCAGCTGAACCACCTGCCACAAAATGAATCTGTAAGCCTAGCCAATGTCTCACAGAGATTCTCACTGGAAAAGGAAGCACCAATTGCCATGGTGTACCTGAAATACCCATAGGAGTCCAGCTACCTACTGTTGTCGAAGACCAAGCAAATCCAGCCAGACTTGAGGGGGAGGATGGAGCTGCAGCCCTGCTCGCATCCATCATAGAAGACCCTGATGATGTTCTTTGCAACATCAACCTTGCTATGACCATGGATGAGGTTACCACTGAGACAGAGGCCCTCAAGCCCAGCTTGCTGGCTGAAGCTTGTTGCCATCCCGACTGGCCACAATGGGAAGGCAGAATAAGAGAGGAGTTAGCCATGCTGCGAAATGCAGGAACCTGGGAACTCATTGACCTACTGCCTGGTGCCAATGTTGTAGGTTCAAAATGGGTGTTCAGAGCCAAGAAGGATGCCACAGGAAATGTTGTGCAACACAAAGCCAGGCTTGTAGCCCAAGGCTTTTCACAGGTTGAAGGGATCAACTACTTCAATACTTTTGCACCTGTGGCAACACTTGTGTCCATTTGCATTGTGCTCATGATGGCTGCTTGCTCTGATCTAGAACTCCATCAGATAGACATTAAATGGGCATATCTAAATGGCACACTCACCAACAATGAAATCATCTACATGCACCAGCCTCCCAGATTTGAATCTGCTGATCACCTGTGCAAGGTCTGTCATCTTTGCAAAACTCTGTATGGCCTAAAGCAAAGTGGTCATCACTGGTACCAAAGGCTAGTTGAAATATTAGTAGACAAGCTAAAGTTCACCCAATGTTCTGTCAACCAAGCCATATATTTTCGATGATGCAGCACCAGTGAGCTCATAATCATTGTTGTACACATTGACAACTGCACCATTGCTGCTATGCTTCTAAGCGAAATTGAGGAGTTTAAGAAGGACATCAGAAAACATGTCGAGATCACTGACCTCAGCAAGCTCCACTGGTTACTCGGGATAGAAGTGACAAGGAACAGAGATGACCACACTATATCCTTGTGCCAGCATCCCTACATCGAGTTGATCATTTGTTGTTTCAGTTTCAATGAACTAAAGCTGGTATCAAATCCCATGGAGCCTAGCACAAAGCTCCATTCTGGTCAGTCACCCTCCACTGGCACTGAGTTTGCTGCAATGAAACACATACCATACCGTGAGGCTGTCAGTTCACTGATGTATGCCTCTCTTGGCACTTGCCCTGATATCTTGTATGCTGTCACTACCATCTCATGCTTCTCTGGAAACCCTGGGATGCCCCATTGGGACACAGTCAGAAGAATTTACTGTTACCTCCTTGGAATGAAGGACTTGAGATTGACATATGGTGGAGTATTGAAAGTGCTCATTGGATATGCTGACACAGATGGCAGTATGGCAGAAGACTGTAGGGCAGTCTCTGGGTATACATTCCTAATCAATGGTGGAGCCATATTGTGGTCTTCTAAACAAACGACAGGAAATCATCTCACTGTCGATGACAGAGAGCAAGTATGTGGCAGCTACCCACACAGCCAAGGAAGCCTTATGGCTTCAGTTGCTCATCAGAGAGCTATTTGGGCCACTCACCGAGCCAATCACATTGTTCTCAGATAATCAATCAGCTATTGCACTCACCAAAGACCATCAGTATCATGCATGCACCAAACATATTGACATCCATTTCCACTTCATCCACTGGGTTGTTGAAAATGGCAAGATCTGTCTGATCTATTGCCTGACTGCTGATATGATTGCTGATACCTTGATGAAAGCCTTGCCATCACCCAAAGTGAAACATTTTGCTGTCAAGCTCAGTCTACATCCAACTTGAGGGGGGGTGTTAGATTTGGCAAGTCATATGTAGTCCTTTCTGAATGTGTCCACTCCGAGATGTGAGAGTTACTTTCCATTTTAAGGTTTTCATACTTTACATTACTGATAACCATGCAATCAACTTTTGTGCCCTTGTGCTTATTGTATTCATTGTGTCTTGCATTTATGTATGTGTTCTCTCGTTACTTACAAAGAATGTAGTGCATCTCACAACAAGACCACCCTTGTCATGTAAACTCTGGGTTCAACACCCAAGGGTTTTTTTGGAGGATGACAAGCTGCAGGATTGTCAAGTCTATAGAGAGGAATATACTCAGACTTCAAGTTGGTTGAAGCTAAACAATTAACTACCTATAGAGAGGAATATACTGTAGGTAGGTAAGTAAGTGTTCCAATATAATGAATGGAAGGAGTCCCACCTCAGACTTCAAGTTGGTTGAAGCTGAGGTGCAGTAAGGAAAAATAAACTGCTAAGTGTCCGCTTTTGGATTACATAATGCTGTGCTTGGTGAACCACAACTAAGGTAAAAGTGATAAACTCCAACAGGTTTCAGTATTGTTACACTTAGAGATATATAGCTTTGTACTGTACCTTCATCACCTCAGACGTTGTTGCTACATGCGCACAACTGAGGTGAGCATGAATGTTTTCCATTCCTTTACAATACTCATTCTCACACCTAGATTACTTCGTATAGGTAAATCAAACAGATGTTGTTGCTACATGCATGTGACTGAGATTACTTTGTATAGATATTTCTGTGAACCTCTACTACACCTTTGGGTAAAGCTACTCAAGCCTCCAGTCGACTCTATGACATACCATCCCTTGAAGACAATGGTTCAAACTTCCAGACATGGAAGTACCAAATCATGATGATCCTAGATGTCTGTGGACTTTGGGAGCTTGTAGAAGGAAAGTTGAAGGCACCTGATGCAGCAGCTGATCCAGTTGCATGTGCAGACTGGCACTACAAGGATAAAGAAGCAAGGGCTCAAATCACACTTACTCTAAAGGACAACCCACTTAGTGGTGTTCTGCATGCCATGAC
This sequence comes from Pisolithus tinctorius, assembly GCA_024663395.1. Lineage (NCBI taxonomy): Eukaryota > Fungi > Basidiomycota > Agaricomycetes > Boletales > Pisolithaceae > Pisolithus > Pisolithus tinctorius. The sequence goes on along the minus strand of JANFAH010000052.1, from coordinate 331,441 downwards.
AGTGGCAGAAGTCTGGAGAAAGCTATGCAAGTGCTATGAAGGCAAAGGGAAACAAACAATAGCCTACCTTATCAGCAAACTATTTTGTGGTACCCTAGCAGATGACATCTCAATGGAGATGCAGCTTAATGCCATGTGGCAGAAGGCAACAATCCTAAAGTCTCTTGGACAGCCCCTCAAAGACTCTCTTGTTGCCATAGCCATGGTCATCTCCCTTCCAACCTCATACTCAACCCTTCACATTATACTCATGTTGTCCAATGAGAAACTAACTCCAAACTCTGTCATTTCCCAAGTCTTGATAGAAGAGAAGTCTCATCGCACCTCTTCAGCACAAACTACCCTCATAACAAAGACACCTAACAAAAAGGGAAAGAGGAATGACAAGAAAAAGAAAAAGGCTTGCAGCTATTGCAAGAAGACAAACCATGTTGAAGATGACTGCTACAAGAAGAAGGCTGATGAGGCAGCCAAGTCCCTGTCACAGGCTGAAAAGGATAAGCCTAAGGAGGACAAACTTGTTGCTAAAGTCATGCACATCTCACCTGCTGAAGACAGTGCTCTATGTCTCTTCATGGCCACTGACAATGGCGAGAATCTGCACATGCGCTGGGTCATAGACTCCAGTGCCTCTGTGAATATGTGCTGTCAGTGGAAATGGTTCACTTTGCTAAAGATGCTCTCACCCCCACAGCCTGTAGTCATTGGCAGTGGGAGCACAATTCCTGCTACTGCCATTGGACAGATCGAACTTTGTATGGATCTTCCAAATGGGAAGACCAGTAGAATCCTACTACAGAAGGTCTATTTCATTCCAGATCTCAGTGCAAACCTCCTCTTGGTGGCATACCTTGCCACTAGAAATGTCTAGGTCACCTTCACGGGTGGAACATGCTCAATCACTGACAGTACAGACACTGTAGGCATGGGTCATTGTCAAGGCTCACTCTACATCCTTGCAGCAAGGACTCACTCTCTGAGTCATGGAGCACTTGTTGTACAAGGACCATCTCCACTACTTGACCCTACCCTTACTTCCTGGCACTCGCAGCTGCAGCACCAAAGTCTGTAGCCACACTTGACTTGTGGCATTGATGTCTTGGGCATGCAAATATAAAATCTGTGCTTAAACTGGTTAAAGCAGGAATGGTTGAAGGCATGGAGCTTACTGGCACTGAGCACTTGAACTCAGTATGCCAACCTTGCCTTGAAGGGAAGCAACACCATAAGGTGATACCTGTCAAGTCAAACATTGAAAGCCCAACAGTACTCTACCAGACATACTCTGATGTATGTGGCCCCATGGAGACTACAGCCCAAACTGGACACCACTACTTTGTAACCTTCATTGATGCTCACTCACACCACCTTGTGGTTAAACTAATAAAATCTAAGGATGAAGTCTTCCCCTCAGTGAAAGACTACCTCGCTTGAGCTGAAGTTGAAACTGGCAAAAAAGCAAATTATTTTCAGAGTGACAGAGGTGGGGAGTGTGGCTCAGATGAGTTCAAGGCCTACCTCAAGTTGAAAGGGGTCCAGAGAATGGTGTCACTGAGCGGATGAACTGCACACTTGTTGAAAGTGCATGGGTGATGCTAAAAGACACTGGACTGCCAAATAAATATTGGGGGGATGCTATCCAGTATGCAGCCCACCTAATCAACTGATCACCAACCCATGCTATCTCTGAGGATGTCATGCTGTGAGTCAAAGTGAGGTTCAGTGGTGGTAACCAACCAAAACCAACACAAAAGACAAAAAGAGCAAGTGGTGGTGTGTGTCATAACTGTGCGTTCGTCATAGGTCTTTGCTCACTCCACAACCTTTTCCGCCGGTCACCCGCTCACTCTGCACCAACTCCGCCCAACTTCTGTTGGTTGCAAACCATCTTTGCTCCGACTGCTGTCGGACTTGTGTTGCTCTCCTACCGGACTGAGCAGTCCATTCTCTGAGGGGTCATGTGACTACCTTCGCAGTCAGGTACTCTGCAGCACGCTCACCGCATGGTCCAGCACCTGGACTGGTTCCTTTTCTAGATGTTCTGTGTTACCCGTTTGTATGTCCTCCATCTACCCTTCATTCGTCGTCCAGGAAGTTTTACTTGAAAATTTATGAGTCTCCATATGTCAGTTCCGATTCCGATTACTGTACCTCTGTAGCAGTATAAAAGCATGTACTGGACTCTGCTGTTCTTCAGTATGAATATCAACTTAGTTCCTACTCCCTCTGATTCTGTCTTCTGCCTGTCGGAGTTATCTCTGACTCTCTGTCTGTACTCTCCCTCTGAAATACAAGGGCTGAGATCGTGCAAGGGGGTAGCACACGAGCTAAACCCGACGCCCTCACTCCGCTCCACCTTTGTCTCAGCAGTCTTCATTCCTGCCAACACTCCAATAGTCAGAGTTCTGTTCTTCTGTGTCGGACTTGCTTCCAAACCCTTCTCTAGACCTTGTATAGCATCGGAGTTGGTCGGAGTAGGCCCAGACTTGACAGTGTGCCTATGCAGTACCTAGATGGTAGAACCTTTGATTTGGGAGGGTTTTTGCAAACTACAACACTCAAAGATGAGTGCTGAGGGTTGGGGGTGCTCCTGATGAAGAGGGAGCAAGAATGCAATAGATTGTGATGGGGTAGACTGCTGTCAGCCTACAGAAGGATGGATGATGACTTAATTTGATGTCCTGGGCTGCACTGAGCTCAGGAAGGGCTTGGAGCAAAGTAGATTGATGATAGATGTTAATAAGTGAAGTAGATGATAGTTAGACCCTTAACAAAGTCTCAATTATTGAAGCTGCTGAATGATTTACTGAGAGATGATAAATTGCAAGCAAGAGGGGCTCTCTGATGTCTTCTTCTCTTTTTTCTATCTAAGTACAGTGATTTATATACAGTACAGGGGCGTTGCCTATGGAAAACAAGTGCAAACACTTGGTAAGTGATTGGTAACTGATGAGTAAGGAATGTAAGCGGTGGGTAATCGTCTTAGAAAGCATTGGTGAGCATTGGTAAGGATAAGTAAGCCAAAAAGCAAAGAATCAGTAAGCAAGGCCAAAAGACTGGTAAGTATTGGCAATAAGTGAGTCAAAGACAGTCAGAATGTCAAAGTATGAGTCAAGTAATGTCAGGAACTGGGAAAGCGCACTGGAATTGCATTAGGGGGAGGCTGTGCATGTCACATCTCAAAGAGATCTCCTTTGGGCCAAAGTGGGATGACAGAGAGGCAGCACTGATCTGATGCTGATATAGTACATCCAAAAGCAGACAGGGTGAGTCAGATGTCAACAGGGGTCAAGCTTTGGGGGTCTGTGGGGGGACAGGAGCATAGGGGATCACAACTTTCCCCCCCAAACCATCCTCTCAGTGAAGCAAATAAAAACTTCATGAATGAGGCCCTGTTGGAAGAGAGGATGAAGGGGAAGTGTCTTCTGCTGTATCTTGCAATAAGGAGGCAAGATGTGCATCATACTCATCATGGATGCAATCAGGGAGAGTGGAGCACAGTAGATTATACTGTAGCTGTCACAATTTTGGAAGAATGATGGACAAGACTGGTATGAAGACATTGCAGGGAGCAGGGAGAAAGGATCTATATGCTTCTTGGACTGGAGAGACTGAAACAACCACATAAGACCTTTCCAAATGAATGACAGACCTGAGGTGACCAAAGAATGTCCTCCTAGAGGTCATACTGACAAAAAGAATGCACTGTCCAAGCTGGATGGGCTGGGAGGGCACAGACAAGGATGGGATGTACCAGGATGCTTCAGGATGGAAGCTGGTAGGAACTCCTGGTAGATATACATAGCCATGGTCCCTAGCAAAGGGGACAAGTGAAGTGATTGATGTGGGGGCAACCATATCAGAAGAATTAGCAAAATGAGTGTCTTTTGGAGGGAGTGCTGTAGAAATGTGTGGAGTGCACAGATCCTCTCCAATTTTGGAAGGTAGGATCGCATGGCTGAGCACTACAAGTGAGTGTGGGAATGGTTTCTGTATCTGCAGAAACAGCAGAGATATGTCAAAAACCAGAATGCCATACATGGGCGCTTAAGAATTTTAACTGGTGCTTAACTCGCTTCCTTCTTTTTCTTTGGCATTGATGACTTTTTCTTGTGTGGGAGATGACTGCTGACATTTCTGGCTGTCCTTCTTCGCATGAGGGCTATAGTCTTCATCTCCATTCATCAGCTATATCCATGTCCACCTCACCAAACACCTTTGGTGTGTGACACCACCTACTCTGCCTGCAGAGCAGGCAGAGCCAAAAAGTTAGTCTGCTCCTCCAGGGAGCTCACAAAGCCTGGAGGAAGTGTTGATCCCAACTGTGTGCAACTGGACATCTGACTCAATGCATCCACTCTTTCTAGTCCCAATTCTTTACTTCTGTCTGTAACTCTTCTTGACTATTCTGATGATACTGTTTCTGCATTGATTGAATCTGGCTCTTCTCATTGTTTTGTAGACCCATCTATAATCAAAAAATATGCCATTCCTGTTTTCTCTGTTTCTCTGCCAATTCCACTCTGCTTGTTTGATGGTAGTACAAATGCTGTCATTTCCCAAGAAGTAGATCTTTCCCTCTGCTTTCCTTCCAGCAATGTCAACTCCATTTCATTTTATGTTACTCTGTTGGATTCTTCATGTTTGCTGGTATTAGGACACAACTGGCTCACCCCCTTCAATCCATTGATTGACTGGGTACTGGGCAGTATATCATTCAAACCACCATTACAGGGAATGCTGATGCCCCAGGTGCCTTTGTCACCTTCCACTGAGACCTCTGCTCCAGATCCAACACCCTCCACTCCATCTGCAGCTCCAACTGCACCTCCAACCAACTCGCCACACTCTGCTCTGCTCATCTCACTCATCAATGCTGCTGCATATGTCAGAGCCTGTGCTCTCCCTGGCTCTAGACAGTTCTGCTTACAGCTCTCTGCCAATGATGTGAAACTTCATGCATCCTCCACTTCTTCTCCACCTCCTGACCTCTCTTTGGTCCCTCCTGAGTATCACAAGTTTGCTGACATCTTTAGTAAAGACAAGGCTACTGAACTTCCACCACACCACTCATTCAATCTCAAGATTGACCTTGAGGCAGGAGCTTCTCCACCCATTGGCATGATCTACTCCCTTTCTCTACCAGAGCTTGAAGCTCTCTGCAGCTTCATTGACGAGCACCTTGGCTATGGCTTCATCAAACAATCCACCTCCGCTCATGGTGCCCCTGTCCTCTTCATAAAGAAGGATGGTTCACTCTGCCTCTGCATGGACTATTGAGGACTCAACTGCCACTCATCTCTGACCTACTCAACTCTCCAAGCCACACTCTACACCAAGATCGACCTCCACCATGCCTATCATCTAGGCTGCATCACAGATGGAGATGAATGGAAAATGGCATTCTGCACTCATTATGGTTCTTATGAGTGGCAGGTAATGCCATTCAGTCTGACTAATGTGCCTGTGGCCTTCCAGTGATTTGTTAATAGCATCTTTGCAGACATGCTCAATGTCTGCATTGTGGTGTACCTCAATGACATCCTAATCTATTCACAGGATGTGGAGTCACATTGCGAACACATAAAAGAGGTACTCCACCACCTTTGAAAGCATGGTCTCTATGCCAAGCCAGAGAAGTGTGAGTTTCACTCCAACTCTGTTGAGTACCTCAGCTGCATTCTTTCTCCCTCCAGTCTCACCATGTCTGCCAAGAAGGTTCAGGCAGCCTGTGACTGGCCTGAGCCATGGAAGGTGCAAGACATCCAATCCTTTCTTGGTTTCACAAACTTCTACAGACAATTCATTAATAACTACTCCAACATCATCATTCCACTCACTTGCCTCATGCAAAAGGGTGCTCCTTGGAACTTTTCCAAGGAGTGCCACTCTGCTTTTCTCTGCATGAAGGATGCCTTCAGCTCCACCCCTATTCTCACTCATTGGGTTCCTGATGCTCTGCTTACAGTAGAAACTGTTGGAGATATATTCTCCCCTGTGTTCTGCTCACTTTGGTGTGATGTTTGGGTGCTTACATAATCACCTTAGAGCGCACATTTTACAGTAGTTTACTCACTGTTCCCTCAGTAGCTTGTTGCACTACTGAGGGTAAGCTCACTTTCACTACTGGTATTATACTTACTGATATCCTGTAGATACCTACAGGTTGGTCTAATACAGTAGTAGCTTGTTGCACTACTGAGGATACCTACAGCATCCTTCAATAGAAACTGACACCTCCAACTATGCCATTGCTGGTATTCTGTCACTCACCTGCTCCAACAGTGAACTCCACCCAGTCACTTTCTACTCCCCCACCATGACTGTGCCAGAACTCAACTATGATACCCACAACAAGGAGCTGTTGGCTATCTTCAAGGCCTTCTGCCATTGGCAGCATTACTTAGAAGGCTCCACCTTACCTGTCAATGTGGTGATGGACCACAAAAACCTTGAGTATTTTTCCACCTCTAAGGTTCTCACCTGTTGACAGGCCCACTGGTTGGAGTACCTTTCCCAATTCAACCTTTCCATCTGCTTCCACCCTGGCTGCCTAGGAGCCAAACCCAATGCACTTATGTGATGTTGGGACGTCTACCCAAAAGGGGGGGATAGGGACTACATGCAGGTAAATCCTCACAATCTCTGCCCAATGTTTACACAGGAGCAACTTGCATTGTCCCTCCATACCACTACCCTCATGGCACCTGTGCTCCATGCTGCCATGGTCTTCAATGTCAAGTGCTTGCACTCTGATGTCATCTCCACCTTACCCTCTGACCCTGTCTCTGCCAGCCATCTCCTAACTCTGACTAAGCCTTGGTGGTCCCTGGACTCTGACAGTCTACTCCACCTTGACGGACACATCTTTGTCCCTGACATTGATGATCTCTGCCTTCAAGTACTTCAGTTCAAACATGACCATCCTCTAGCAGGCCATTTCAGGCAAAACTGCACCTTAGAACTTGTCCACAGGGACTATGTGTGGCCCAACCTCTGCTCCAATGTGAAAGAATATGTCAGGTCTCGCACTGCCTGTGGACAGAGCAAAACTCTGTGACACCATCCCTGTGGCCTACTGAAGCAACTCCCCATCCCAGAGAGACCTTGGAACTCCATCTCCATGGACTCCATCAAACACCTCCTTAACTCCAATGGCTACTCTGCCATCCTCATGGTAGTGGACTGCCTCTCAAAGCAAGCAGTGTTCATCCCCACCCACAACTCCATCACCTCTGCCAAACTCACTAAGCTCTTCCTTACCCATGTCTTCTCCAAGCACAGAGTACCAGCTAATGTCACCTCTGACAGAGGCCCTGAGTTTGTCTCACACTTCTTCCACTCTCTAGGAAAGGCCCTTGATATGCACCTTCACTTCACTTTGGGTTACCACTCAGAAGGCAATGGCCAGACCGAGTGAACAAACCAGACCCTCAAACAGTACCTTCATGTCTACTGTAACTACCAACAAGACAACTGAGCTGAGCTGTTACCTCTAGCAGAGTTCACTTTCAACAATGCACCAAGTGTGACTACTGGAGTTTCTCCCTTCTTTGCTAACAAGGGATACTATCCAAACCTGTCTGTGGTCCCTGACCAGGACTCCACCTCTCCAAGGGCTCATGACTATGTCATTGAGCTCTCTACCCTTCATGACTTCCTCTGCTCTGAAATGTCCACCACTCAGCAGTGCTACCAGGGTCTAGCAGATGCCAAATGCATACCTCCACCTGAGTTTAAGGTTGGAGAACAGGCCTATGTCAAAGCCAAGTACTTCTGCTCCACTCATCCTTCGGAAAAACTCTCCAAAAAGTACTTAGGTCCATTCACCATCTTGGCCAGGCCAGGTATGCACTCCATCACCCATAAGCTCCCTGACTCTATGTGCTCAGTACATCTGGTCTTCCATGTCTCACAACTGGAAGCCACAGCAGCTAACTTTACCAAACCACCAACAACCTCCACCTCTGCCAGTGGATGTTGATGGTGACCTTGAGTATGAAGTATTGGAGATACTTGACTCTAAGGTGGACCACCATTGCCACCACTGTCAACTCTTGTATCTAGTCCACTGGGCTGGTTACAAGAACACTGATGAAGAAACCTCTTGGTTGCTTGCAACTGAGCTGGATCATGCCTCTGACATAGTCTCCACTTTCCATGAGTGCTACCCACACAAACCTGGCCCATACCAACCTCCACCATAATACTCTGCCTACATAACCTTCCTCTGCAGGCCAACTCCACCCCTTACCAAACTACCTTAAGTACTTTAGAATTTTCTCCACTTATCCATTTCACTTCTCAGAATCACAAACAAAATCATAAGTCTATTTTGTAGTGGTACAAAAATATACAACAGACAAAAAAAAAAAAAACTACTCTACTCCTCCATCACCTGTTCTTCTCCACCTTGCTCTCCTCCAACTTCCTCCTCTTCCTCATTGTCCCAATCTGCACCTTCATCTGCTTCGTCATTCTTGCCCTCCACTGCCTCTGACTGCAGCCTCTTCCATCCTCCTCCTGCACACTCAAACTTGGCCATCCTGGCCTCACGTGCATCCTCCCTCCTCCTCATCTCCACACATTCTGCCCACTTGCAGTACAGCCCCCACTCATTGGCTGTCTGCTCCACCACCTCTGCCATCCACTCCACTGCCTCTGCCATCCTCTTGAAGGCAGTCACAGCCCTCTCATGTGCCTCCACATACCCCTCCACAGCCTGCAGCTGCCTTTCCCGCTCCCACTCTGCCCACCATGAGGAGACCCCCACTCCTGAGGGTCCCTCGTGTGGTGTCTCTGGCTCCTCCTTGTCTTCTCCACCTGCCTCCTGCTCATCATCTGCTTCCTCCATCTCTGTTGCTTTCTCCTTTCCCTTTCCTTGCAACCTCTTCTTCTTCTCTCCTTGGGAACTTCCTGTCCCCACTCTCTTCTGCAAGGGTCCCACCACATTGTCCTCCTTCATCCAGCTGCACACCTTCTTCTTGTTGTGGCAGGGCATGCAGGCCCTGGTCTTACCTTGCCCTGGCTTGCACTGCCCTGCCATCAGACTCACTATGCAGTGAGTGCAGGGGGCTCTCCTGGTCATGGCGACCACCACAGAGGTCCCAGGGACCCTCTGGGCAGTGTTGACATGATAGACCACACCGCTTAACCTGAAATGAAAGTAAAGAAAAGTAAAAAATACAAGTCAGCTCTGCCTGACTCACAGGACTCTGTCACTCACCTTTGCATGGCTTCATCCCACCTGGCCTGGGCCCTCTGCCTCTGCTTCTCAGCCTCTTCTGCTGCCACTCTCTGCCTTTGCCTCTTGGCCTCTTCCTCTGCTGCCTTCTTCCTCTGTGCTTCCTCTTCCTCTCTCTGCCTCCACTCTGCCTCCAGTTGCACCTCCTCTGCCTTTTGTCACTTGGCCTTGCACTCTGCCTTGCACTCTCACTCCTTCTTCTCTGCCTCTTCTTGCTGATGTGCCTTCTCTGCTGCCTTCTCATGTTTGGTGTCAGTCAAGTCATTGGTAAGGACAACCAATGCATCATCCACAACTTGGGAGTAGTTGCAGGAGTGGCCTGGGGTTGGCTGGGGGGTTGTGTTCTCATGCTGGGAGGACATGATGATGAGGGAAGAAGGTACGAGGGCTCTGTGCCCTAAACACATGTTTTTAAGTGGTACTTCGAACTCTGATGGAGCTCCACCACAGCTAAAGCCATTATCCTCAAGGCATCAGAATAATTTCAAATGATCAACTCATGTTGATCTTGTCCTGTACATGCAGCCTTCAGGGGTTCAGGCCCTAAGGGGGGGGCACTGTCATAACTGTGCATTCACTCTAAGTCCTTACTCACTCCATACTAACTCCCCCCAACTTCTGTTGGTTGCAAACCATCTCCACTCCAACTGCTGTCAGACTTGTGTTGCTCTCCTACTGGACTGAGCAGACCATTCTCTGAGGGGTCATGTGACTACCTTCAGACTTCTCCCTGACAGCACACAGTCAGGTACTCCACAGCATGCACACTGCATGGTCCAGTGCCTGGACTGTTTCATTTTCTGGATGTTCTATGTTACCCATTTGTATGTCCTCCATCTACCCTTCATTCATCATCTAGGAAGTTTTACTTGAAAATTTCTGGGTCTCCGTATGTCAGTTCCAATTCTGGTTACTGTGCCTCCATAGTAGTATAAAAGCATGTATCATACTCCACCATTCCTCAGTATGAATATCAACTTAGTTCCTACTCCTTCTGTCTCTGTCTTCTGTCTGTCAGAGTTACCTCTGACTCTCTATCTGTACTCTCCCTCTGAAATATGAGGGCTGAGATCATGCCAGGGGGTAGCACATGAGCTAAACCCAATGCCCTCACTCTGCTCCACCTTTGTCTCAGCAGACTTTGTTCCTGCCACCACTCCACCAGTCAGAGTTCTGTTCCTTTGTGTCAGACTTGCTTCTGAGCCACTCTCTAGACCTTGTCTAGCATCAGAGTTGGTTGGAGTAGGCCTGAACTTGACACCAGATCCCAATGCTATCAATGAAGATGGGCTGCTCCTAGCACCCAAAGAAACTGATGTTGGAAACTTGCAAGATATTCCATTGAATGCTGAGTCATGCAGGCAGATGAATGCCTTGTGTGACACAATTGCAATGCAGATGTGGGAGGACTATCATGCTGAGCTTGTGAGGCATGGTTGATTCAGTCATTTGTAGTTTTTGTATTTTTTGTATCACATACCAACTCTCTTGTGAATGGTACCATTTCCAATCAATGTGACTTGACCCTTTCAGTGTGATTCCCAACTACAGCATTGACTACAGCACAATGGCACAAGTACAGATAGACTACTTATCCCCCCCCTCCATTCCTGTGTATTCTGGAACCTCACAGCCAACTGCCTCAAGCCTCATCTTGACCCAAAACATTCTGTATGTTGGTGATTGAGCAGTGGCATTCTTGTAACCTGTGACATAGGAAGGCTTCTCTTCAAATACCATTTGCAAGTGGACCAGGTTTCACTCTGAAGGATTCTTCTCAAGCTTTAACATCAGCACACAAGCTTCATCTAGGTCTCAGCCCTTGGATTTGTCAAGAGCAGTGAGTGTCTTGGTGATGTTATCTTGCACACCAGTTATGAAATCCCACACCACATCTTCAAGGCCAGCTGTCTATGAGTGATGCTTTCAAGAACCAGAAGAGCTTCCCCTGGAAGCTGTTGTGGACATGGTGTTGAGCTCAGCAGTGGCACCACTTTTCTGCTTCTTGCCACAAGATGACAAGCTGGATGAAGGTTTGATGGATGTGCTTACTGATGTCATTGCAGATGATGGCAGTGATGTAGGAATTGACAAAGGGGAGACCATGGGATCAGGTAGGGATATGGATGGCACACCAGACTGGGCCTGTGAAACACCTGGTGGTAGAGGCATACCTTGAGCATTTACAGTAGGCTGCACCATCTGAGGAGTCAGCATAATTTGATTTTGATCAGGAGACCCAGGTTGATATGGCACAAAGGTAAGTTGTGAAGCAGCTTGCATTGGTGGTGTGGGGGAAAAATTGGAGGGTGTGGATGTGGAAGCCTGGGACCTTTGGGCAGGGGGTCAGGAATGGGTGGCATGGTGTGCATTGGTGCCCCACACCTTGTCAGGAAGGGCAAAGTCCCACATATGATCAAAGTATTTGAAGCCCATGTTGTGGTACTGGGCAGTATCTGGTCGCTTCTAGTGGATGGTCAAGGATTTGTGCACCACACGATGAGAAAATCCCAGACATACCTCAGCAATATCATCCATCATGAGTTGCCCTACCTCAGTTACAACATTGGCACCCTTCACTGCTGAATATGCAAGCCCCAACCCCCCTGCCACAGCTGAAGCTGCATGGTAATCCCATTTCAGCTTTTTATGAGATGAGTGATATGGAATGCAAGGATAAATCGAAAAATGCACACTTTCCCACTTGTCCTGACAGTTTTTTGTGGTTTTATGGTAGCCATTGGGTTGGACAGGCAACTGAGATACTAAATCATTGAAGTGCCCTGCTTGAAAGGCCATATGATCCCCTGCCTTGGGTTGGATTTCCTCCACAAAATCAAGAAGCATCTCAACATCTGCATGGGGCCATACAGCTCACAACTTTGGCTGAGGCTCAGAGCTTGAACTGATTGATAAAGCCCCTCCCTTTGTTCCAGAACCCCTACCTTCCATCTTGCAGTGAAGTCAAAGTGAACAGTGGGTTGGGGATGGGGAATGATCTAGCCTGTGATAATGGTCAGTTCATCAAGGTGGCACATCATACTATGCATATGTGGGTAACTGTGAGTCATCAGTAAACACAGTTGCAGATAGTCTGCAATTATCAACTTGGAAGTCTGCTGAACTCTGCACAGACTTGGTTTGTATATGTTTTGCATAAAGAAGCAGAAATTTCACTACTGTTCAGGCCCTTAGATCTTTCACCCTGTTCCTGATCTGTACTTATGATACAAAATCTGTGTCCAACTCCAGTAACTCCAGCTACCCAGACTTTGACTTTAGTCTCAGCATAGCCTCTGTGGCTATCCACTTCCTGCTAATCATTTTATTAATAGCTTAGCAATCTGTCTGGTTTTGTACTCACTACTCCAGACCAGACTCACATATTTAACCACTGTACAAGCTCTGTAGCATCCCAGTCAGAATGTCAACTAGGTTGAATTCCCTGAACCTCTCTTGATAGTTAAGGCAGATCCCTTGCACTATCCCCCCTCCTGTCTCAGACTTCTCCCCTGGCCTGCATAAGGGTACAGCACATACATAAGCTGAGACCAAGGGTGGTAATCCACCCCTGGACCAGCTTCCCTTTGTGTGCACCTTTGGACCAGTCAAGTTCCCATGCTACTGGAACTGTTCAGACACACCTGGACTTGACTCTGGACCCCCTGGACTTATCCCCTGTTACCTAGACTCAGTGCCTGGTCACCCAAGGATGTCCATACTTGACAATTCAGGCCATGGAGGACCCTCTGGACTTACTCACTTCTCTTGGATCCTTGCTACTTCCCTCCCAGTTCCATTTTTCTATCTTACATCACCTCTGACCTCCAGATCCCTGTGGAGCCCACCAGAAGTACATCTCAGCCCTGTCAAGGATCAAACACCCCCCCAACAAGGTATGTACATATGTACATAACTGGGTAAATTTGTTCAGATTGTCCCAGCACTGACCAACTATTAGTAGACAAGCTCCCACTGTATAGAGCTATAGTATGTAGTTAATGACAAATCTTTAGTAATTAATCACAATTGCCATGTTCTCATATGCCACTCTTGTTGCTTAGATCACACACTTGAGTCTGATGGGTGCATTTCATGCCATACATATGCAAAACCAAACACTACTACACTTGCGCTAATGACTATGCTGTTTGATCCAATATATTAATGAAACCCACTCCCCCATAGAAATGCAGTTGTAGTTTGGCTTTTGTGCAAAAACTATGAGTTTTTGGTAACTATATCACTTTTTGAGTTTTTTTTTTGAGTGCTATCCCAGTTCAGCCCAACCCAGTCAAGATCTGGCCTCTTACATGTCCTGTCCTGGTTTCCTTTCTCTTTGTCACCTTGATTGTAATCAGTTACTCACTAATACATTACTAAAAATTAGAGTGTAAATACATATGTACTTTGTTTCATTGTCTCTCTAGTCAGAAATCGATTGATTTACTTCTCTCTGTGGACTCATTCCTGTTCTCTCAACTGGACTGGAACCCATGCAAGGGTGCAATGCTGTGCCCTTGTAATTGAACCCAATCCATCCATCCCTCTTGTCCCTGTACATAACTATCCTGCTACACACTAGTCAGACTCTGGACCAGACTCATCCTGAGAAGACTAAGACTTGACAATTCCAGACCATACAGGATTAGTCCAAAGAGCAGCAAACCCATATTTGTCCAACACTGGCCAGGCCTTCCTAAGTACAAATACATTGGATGAAGCTGCCCTAATCTCAGTTCTGAGTCCCCCCTGGCTGCATTGAATGCATTAGAAGGTAAATGTTTCACAGCTGGTGGATCATCATTATACATTCAAATTATGTATGCATGTGAACATCATTGGGATTGTCAAGTTGTGGGGAAGATGATGGCACACACAACATATGAGTTCCATCCTTTGCAGGACACTTCCCCACCACTGAAGTCTTTAAAGGAAGATAACTGCATTGGCCTTTTGAGAGAGATCTAATAATGCAAGACACATGGATCCAACAGGATTGAGCATGATTTTTGGAGTGTGACATACATATGAACTCACAATACATGTCCCCTGTCAAGCACTTGATAAACATGACCTTTACAATTGACCCCTACTTTAACAGCTTCTTTGCTAAAAAATACAAATTGAATGCATCCAACCTACAAAGAAATCACAGCTTACACATCTGATTTGCTGTTGCAATATCCACAAGTATGGGACATAAAATCTCTACATTCTCACCATGTGTTTGAAGAGCTGATGCAATAAGATCAATGACAGTAGCTTGGACACCTGACATCTGATACTCCTTGACAGCCAATGACATGCATTTTTTGACACCAGCTTGATTTTCTTGATTGACCTGCAACAAGAAGTAGAAATACTCAAACACCAAAATAGACCCTGCAGAGATAAAGCCATTCATGTCATGAAGAGATTGGCAAAAATATAAATCACCTATGCCATGTTCCACAATGAATGCCATTGAGGTTTTCAAGGATGATGACAGTATAGGTATTGATACTAAAGCTGACTCATGCAAAAGATGAGGCTGTGGTAGATATACATAATTGTCATGGAATGAGTGGGTTATCAGACCAACAATGAAACCTACCACCTGAAACACATAATCATGGCTTTCAATGCTGGTAAGAAGTGATGGACACAAACCAGCTGGAAATGTCATTGGTAACTGCCAGCTACAAATATTGAATTAAGGACTCATACATGCTGTAAAAGGTAATATCAGGAGGGGCACCAACTTAAATTGAGAGGAACTGACATGCTGATGGTTGCATGGAGAAGAATGAGGATGAAGGTGAATTCCATTGTGTGGGAACCTACATCCTGAGTGTAGATCATTGACACCTGTAGCAAGGTTGCATGAAACACACTCACAAACTATACAGGATGAAGAAACCATTTAATGTGCACAGTGGATAAAATTCACCTGCTATCAAGCCAAACCCAGGACATTTGAAAAACTGTTGTAAGCACATATCCACCACCATCTACCATGATTCCACTCACATCCTATCAACCCATGTCCACAAGGACAAGAGCAAACACAGTCAGTATGTATTGTCCACCACCTGCTGTGACTCCACTCACTCCCTATCAACCCAAGTCCACAAAGGGGGGAGCAAATATGGTCAGCATCTACCACCACCTGCCATGACTATACTTACATACTAACAACTCTCATGTCCATGATGGTGAGAAAAAACATAATCAGCATGCATTCAGCACACCTGCCTTGACTCAACTCACTTGCTATCAGCCCACATCCACAAGTGTGAGAGCAAATATGGTCAACATTCATCCTCCACCACAAGCCATGACTCAACTTACTCCCTATTGATGCATGTTCACAGTGGTGGGAGGAAAAACTGTCAACATCCATCTACCACAACTTGCTATGACCTCACTCACTACCTGTCAACCCACCCATGACAATTGGAGCAAACATGGTCATCATGCATCCACCAACAATTGAAATGATTCTACTCACCCGCTATCAGCCATCCAATATTTACAAGGATAGGAGTAAACTAGGTCAGCATGATGCATCCACCACCAGCTGACATAACTGCACTCACTGGCTGTTAACCCACGTCCACCAGAGACAGAGCAAACATGGTGAGCATGCATCCTCCACTGTCCTGTAACTTGACTCACTTGCTATCAACCCATGTTGATGTGAGTTAGAGCAGACATTGTCAGCAGGGGTCTACCTCCACCAGCCCATGACTCCACTCACATACTGCAAACCCATGTCCATAAAGGCAGGAGCAAATATCATCAGCATGTATTCACTATCACCTGCAATGACTTCACCCACTCGCTGTCAATCCACATCCACAAGGATGGGAGCAGACAGTGTCAGCATGCATTCATTACCACCTACTATGATTCCACTCACCAACTATCAACCCATGCCCAGGAGGGTGGGGGCAAACATGGTCAGCATGCATCTGCCACCACCTACCATGATACCACTCACATCCTATCAACCCATATCAACAAGGCCAGGAGCAAACACTGTCAACATGCATCCTCCACCACCAGCCATGACTGACTCACATCCTATCAACCCATGTCCACCAGGGTGAGAGCAAACATCAGCATGCATCCACCCCCACTTGCAATAATCCCACTCACTCGCTGTGAATCCATATCCACAAGGGTGGGAGTAAACACCATCAGCATCCACCTCCTCCTCCCATGACTCCACTCACCAACTATCAGCCCATAACCACAAGGGGGAAAGAAATATGTTTAGCAAGCACTCTCCTCCACCTGCCATGACTCCACTCACATCCTATTAAACCATGAAGGGTGAAAGCACACATGGTCAGTATATATTCACCACCACCTGACATGACTCCACCCACTCCCTATTAGCCCACATCCACAAGTGTGGGAGAAGACAGTCAGCATGTGTGCATCACCACCTGCCATGATCCAACATTGAACTCACTCCCTATCAGTGCATGTCCACAAAGATGGGTGAAAACATCATTATCAATCCACCCCATAAGCCTGTTACAATTTCACTCACCAACTATCAACCCATGTTTGCAAGGGGTGAGCACAAACACCATCAGAATGGATTCACCACCATCTTTCATGACTCCACTCACTCCCTATCCACAAGGGTCAGCATGCATCCTTTGTCACCATCACTCCACTCACATACTATCAACAGTCAACCCAAGTCCACAAGGGTGGGAGCAAATCATCAGCTTGCATCTTCCACCTACCACATCTCCACTCACTGCCTATCAACCCATGACCACAAAGGCAGGGAATATATGGTCAGCATGTATCCACTACTTCATACCTGCAATGACTCCACTCACTTGCTATTATCCCATGTCCACAAGGGTGGGAGAAAACATAGTCAGCATTCATCCTCCTCCACCTTCCATTCCACTCACCACCTATCCACCAATGTTCACAAGGATGTGAGCAAATATGGTCATCCATCCCCCTCCACCTGAGATGATTCTACTCACATCCTAATAAAAAGGTGGGAGGAAACATAGTCTGCATGCATGCATCAACCACCACTTGTCATGACTCCACTCACTCCCTATCAACCAAGGTCACAAGGGTGGGAGTACACATCTTCAGTGTGTATCCACTACCATCAGACACAACTTCACTCACATACTATCAACCCATATCCAACAGGATGGGAGAAAAAATGGTCATCATATATCCACCATTACCTGCCCTGACTCCACTCACATACTATCAACCCATGTCCACAAGGGTGGGAGCAAATATCATCAGCATGCATCTTCAACCTGCCATGACTCTACTCACTCCCTAAAAAACCCAAATCCATAATAGTGGGAACAAACATAGTCAGCATGCATCCACCACCAGCTATGACTCCACTCACTTTCTATCAACCCATGTCACAAGGGCAGTAGTGAGTATAGTAAGCATGCATCCACCACCATCTGCCATGATTTCACTCACTTGCTGTCAACCATGTCCAGAAGGATGCAAACCAATATCATCAGCATCCATCCACCACCACCTACCATGACTCCACTCACTTTCTATCCACCCATGGCCACAGGGGTAGGACAAACTTGATCAGCATGCATCCACAGCCATCCACTATCATTCCACTCACTCCCTATCAACCCATGACACCATGTTACCATGGGTGGGAGCAAACATGGTTAGTATGCATACACTGCTACCTTTTCATGGTTCCACTCACCAACTATCCACCCACATCCACAAGGGTGGGAGTAAATATGTCAGCATGCATCTATATTCACCTTCATGAATCTACCCACTTGCTATCAACCCATGTCAGCAAGGGTGAGAGCAAGCAACATCAGCATGCTTCTCCATCACCTACAATAACTCCACTCACATGCTATGATCCCATGTCCCCAAGGGTGGGAACAACATCATCAGTATGCAATCACATAACCTGCCATGGCTCCACTCACATACTATCACCCCCAGAGGATGGAATGGGTCAGCATACATTCATCACTTCCAAGAATGAACCTCTCATACATACATATGGAAACCAAGTTGCCAGAGCAGCAGCCAGTTTTGCTGGCTCCCAATGACCTAATCTCTGCTCCATGCATCCTTTCAATGTCCTTCATCATGTCAATACAAGTCAGAGCTTCCACTTCAACACTTACTTCATTACAGCAAACTCAATGCAGAGTGCCAAACCAGACTGTTGTGTTGATATAAGAAGCTTTTGCTGGCTTTCTTCATTCAGGGCATTTGCTGTACATTTCAGCAGGGAAGTAAAATCTGCTCCTTCTTGCTGCATTCCTGTATTGTTCTTTGATTAGGTCCACTGCATATCAGGGCAATGATAGAGCACTTCCCTGTCAATGGCAGGATGTCATGTGGTGGAAACTTCAAAACATTCAACCACTTTTTCACCTTTGCAAGATTCTCATCCACCATCCTTCCCTGTATCTCAGCAATCCTTATCCCTCTATCTGCTTCACCTATCTCTAACTGTAGCTCCTCAATCTCCTGAATGGCATCAAGCTCCAAAGTGTCTGCCTTTGTTAACAGCACAATCACAGGCACTATGGGAGCCCTCAATTCCACACAAGGATGCATAACAAGACACCATATAGACATACCATGGCCTGTGTCACATTCATTAAAAAACTTCCTTTCAGCAGCTAAGACCATCCTGTGGCACTCATTCAATGGAATGCAAAACCTGGATCATCAATTCATGAAGAACACATCACTCTACCCTGGGTCAGTTATGAAACTCTCACCAGATAGCATGTATCCTCTTCTCCAGCTTGGGGTCTTGGCACAATCCATTACAAATTCTCTCATCTTCTTGAACTGTGCCTCACTGCCAGATTCAAAAACCACAGGAGTCATGAAAAACAAGTGAGGGTTACTCTTAAACACCATCTCATACTCAATGTTGTGGTGTCCATGCTGAATACCATCAATAGCATGTTGCATGCAATTTTGAGCAAAATCTCACCCCCAGTGAACCTTCAACTCCGGTAGCATCAACCTAAACACAGCCAACCACATTGACAAGGCACAAGGAATTACAGTACATTCCACATACCTTCCTTCCTTCACCATCAAAAACCTCTGGTTGATCTGTGGTGTTACAGAGCCTCTGCAGGATAGTTGTTTTACCTGCATTTGCTCTGCCCACGACAAGGATACGAAAACGATGGACGTGATTGATTTTCTCTCTAGCTTGGGTGGGATTCAAGCGATAAGTAGAAGCTGTTACCAGTTATTGATACTGTTAGATTTCCCCCACTATCACAAGAAACACACATACCGGAGGGTACCCCTTCAGTTGATGCCGGAGCAGCATCATCCACATTGTCTTGGGGAAAATGTGCACGTGGACGCCGCCATGAGCACCATAATGCGCTGAAACACTCGGGAACCATGAACGATACAGAAATGAGAAATGACAGCTTGAAAACGAAGTCGTCGAACGTCGTGGGCTGCAGAGAACGATGTCAATGGTGGGCGAGTGTGACAAGGTGCGACAGCGCGCCTATCGATATGAAGGTGGGCACTACAGGTGAGAACCTGAGTCATCCCGAACTGAATGGACCGCAGTGCTGCAACAGTTAGCAACCCTTTCACTGTTCGGTGTCCCCCCACCCACCCCCTCGCTGTACTGCGCTGTTCCGTGTTCCCTGGATGTACAAGACCAGAAACACCGCGCACAAATGCGATATCCAAGTTCGCAGTAGCAGGGTTCTCAGTGTCGACGAAGGAATACAAGAGATCCGATGGCGACGCATGTTGTTAAAGCAAGGAGGTATGCGCAGAAAAAAAGTATGTCCCTTACAAACGATATCGTATTTCAGTGTATCGGATGCACTTGACTCCGATTTTACTGTCAGACCGAGAAAGGGAACCCGGGGGCCAAAAGACGGGAACCTGAGAGAGGTAGCTATAGTTCATCCAGCAGCTTGAAAGTGACGGCATCGCACGCCTGCCTGTCACGTTACGTTGGACAGATATCGCGCGTGAGGCCTTGAGGACTGGTTTTAATGCTGAAAAACAGCACCGCCTAACGTTGACCACGATGATAGTGCCAATGTGAAGTCAGCGTTCAGTTCTGAAGACTAGAGTATGCCAATCACTCTGACGCGCCGGTCCACTAAGGACGAGTCAATCGATTGCCGATCCTCCATGTACTCCCATATTCATATTCATACTGCTGCTGATGGCCCATGGAAGTGATATCACCCTACTACGCCTTGACGTAGTCTCGAGGTAACACGCTAGTCGCAGATCTCCTCCTATCAATGGCCAGTTCACTCCCAGAACGTACAGATGCTCGGGTACTGGCTTCTGCTTTGGGTACTCCTCGGGACGGTTTGCCGACCCGCGTCCGTGGTGGATGATCCAGGTGGCCCCTATGGTCAAGCAGGACTACCGTTGCCTAGCCTACCACCCACCCATGCTTACAACGTACGTGCTTTTGTCTGTGTCTCGACTCCGTTTCTTGATGTAGATGATCAGAGTTCTCGAGGAACGCGACTTGAATAATGGAGGATGCAAACGCACTCTATCGTTTCCGCTCGCGTGCTCCAAGTCGCACCCAGAGAAAACGGACACACAAGAAAGGGAATGAGAGTAATTTTGAAACGCTCTCGCTGCCATACGGCATCCCATTCGGTCGACTCACTACTCTTCCTCATTCTTCGCAGCCACATTCTCCATCTACCACGTCCCTCCTGCGCACTGAGACTTCATCATTCCCTCAGACGTTCCAGGCTGTATATTTGCAACTTCCAGTTCTAGTGCCCTAATTCGTTAGCTGCGTATTCGTATTTTGGTCACCACCTAGATTTCGATCCGAACGCAGAGTCTCTGCGATACCACAGGTTCAGGAGGGAACTCGTTGGAGCAAGGGACACTTCTACGCGGTTAAAACCACCACCGTACAGTAAGCAGTAAGCACTACCAATGCAATAGTGATCGTAATGTCCAAACCGGTTATCCTACACTTTCACGGATGCCTAGATGTCAATGAGTGCGATTGCGAAGGGAAGGGGGGAAGTTGTTTGATAAGATAGCAAAGCATCGATTGTCCATGTGACACAGCATTGCAAGCAATGCGCCTTCTAAGTCCGAAAAGAGCCCTTATGACTATAATACATCAGTTACCCATCCGAACAACATCGACCGCAGATCGATACAACGCGTTAAAACTCTCCCTGTTTCTGTACCCGTTTTTCCTTACCCGCGCGCTTGAATAATTCTACGAAACCGAAACAGGTCAGACCCGCCAAAGTTGTTGTTGTCAATGTCAAACTGGGATAGCAGCAGCCAGATGCGATGCGCTCACCGAGAAACCTTTCCCCCACCCATAGCCGCAACGCCGCATTCCCTACTCCACATACACTTGGCTCGGACTCCGTTCCAGCAGGTTTCTTCTCGCTCGCACCCATACCCGCACCTAACGTCTCGCAAACAGCTAAAACCTCCATAGCGTGCTCCGGTGCCGTATGTACGTATTGCGCACCTACAACCGCAAGCACGAGTGCACGCATGTGATTGTCGCCTGCAGAACCAGATAGCGCGAGAGCATGTTTCAGAAGCGATTTGGATCGAATGATTTGAGAAGGTGAGAGTGCTGCTGAGAGAAGCTCCGCAAGGGCAGGGAGAGGTGCGGAAGCGCTCGCTGAACAACGTGCGATGGCATCTTTTGTGAGCGCTATTGTCGATTCGTCCAGGTAAGGCGCGTGTGATTCCTCGCCCATCACAACAGGAGAATCGGAAGCCATATTCGGTGCCGCCCGTTTAGCAACAAGCCCGATACGGAGAAGTGCTTCACCAGCTCTTGCAGCGGCAGCTACGAACCCACCCGTATTTGCATCGGGCCGCGCCAACAGGTCCTGCACCGGCAACATAAGCAGCGACGCGGTAGCATGTACCAGCTCGGTGAGTGTCCCCGAGCCGTGGGCGAGGTGGGCATAGTGGAGCGTTATAACGAGGCGCATATTCCGAGAAAAATCCGTGTGTCCGGGTATGGGCTACGACGGTATCGAGATACTGCGATGACGTAGGTGCATAATAGTCAAGTAATTTTGGAAGCATTACATACCTTTTCAGCAGCGTCGAATTCGCATCGTTGTATCGATACCTGGCATACGTCAGAACAGGACACGTTTAGTTGACACGAGAGCACCCTTACAGCAGCCAGTTCGCACAGCAAATCCGCTTCGATCCTGAGCGTACTCTGATCGATATTCTCCACATCTCCATGTGAAGACCAAGGCGGGACTTGATAGCGTAAGCGCAAGAACATCTCAAGATGAACAGAAAACGAAAGAACTTTACCATTTATCTCGATTCCGCTGCGCCCATCTTCATCACATCCCGCTTTACACTGAACGATGCCAGACTCGGCAAACACTTTCTTCTTTGGACGTCGCCCGACGGGATCACGCTTCGCCACAGCGGAGATGAGGAACGTAAGTAGGAAGATGACTCGAGGGTGGCTGACTCGGAGGTGTATCGGAGGGCACGGAGAGAGGGGAACCTATAATAATCAGCAACCACGAATTTAGATGCCATACTAGGAAGTTAACGGGCCAAACACCAACCTCCACGAGACCGTCAGAGCCGACACCTCCGACTGGTGCAACCGCTATCCATTAGAGAATGGAGGGCAGCCAGGCGGGGTTCAGCAGCTCGCGTACGTCCGCCATGTGTATGGTAGACGATGCCGAGCATAAGTGTGTGAACGGTAAGTGCAGCAGTCAAGGGATCTTCCTCAGCGTCCTTTACGTCTGCGGGTGTTGTTCTGTCAATGTTTTGTTGTCAGACTCTGTCTGAGGCCTTGACTGCGACGCTGCACTATCGTGCACTTCCTGAGCAGTTATCGAGTACGAACGCGTCAAAAATTCAGAAAGCCTCCCTCTTCATCACATGTTCCTGACCACCTTCCTTAGTACTGTTGCCATCGTCGAAAACCAACGACAACAGTTTCTCGGCACCTTCTAGCGCATCTCCTACCATGTCCCACATCTCAGCCGCAACCAACACCCGTAGGCGCAACACGGCGACTAGTTTCAACATCGAGAAATGCTGGTGCTGTGCAGCGATTGCTGAGAGGTTTATCAAAGCAGTTAGAGCAGCCTGTACTTCCGGAGGATTCGTATGTGGTTGGATGGAAACAGACGAGTCCGCACCCTTGCCATGAGAAAATGGAGATGCGGGCGGGGAGGATGTAAGCTGGGTTATGAGGGCGAGATGGGCCGCATATACGATTGTAGGAGGGGTCCGATGGAACGAAGGTCGATATCAATCTACGGAGCACAGCACGTGGAAACCTTGTATTGGATCGCCAAAATGCAAAGTGGGCGTTTAGTAGCGAGAGATGGTGACGGAGATGTCTAAGAATGGGATGCTGGAGAAGCAATGAACAAGATACTCGCATATATGCGCATCTTCCATACCTTCTGTGCAAGTAAGAGCTTCGGGAACCCGAGTAAGAGTGATAAGAGAGGGACAAGAGATCCGAACTTACCCCCTTCCCAATTGCTTTCTCGACCTTCGTGAGATGGTGAATGGTGGAAGCGGACACGATCCTCTTCAGATAAACATACTCACTTCTTCTTCGAGTCCCATTGTCCAATCATGTTCACCTGTCTTACAAAAACCCACTCCTGATAGCCCGCATACCCACCTCTGCGAGAGCTGTCCACGCATAGCACTCTACGTCAGGGGGCCAGAGCTGGCAGTTGCAAACACAACCGTATTGACTTTAGAGACAAGAAAGGGACAAGGCATATTGTTCGTGCGTCGGGGGATGCAAGAGAAGCGCTGGCAAGGCCAGGAGTAACACATGGGGTGGCAGAGGCTTCAAGCCCGGCGACAGCGGAGGTCGAGACAGTGGTACAGAAGCAGATGAACAACAACGCTGATGGGACAGTGTGGATCTGACGCTGTTTCCGGAGAATCTACGAGATTTGGGTCGTGCGCAGTCTTTTCTGCGGCCTTGGGTTTATGTCGACCATGAGAGTAATGAGGTGGAGTGTGACTACTGACGCGTGACACGACTAATTACGAAGTGTGACATGTCGCGTCATAGGCTCAGATCTCAGATCCCAGCTCCAACATTCGCTGTTCAAGCATCCTATTCAGCCTCTCCTAGTGCACGTCTATTAGCAAAATAACAGCAACGAATCTACACACACGTACCACACGCTTCTGCCCTACAACGCCGCAAACTCCTCTGCCCTGCTCTCGGGCGACATATCAAGCACATCTTCCAACGTCCTCCCACACAGCGGGCAAATGCCCTGGGGAACTGCTTCTAAATCGAGCTGGGAATTCGCTACGGACGTAAAAATTGAGTGATGATTAAGAAATCTAAAGTGTAGAGAGAATAGTGACGATAGGTCAATGACTTGGTGGCTTTTTCTAACAAATAAGTACGAGAGATTCAGGCCGTAGTTAAGGGGATTCTCCGAGACACAACAAATTTCTCAAATAGCAGTTGTGATGAGCCGTTGAAGTCACAGTGCCTGTGTGAAACTCAGTGGCAGTGCCCTTTGCCCTGCCACAGGACGAGTACTTCGCGTTTCAAGCACATAATAAGTGCCCCTGCTCGTCTTGGATTGATGAAGTTCCTCTCAAGATATGGCTCATCTGATTCATCGCTTCGTTTCTACGTTTCAAGCATATCTTTTCTGGTCTAAGGTAGGCCTAATGCATCACGCATTTTCCTGCAGTACGCGGCACTAAACAGCTCACTAGATCTGAAATTCCTTTCACAAATGGTGGCGCATCTGCATCGTATTCAGGACGCCGTCGTTCTCTGTCCACCGTGGTCACATATTTACAAGGCTATTTTCCAACTCGCGCTTAGGGCTTCTCTTCAGCGTGCCTGCAGCGCGATCAGCTCAGTAGCTGATTCGCTTCTCTCTAGTAGTCTGACCCACGACACTTTTCGAGGACGATGGCAACCCTGCTGTCAGTACCAGATCCCAGTCTTGCGCGCGACTCACATGAACTTGGCGATGGCCGGGTAGCAATTTTACTTAGGTAAACCCGACCTTTGTCCTCTCGATTTATCCTAGATATAAGCTTTGTCGGATGGTCGCTGAAAGTAATTCTACTGCTCCACAGGTGGCACAGACCACTCACGACGCCGATCGAACAGCAGCGACGTCACAAATAACCCGTCTCGATACTCTCAACGGCGTAATGTTTGGTGATCCACAGGTTCGGAGCTCTGTCTGACAATGATATAATAATGGAATTGACCGAGAGATTCAGTCTCGTAACAATATCAATACGGTATCTTTCTCTGCCCGAACATCCTCCTCACGAGTACAGTCACGAGAAGAAATTCCAGTATCGGAACCATTTTCAAACTTCTGTATCCTCACGAGAACCTACACACGTGCATCCGAAGACCACCACTTTCCTCTGACGACGGTGTTGTTGAGCATGACGAACGGTCAAGGGCCCAACATGACAGAACAAAGGTCGGAGGAATTTCCGAATCGTTCACGTTTATGTCTTGTCAGCTGAGCCATCAACCCTCGATCTTATCACAGCACGTGGGGCACAAGAACGCCTTGTACCGCGTCATTCATCGCTAATATTAAAAGGTCCACCTACCTCAAGGTTTCGTTCTCCAACGCACTCTCCTCCCCCGGCAAGCAAGATGCTCCAACAAGTTACATTCAAGATTACGCTGCGAAATGAGAATGGCGATACTACTGCAGTAAGTTAGGTTCTTGTTCACTTACATCTTTCTGAAGCTAATAGCGCATAGGACTCACCCGTTAGATGGGCAGTTGCATCTCTCGCGTTCTTTGTCTCTCGGTGTATGTGCATGTACCTGCCTTCTTGCGCAGCAGCCAAACATTGATCGATACAAGGTCCGCAGGTGGGCTCCTTTAGTCCACTGAGTTGATATACCATTGACGCGATAATCGACTGTGACGCCTGATCGTACCAAGAGCGAAAAAGTCTACGGGTCACATATAGCCCGCGAAACATGAACGCGTGACACCCCCGGAAGCGGTGCATACTCCATACTAGAATATGCAATGCTGGTAATGCGCTAGGTATCATCGATTTTTATCCGATACAAGTATCCTCTACAGACGACCGGACTAGAACTCGTTCTTACCGGGGCTTTGCTTGAGGCGCTATCGGCGGGTGTACTGTTGGTAGCTGTCCTCGATAGTAATTGATTGCAGGGAAATGAAGTAGCTACTGCCATACAACATAAGTCTACATACGTAGAAGCCCACAATCTCAGTCAGGTTGCCCGAGCTACTTGTATTGAAATGATTTCGTGCGAATGTTAGTTCTATACTCAACAAGTCACTGGCAGCCTATAAGCGATGAATGTAGTAGTACGCACCCTGTTCAATGATAGTACAACAAGCTTTCTCGCAAGTTCTGTGCTCTCGTATGGGCAACCTGCGAAGTGACTGACAATGTTGTAGCTCCTTATGACTCGCTCCCCATCCAAGAAGTTGCTGAAGCAGAGGCGAGTCGAAGAGAGGAAACTTTCGGTATGGGTCGTACGTAGCCTGCTGATCTGAGAGCTCTCGGAACTGGCGTAAAACAAAAAAGGAACTCGGTGATTGTGATGTTCTCGGGTGGAAGACTTGCCCGTCGGTGGGTGAAGATTACGTTGGATTTCACCAGCCCGCTCGAAGGTTTCTCCTTCCACAGTAAACAATATCCGACTATTACCCACGTGGCTCGATGCACATGTGTATAATACGCCCTTTAGTTTGACTGACTGCCGTTCCGGTACACACGGCTCGATGACACGTACAAACGGGTGAGGATCATCGTCTTCATATGAGATATAGCATCGAGGAAGTCTTCCTTCATTGAGACATTCGAGCAAGGATTTGTATTGATCCATAGAAAGCTGCGTGAGTTTATCGTGCTTCTCTGTGATTTCAGGCGTATCACTGTTGTCGTCGGATGAGTTAACTGGAGCCTCGAGACCATCTCCTGCTGTACCGGTGAGGGGTGACTTCAAATATTGAGAAAACGCGCCCTGAATTCCTCGAAACGCATCTGGAAGGCTGTCCTGTCTGAGAAGTGCCTTCAGGTTGCTTCCTCGGCAAAATGCCTTCAGTATAGTAAGTTCCATTTCCCCTGGGGAAAGAAAAAGGGCCAATCAGTACGCCTTCAACAAAGCTATCAATTTTTCATAACACGAACCTAGTTTAGAGTTTGTATTGTAACGTTCCAATATACCATTGTAACGTTCAAATGGAAATGCCCACCATCCGTGTGCTGGTCCGAATGCGCGCAAGCATTCTGGTACGTGAAGGGAGGCATGGTTATTGAATACCAGAGCGCGCGGACCGAAGATTTCTGCAGTACTCTGGACGTAGTATGCCATAAACTGTCCAACTATGTTGGCATGCTGCTCCGATGTTGAACGCATCGTCGCCCAGCGGATGGCTATCACAAGTGACAGATAGTTGTGAAGAAGAGACCGGTCCCTCTCGCTAGCACTTTCAGTTCCCCAGATCCTAGACAACGATATCACCAGATTAACAAGGCAAACAGTGCGCCATTGGTCAGCCTTTAACTTTCCATGAGCTCGACTTCCGAAGTTCCGGGGGGCGCGGGCCATCCATGACGGCAGCAACGTCTTGGACATATCTGACCAAACCTCTGCAAGTACAGTTTGGTTCAGAATTATGGTCGTCGGGGCACTCTCCCATGCAGTAGATAGGTCAGCCGTTGGACGAGGGAACGGTTGTGGGCATCTGACTTCTGACTGGCTCCGCTTATACTGATGGCCTGAGATAAGAACTATAAAATTAACGAGTGCCATCACTGCGTCACTTACCCAGTCAATTAATGCTTGCGCGTATGCTGTCTTGCCGATGGTTTGATCACTTTTGGTCAGCCGAACCAAGGGATTGATATTAATGGCGGGGATTGGAGGTGTAACGTTGTTGGCATTTGTGAGCGCAACAATGTAGCCTCTCCTCAGGCGAGTCAGTGCCATTATCAAACCAATCTTGATGGCATTAATGCCAGCATTCAGCTGTCTTTGTTGTTCCTCGGGCGTGTGGAGTTGTGTATGAGGATCTTCGGCGGGCTTGGAATCAGCGCTGAGGCCCAGAACATTGCGGCAATGATGTTGGAGATCACCAATGAAGAAATTATGCATACAATCCACAACTACAAACCGGGTTGGGTTCCAGTATGGCAGGCGAAGTAATTCCGTCCACCTGATGCCGAATGTAGTGTATATTTGCTGTCGGATGCCCTCTGTGGCTGCATTCTTCCACAATGTGGCAATCGCAACATGCTCCTGCCAGGTACGACGCCTCCACGACGAAACATCAACATTGGCAGTGTTCCAGCCATCCTGTAGGCAGAACGCACAATACTTGCCTGGGTGTGAGCCGAGACCAGCAAATCCCGCGGTCTTGCGTGCTGCCAACATATCACAGACGAGCGGTATGACTGCACAGCGCACGAGACACCCCAGTGGGTGGAGGGCTGTGCGAGTTAGTTTGTAGGCCAGGTGACCAGCCCTTAAGCAAGTCGTCGACAAGAGGGGAGAGAACATGGTTGATTTGATCATGGGAAGGTTCTTTGGGGCCAGGGATGATGCCAGCGAGGTAAACATTTTCAATGGAGTAACGCGAGTGGACCGGGAGGTTGTTGCAAATCATGTAGATGACGCCAAACGAAACGTGTTTGCCACTTTGTTTGTTTCCAAAGGGGTTGAACCAGTCGACGAATAAACTGAACCCCAGTCGTACCTCGTTGTGCGGGTTGTGGGAACCAAAGAAAGGGCGGTTGTCGGGACCTTTGAACTCTCGAAACACGCTACCGTCCCAGATGTCAAATAGTACATCTGGCTGGTGTATGGAAGGGGCGTGGCGCAAACTTTTCATGGTATCCGCTCTCGAGAGAAAGCGAGCGATCCATGATGGCAACGACTGATACCAAAATCGACGGAAGGGGTCGAAATGTCCATTTTCTCCTGGGCGAGAGAAGAGCTGGGCCCCACATGGGCGACTAGTGGGCGTTGCGCGGTGACTGCACTTAGTGGTACATCCGCATATTCATTGTCCCGCTGCTCGGGGAACGGACCATAGAGACTGAAGCACACTGAGCAACAAACATACTGATGTAATTCCGGATCCACACGAAGGATATTCACGGCTGTTCGAATATCAGTAGGCCATGCAGAACCAAGGCTTTGTATTTGCTCTTGTACCCTCTTCCGCCCACCTGATGAGTCGAAGGCATCGGCAGCCACCCTACCCAGTGCTGAGATAACTACGGCATGGAATACGGCAAGGAGAAAGTTCGAATGCTGTCTTGATAACCCAGAAAGTAGGTGTAAAGTACTTGCTGCAAGAATGCTTAATAACAGAGGAACCGCGACGTCGGCCAACAAATCAAAAACGGAATATAGGTGATCTAATTTGAAACAATGATCAGCATACGTCCCAGTCTATAGGAACGTGTACGTACTTGATTTGACGATAACTGGAAATTCGAGTGCTCCCATATCGTGGATTTTCCTGCCCCTTTGGCGGAGCCATTCGTACCCCACCATTCGGTCGAGATAAACTTGGTGCTCACGGATTTCAGCCGTAAGTCTCTCCTTTTCCACCTGCGCATCTGCATCCTCGTTGCTCGGGACGGCCTTCACAAGATCCAATAGCTTCCCCACTAGTTGCTGATGAACGACAAAATGCGTGAAGCAGCCGCATCAATTCCGGGTGGGGCATCATCCTCACGATCTCCAGAAGGTACTGGAAGGAATATGAGACTTCCTGAGTTGGTAGTAGATAGGGTAGATATGGCGGAATTAAAGAGAGTGCGATAGTGACCCAGGGATTCCAATGGAGCTAGAGCACGGTCTGAACCTCATGCTAGGCAGCAGCAGGAACATCACATTTACTTACTGTGTGTGTAACCAGAAGAAGGTACTACCTGCGGCAAGAGCCTAGGCACAGGTGTAGAAACCGCTGAAGCATCCCGTGACGGAACGGACACCGAGGTGTGCGTCGATTCACCCAACGAAACTGTAGTAAAACTCCAGCTCGCCACGATCCTTATTAGTTACAACAAGACTCACCCGGTTGGCTTACTGCCACTTGCAGATTCCCAGCCTCGCCGTGGAGAATCCGAGATGATACAACGGAGTCATCAGTCCCCATCCCGAAGCTGGAATCGGCCACAAGCACGTCTAGTTGCATCTGGCCTGTCTGTCTGGCCGCTCTCCATATCTTATCGTCTCGTCGGTGTTGATGGACGGTCGACGCCGGGAGTAGACGGCCAGGCTTGGGCACCTGTGTCATTGGATTTGGGTCTAGGGACTTGACACATTGGTAGACTTCACACGTGCAGCGTTGCTTAACTGCAGGTGCCATTAAGCTGGGTGGAGTTGCAGCTTATGTATATAAAGATCTCGCTTTGCAACTTACAAGTTAGCTTATGAAGTCGTTGACAGTTCAGTATGCACAGGTCGGACTCATCCGCTGTGATCATGTCAATTATGTATTATCGGTTTCCAAATCACAACCAACTGCGAAATTACAAAAACTACAGAGGGATGTAATGTCACGAAGACCAAGAATTAGTACAAAGCAAAACGAAGCGACAGGGCTGATGACGACATGATGCGTCCATTACTCTACAACCAGATTCTCCGTGTGGTTCATTACTTCTGTGGTTGGACTGGTGATATGGTTGGTGAAACGCCAATGCAACAGTAGTGAACAAACGAACACATACCTAGGGCATGGCATCCCAGCCGGCACCTGCCCGGGGACCCTGCACTGCAAGAAGGCATCAAGCAATGTTGCTTCATCGAAGGCATATTTGCAGGGGCGAACACGGTACTTGTGGCAGTTCACAGTGTACTTGAAGCACCAAAACATCGCTGAGTTGGCAAAGGAAATTCGGAATGTTTGATATTTGACAGAAAACGTCACGGTGTTGCTCTAAAGTGTCTCAGTCAATTTGACCTAATAGCAGGTACAATAAACGTACATTGTCGTCCCATCCAAGGGGAAGAGCACCTTGTGCACGCTCAACTTGGTTTGGGCACAGAGAACGGCCAAGGTTGACGAAAGGTGACTTGATTAGAAACCATGCTATCGGGAGCCATAAGTAATGAGCGCCGTCGGATAGAATTTAGATTCCTACGATAATCCCCCATGTACTGCGGAGCTAAGACGACAATGGATGCGGGGGCTGGCAGGGAGATGGGAACAGCGGTAGAGGCCCACAACACGGTGATAAACGCGTGCTCGGTTGCATAGAGAATATTTACGCTGAGTATGCTCGAATGAGACGCGTTTCATAAGTTGAACTTTCTTATACACTCACCCACTTAAGTTCAAAACGAGACTAGCGGTAGGAGCAGAGTCGGAGTCCATTTGAGATAGAGTGAGTTAGAGCGAGGCGTGTCGCAGTAAATTGTTGGGAGCGAAACCGCTGTAGATGGGCCTTTAATATGCGAGATGCACCACATTTCTCCGCCAGTCGAGGGACAAAGGACGTGGTGCATGGCATCCTAGGGCGTTCTGTCCAACTACCATTTGCGCTTCACGCCCCACGTGCTGGTGATAGGACCACTTTGGGGTGATATGGACATAAAGGTGACAATTCGGAAAATTTTCCGACCTTTGTTCTGTCATGGACTACCAACCATACTACCCGCCGATCACCCTCAGGAAAACTTTCGGGAAAGAGCGTAGCCCCAGTCCAAGCCACTCCGAGATCACTGCTCGCAAGATATTCGACTTCGAGTCTGAGGACACGATTCAGAGCCCAGCGTCAGTGGAGAAAACGGAGTGCAACCGGGATCTTATTCCCCCCCCACACGGCTCACTCTCAAGGCCGAACAGCGGCGGGTATGCATTGCGGGAAGTGCTGGCATGGGGGAATGACACTTATGACTCCGTCCAGGCACGTGAAAGAGATCCTACCACATCTCTGCAAATCTAACTTTCGTCCCCTAGAAAGGGCTGCATCTCGTGTGTGAGAAGTATCTGGATATGAATCATCCGTACCATGTTCAAAGACCGGAATCACTCACAGCCTTCTTTGAGGTCGTGAGTGAAATGCACGGCGAATTACGTGCTTTCTTTCTTCCATGATATTTTAGGCTCGGGAGCAATTTCCCATCCTTAATCGCTATCAAGACTCGTGGCCAGCAAGAGATTTTGCCAAGATGTACCTCAAAAACAAAGTTGGTACTGACAAAGCTAAGGCGAGGACGAGAAACAGGGCGACTGATAACGACTGATATGGTGATATATGGTGAGTGCCATCTCAGAAGTAACAATATGTATTTCGAGTGATCAGCCAGGTACAGTGAGGTGCTGGACGTCATTACGAGAGTAGCAAGATCTAGGTAGATCTAGAGGACAAAGGGGAAATGAAACGTGACGATATCTTATCCTGATGCCTTTCAGTTAACGCTTTTTCCCCAACGCCTAGCTGATCGGCCGATTTCTACGACAATCATAGAAAGCGGCACTACGACGGAATTGACGGTTCAGGTTAAGTTTGTCATCATAGCACGCTCGCTCTGCTCAGAGCCGCTACCTCCAATCTTTTCTTTGTGTGCAAGTGGGATGTTAATGACGACGGGATCATGGGTAAGCCTTTGTCGCCCAGAAGCATAAGTATTCGACCAACTTCGCTAGGTTCAGTAACCAGATTTGTTTGGAATTCTTTCGTCTATCACAACCACTCTTCTCTGATGGGCCCTTCTCGCTGCCAGACCCTTCTGAGACGCTCTCCACGCGCGCTCACTCAGTCCCCAGTGGGTCGTAATCCTGCCGACTCGCTTCCTTCGCGTCGCACTTCTTCGACGACGACAGAAGAATTACTAGCTAAAATCATGAAGGTCATGGATGTCTTGGAGAAAGATATGAAGCAACGGCGCACTGTGAGTCATTTATTGGATACCAGAACATCCACCTGACGAGTTGTATCATCAGGAATTCAAGCAATTGAAACAACGAGTACGACATGCCGAGAAAGCTCAAGCACTTGCTGAAGATAGACATGCCAATCTCCAGGGCAACGTCAGTGAAGTACGTTCAGTGTCTTTTATTACATTAGGCACTCATCGTATGTTCAGTTGGCAACGTCCCAGGCCAGTATAATCAAATGTGTCGTCTGCCAACATTGCATGGAACAACCCTTCACGTGAGTCCATCAGCATGCCTTACCGACTCCGTGTTGACCTCTACCTGTAGTATAGTCGAATGCGGACACTCTTTTTGTTACTGGTGCTTGATGACGTGGTTCCACGCCCTGCTGGAGAAGCAAATTCACTGGCGACCTTCGATTCCCACTCACCTAAAATCAGCTCCGTTCACTGCCGACAAGATCAAACAACTAGTCGAGGAAGGACACATTTATAGGCCCTGTTATTCCTGCCCACTTTGTCGCAGGGCCGTTCGCAACAAACCTGTCAAGGTCTTCCTTGCTTCGGACCTGATCGGGGCAATCGGTGCTCTTGTTCCTCAGAGTTTTCCTGAGATCCCCCCTCTCCCTGCTGACGAAGACCTTTGGGCAGGTGCATTCTACAAAATAGGCGATTAGGTTTTATTTTGTTTACGGATAGCAGTACAGCTTAGTTCGTAGATGTTTCCTTTGCAATTACGCATCCATTCGTTCGTAGATGTTTCCTTTGCAACCGTGCATCTATTCTGTAACTTGTGATCTACACAGTGAAAGCGTCATAGACGAGCGACAGACAACCTGAGTGGAACCGACACCGAAGCCACAGGTAAGGTCATGGTCAAGTTGCACATATATTGCGGATGGATCGGCTCTCGCACACTACTTTACAAGACGGCGAGAGGTAATGGTTACGAAGACATCTACTACCACCAATGTATTTTAGAGCCCATCATGAAAATAAGTTGATGGTCTACTGTACATCTGAAATGAGATAGGCCCTATGAATACTGCAAACACGAGTAGGGTGATGATGAGGTACCAGGAGGCGAGCGGGGCCGGCACATTGTACGTTCGTGAATCTTGTTTGGCATAGTCAGGTTGGGTCGACTAGGTCTCAAGGCAATGAAAACTTGCTTCGTCACAGTAATATGGTTAAGCACTTACGCTGACCTCAGTGGACCATAACCGTAGGAGCGGCTGCTCTTCACTAGCGTCCGAGGAGCCACTGGCGATGTAATGCTTCGTGAACTGCAGTGCATGATACTTAAAAGCCATCAGTCTAATCAGTGGACTATTAGTATACCTGACCTACGTTGACAACTTGTACCACATGAAGATCTGTAGTCAACAGGGTCAGTTCAATGGCTTGGGGGCATGGTTAGTATACGTACCCTTGCTGTGATGGAGTACCTGTACCTGTTGCCCAGTAGAAATATCCCAGATTACCACTCGACCATTGTCACTGCCTGTGATGGCAGTCTTTCCATCTAGATCAAACTGTATGTGACATATACGATTTCGCCTGATTTTCACCCGGAAATGGCGGAAATGCAACAGACAATTGTTCGGCTTGTCCACTAGTCGGTAGGCATCAAATCCGTCAACAAGATTCCAAACAAGCAGCGTCTTGGTGGCATCATGGTACGCCATGCTCCCTCTGAACAGTAATGGAGTTTAAAAGGCATGAAACATGATGGTGAAACAGCAAACAACATACATGCGTGTTCTAATTTTTTGATGCCAAAGCTGGTTCCACGGCGCAACATTCCAGGCAATACTGTAACGTCATTAAGCGAGTGATGGGTAAGGTGAGGTGAGGTAAACTACATCTCACGAGAGTCCAAGAAGGCGATCATTAAAGTATGCCCTCGATTCAAAAAGTGAGCCGAAATCGGCAGACCAAGCAGTCGGGATTGAGACAGCGGAGGGTACACTTGGAGCAGGCGCATCGTCACTGAGATATTGTCAGGAAAATTTAATTACGGGCACCACGGAAGTAACTTACGACAGTTTGCCTTCGATAATTGGTACGTTGCAATCCTCCCAAGCGTTGCAACCGCCAATACGCTATGTGTTTCATCAAGCGTAACGCACTCAATTGCAGAGTCAAAAACAGTTTCCATGTGCGCCCACTCGAACAATGCCTAACTGAAATAAAAATAACATAATTAACAATCAAAGTATATGAGACTTTACCAATGTCATATTGAA
This sequence comes from Pisolithus tinctorius, assembly GCA_024663395.1. Classification (NCBI taxonomy): domain Eukaryota; kingdom Fungi; phylum Basidiomycota; class Agaricomycetes; order Boletales; family Pisolithaceae; genus Pisolithus; species Pisolithus tinctorius. Next base: position 296,034 of record JANFAH010000052.1, on the reverse strand, counting down.
ACGCCATACAACCACTGTACCGTTCGCGCCAGCAGAAAGGAGGTAGCACACTTCGGTGGTAGGTTCAGCATGGGGAGGGCCCCCTGCAAACCACTTGATAGCCACAACAGGACCCTGCTTTGGCTTCAGGCGCCGGAGGAGACTGCCGTCATGTAGTGCCCAAACAAGGACATGGCCATCATCACCTACACCACACATTGGAGTGAATGTCACTGCTTTTCAGTTATGACAGTACTTACTTCCACTAGCCAGGTAACTTCCATCTTCTGTAAAGGACAGGCAGTTGATTGGACCCTTGTGTCCTGTAGACGTCCACTGTAGACCATATTCTACCATAGTTGCGGTCAAGGACCTTTGTCAAGAAATCGTGGACGCTCTACAATTCGATTATTAGGTGATTTCAATGACAACATTTTTCGTGGAACTCACTGCCCAGGTTTGCTAGCGGAGAACGACCGTCTGGAGAGCCTAAATGCAGACGCGTGGTAGTGGTGCCGAAAGGTCGATAAAGGTTGTCATTCGCACGATTTCACAGTTGCGAAAACCTTACATGATTTTCGTGGTATGTGAAGCATTTTATTATAATTAGAGAGAAATCGCCAAATTTTCCTTTTTCAGGTCCCTGGAAATATTCAATATTCAATTAGTTTTGCATACAACGTGATTTATGCTGGCCGTCTACTCGCATTCTCAAAGATGAAACCCGTTGCACCATTTGTTCCGGCACTCACACTGGAGGACCACACAGATACCATAACTGCGCTTGCGTTCTCTCCAACTGGGAATGAACTTGCTAGTGGAAGTGATGATGGCAGCGTTATTATATATGAGCCACTTGTCGGATCATTGAAATACCGCACTGTCTTCCAAGGTGGAATCCTCAGCCTTGCATGGGATCCGCGACACTTGGCTCGCCTCTTTGTGGGTTGTAATGATGGCACACTGGCCATCGTTGATGATTTCAAGGTACGTTATTTGTGTACGCTGTCAACGCCGACTCACAAGAATGATAGATCCAAGACCCATCTAGTTCTGTTCTCACTGGCATTAAATCACCTATCTTCGCCCTCTCCGTTGACGAGTACAGCGGTGACATTGCGATCGCAGTTGGATCCGAAATTCACATTGCGAAAGAAATTACCCCTAGTACTTGCCGCCTTTCCCTACTTAATTGCTTTGATTGCTTACAGGCAGCAATTGTTAGGGAACTATGTCACGATTAAGATTTTCCCCCCGCCGTCAGAATTAGTGAATACGATGGAGGAGGCCGACAAAAGGGTGCGAGGTCGAGCAATCATGTTTAGGGAAAAGGGGAGTGAGCTCGTCGTTGCCTATCTCAACCATGGAGTAGTGTACGTGTTTAGCAGGCTTTGTGCTTTCCTCGGCCAATGTATCGCACTAACATATACAGGTGCTGGGACGTGGTTTCACAAAAAGAACTTTGGCGAATCCAACCAATCCACAGCCATCGACATCTGTAGGGATCCTATTGCTCAACGTTCGATTTCTTATCTTTATATCTTCAGAGGTCACGCTGCACTGTCACCAGACCAGAAACTCGTACTCGTATCAAACTTGGGAACAGGTGTCGATATCTATGAACTCGGTCGATCCCATCCGGTATTGCGTTTGAAGACTCGTCCTGCAGCCCTGAATAGAAACGTTCCATTGCAAGTGGCTTGTTTGTCTGGAGGCGTAGTGAGCGGAGCTCCGGATGGCAGTGTGCACATCTGGAGAATTCCATCTGGAAATTGTTTGCAAGTTCTGGAGCACAATGGTGAGTATCCCCAAATCCTATACGAGTTTATCTCAATGGTTCCCTGGGAATTCCTCAGGAGACATGGTACAGTCTGTTGCAGTACGTCCAAGGTAGATTTTCCAGTGACTTATCTGATCTGCACGTTCAATAAGGTGTTCGAGTATCCAACTTGTACTTTGGTTGTGACGGCCACTTCCCGCATGATGCAAGATACGTACATTAAAACATGGCAAGCCAAGAATGAAAGCAGTATGGCTTTTATTTCAATTTGGTGACTATGCTGAAGAGCACGTTGTCAAGATATCATCACCACTGTATGTCGGACTGCCGGACTGTACCTGTGGTCTCAAAACGTCATGCTGAAGTGTCTAATACGATCAATGGTCATTAAGCAAGTACCCGCTTTTCCCTGTTTTCGTGGTTGCCACCATGTCGATACTTTTCCATTACTTTCTGTCCTCGGTGAGTGGAACTAGAATTAAACACGGAACGTTGGTATTGACCCTTTCGTCCAGCCAGGGACCTCCATCGCATCTTATGAACCGCTACTCTCACTCCTTGACATCATGAAGCAACTGCAAATCAGAAATTTGAAATTGGGGGTAGGCGCTGCAGTCCGTCGAATGGCTTTGAACATCGTAGAATACATATATCGGATGCTGCAGGACCAAGAACAGCAACCTCTGGCTACTCAGGATATTATAATACACCTTTGAAGCTTGTATTTTGTTTCTTGCAATGACTTCGTTCTGCGATTGTCGCTGATTGCAAGACACTGCTTTTTGGCATTCTTTTTTTGTCATTGAGTGATATGTATACTATGTATCCGAGATCGATATTGGTGTTCAGGTAAGTATTAGAATGACAAGTGAGCGCGCCTACAGAAGAAATGTACATAGATGGGAGTAGCCCAAGTACCAGCAAACATATTTGTTCGTAATCACACATGGCATAGGATAGTGCAAAAACTAGTTTTCAACATCGCCAATACTACTTTCATCTTCGAGACTTTCAACCATTGTGACCCACTCAGGAATGTCAGCATCTCCCGCGCTGCTTGCCCATGCTATAATTTGATGACGCACGGCATCCAGATCTGAATATCTGTCGTTGGCACATTGCTGTAGCAGAGCCCTGGTAGCTGGTGAGTCCACCATGGATGCACGCAGCTCTGCTATCATATTAACAAAAACACGAAATCCACAGATCGGCGTTGACGAAATCTGCACCAGAGAGGGCAAAAGTAGGAGGGACCCACCACTGCACTCCAGACGCGCAGTGTGTGCATCCTGGTACAGCGTTCACAGCAACAATGCAGGCGGTTGTGCACCTAAGTGGATATCGGAAATCCTGTCGAAATGACAGAAGAACTGTTTCCAAGCGTCGGGCGCGATCTGCCCCTCCACACTGTACGGAAGCGACACATGGAGTTCCTGCATGCTCCTGAGGGACTGAATAACCTTCATATTTGTGACGATTTCCGAAAAGTGGTCTCCTGGAAGTTGACGCGCCCAATTCCTGAAAACCATTTCCACGACAGGCTTCGACGCTCGCCCGTGACCCAGCTGTACAGCGAGGCAGCCACGGTTGTGGACAATACCGAGACTACGGTATGACGAGCAAGGTGCAGTCACCTGAATACCAGCCATCAGCTCGCCGATGCAACCAGGACTCGATTCCGGCACAGCATTTGCGATGACCACAAGATCGATGAGAGAAGGCATGTGTATAACTGCCAAGAAGACAGTACAGGCATCGATGGATGTCCGAATGCGCAGGGAAGACAGGTCGTGCAGTGTCACTGGGGTTATCCCATGGTCACTGGTTGTCACGACGATCGCATCTTGAAGCTGAAGGTGTTGTAAGAGGGGAAAAGACTGGAGAACAAGGCATAGCTGCGAGAGCGTCATGGCAAGAGTGACATCATGGACGTTCGAGATACAGAGGGATGTTAAAAAACAAGACTGGGAAGCTATCCCATTGTGGATGGCATCCCAGCTAAACACGCATCTTTCCAAGCACAACGATTTGAGACGAGGCATTGAAGTCTTGAGTAGCCTATCAGGAACGTTTGATAGATGCTCCCGAATTGAACAAGAAATGTTGCGGATCGACAGGAGGTGAAGCAAGGGAGCACCGTCATCCGTGTTAATGGACTCAAGAATCTCCTCGATTTCCCCACTGTGTCCCTCAAGGTCGAGGATAGCGCATCTGGAGAAGTGATTGCCAGTGACAAGACTGGCGTTCAGTGTAATGTTCTCGCCGTAGTCTTCAGTGAAATCATGCTGATTCACGTAAATCCACAATGGTACCTCCTTGGTTCGCGTTAAGACTTCGCAGGACCATTTGCAAGGATCTGTGAAATTGAGGGCGTTGCGCCAAAGCAGTGGATCCTCTAGGATGATGGCCCGCCATCTCCAACAGACTTGGCTCAGGACCCTCGGGAAAGTGCTACTCTTCAATTCCACGGCGTGCTCGAAGATCAAGAGAAGAACGTCTTGTGGGAGACATGCGGCAATCGCAAACATGTTGCATTGATGGCTCACTTGGAGCAATGCGAGCCTCAGGAACGTACGGATATAGTCCAGTTCAACTGGGTTCGCCGACAAGATCGCTTCCAGGAACGCATCTGGAAGTGTCACAAGTTGCCCTTCATGCAGTTGAATATCGTCGACAGAATTAGTCGTCGTGGACATGTCTAATCAATGATGAGATTCCAGTCGCAATGGCTTTTTATCACTTACAGTGAACAAAGTTAGGATTAGGAGGAGCAAACGACCGATGGATCAAGAGGTGAGGTCAAGTAGAAGAGTTCCTGAATGCCTTTCATGGTCGGAGGACAAAGGGGCAGACTTGCCCATTTTATCGCTGGATTTCTTCAGTCAGAGAAGGCAACGGTGTGTGAGGCGAGACTCACCAACCAGCGAGACTCACCCAACCAGCGTAATACTCCCAGAGTACTGTCAGTCAGTTCAGCTTCATGATAGGTGGTAGTCCGTCTTTCCCCGACACCCGAATTCGGGGGCTACACTGAAGATAGTGAGCGCTTCACTTGGCTGGTGTGACTAAGCACCCTCGTCGGCATTACATTTGTGCTTTGTTCATCCAGATCCTATAAGGCTTCACAGTGTCATGAATGAACTGAGAATCCTTCCTTTTTGTTTCTTATTCCCCTCTAATCGTCCTAACTCTCATGGGAGTTCACCGAGCTCGTCGTGGCATTAAGACGAACACCTACCGACCATACCGATGTGTGGAGAGAGACGTAGGTATCCTTGACTCATGCATAAGCCAATACCTGAATTTCTGTGTCCCAGATAATACCCATTCACCACCAATCGTTTCCATTACATCAACCTTTACTTGCCGTGCACGCCCTGTGTACAAGAGAGGACTTGGATTTTGATGTGAGTGACGTGCAGTAATTACTATACACCTTGCCCATCCCTTGACTTCGACAGGCGATTCCCATCCATCACCAGGTATTTCTATTTCCAGACGATGCAACCAATGACGATGAAGGTACCCCTCGTCCTGCAACTATCAAGTCCTATAGGACCGGAGTACCAGGAGGTCCTAGTTCCGAGAGAGAAATGATCCAAAATGTCAAAGGCGCTGCAGAAAGGTACGTGATCATGTCATCGTGGGGCTCGTCCGAAGCTAATTAAACTCTCCTCAAGTACTCCGAGGCACAGCGTTATGGTGCCAGAGCGCCAGGAACACAAAATTCGCAACCTAAATGTCGTCATTGGCCGTTTTATCTCATCAGGCAATGCTCCCCTCGAGCGCCCTCCTGTGCATTCCCAAGCAGTCCATGGAGACCTTTACATTCACCACTACGAGAATCGGGTCCAGATATGGTTAAGAGACGGCGACCAATGGCTACCAGATATTAAGGACGGATGTCACCACCCAACATTACCAGAGTACCGTTTGTATGTGGCTAAGGGCGTGGAGCCTACTTGGGTTACCAGGAAGACAAGATCAACATACAAAGGAAGGCTAAAGAATCGCGTTCAGCGGCAAGAGGATGGTAAATATTTGCATGAGTCGCTGTTCAAGCACTTTTTTAACCCATGCACACTCTAGTGCCCAATAATCGTGTAGGGGCGGTTGCAACGAGTCTTTAGTCAGGTCTGGAGATGGTCGAGGTAGTAGCAACCAGTAGTGTGGGGTGTGTGCGTAGGGCAGAAATTATTTATAAGATATCCGACGATAATAACCAAGTGTTCTTGCTTTGGTGAATAATTTAGTGTGATTCATGACGATTCTTGCTTGTATCCGAGTCGACGATAAGCCACGAATCAGACGTGGGCGCGACTACGAGATGAGGACGACCCACGCGCCTATCCCCCCAGAACACACAAACGCTGCCGCAATTATTGGTTTCGGACGTACCAACATGCTGCGAATTTCTACCAATCTTGCCATCCTTTCGCAAAGCACATGCTTCAGAACGGCGATGACGAAATAAGCCTGATCACTCGGGGTTGTGACTTGCCAAAAACCAACGCTGTTTGGCACATCACAATGGTACTTACTTACATTTGAGCACAACAGTCATCATGGAAGCTTGCGAGACTTAGTTATGATGACATCGTTTCCACCAGCCAAGGACACGACATGAGGGAGATATGGATTTCACTTTGCAACAGTTTATATATGTAGCGACACGTTGATTGTGCTAGTTAAGGATTTAAGGATTGGATGCTATGTGAACGATGGAAGCATGAGCATGTTGCGATGAGGAGTGTGTAATACAACCGTTACATACCATGCGAGGGGAACTGCCAAACCCCCGGGTCCACTTCCAGCCAGCCCCCCGTCCCCCAGGCTCGACGAGTAAGGCATTGGGTTGTTATCCAACTTTGATTGCCACCGGCCGCATAGGATTATCTGGTGCCTTACACAAGCCGTTCGCACACCTGAATTCGTGACTGTCGGCGGAGGTGCCAGGAATCGCCATGCGTTTCGATAAGACCTGCACGCACCACACTGGGGCCATTGTAAGGGCAAGGGGTGATCGCATGGTCGGACATCTCGGCGAGACCAATTGTGATCGTTAACGCAGGTAAGGTATCGGCATCATGCTGGGAAGCTTCCCCCAGGGCTTCCGACATGGCTATCCGCACGGGATAACCTTCGATGAAGGTGTATTCAGTTATGCCGAGAATAGATTTTGATGTAATCACCGTCTGGAGCTGAATAGTATCGAAAGCTATTGTTGCGAAGGAGTAATGACTGAGAGGGTCATCGTTAGTTGGACACAATGGATTGCTTACCGAATCACTGGGGTTAGGAAATCTACGAAGCTGACCTCCTGTCTTATGACGCCCCAGCCAAAATACGAAGAACACACCACGCGTGATATTGTTAAACGGCAGCAGTAAAATGTAGAGGCACTAACAAGGGTAATCAGATTGAGTAGAGAAGCAAATAACTCCTCACCTCTGATGGAAGTGAGGCACAAAGCTGGCCTTCGGCGGTTGTCCTGGAAAAGTCGTCAGAGTGGCTGATAAGAGCGATCATTATGTTCTGGTCGAAACGAATGTCGAGGTAGCGGAATTCACCATTGGGAAGGAAGGTGGGGCGCGAGAGCGTTGGCGACCATCCCAACTGACCTGCTGGCCGGAGGTCGAGATAGAATGAGTGGGCGAACGTTCAATTCCACGGGTATTGATCGTGATCCAACTTCCGCCTCTCTTTCTCCCTGAGCAAGAGCTGGAAATGCCGTTATTGTCTCTTAAAAGAGCAGAAGAGCGATACCTTAGAACACTCGCGCCCCATGGGTTGAAGTAGGTAACGGGAGAATCGTGGCGATTGTCCTAGGATTGGCCACAAAATCATATCGCCTCTATAGGGCGGGTTTGCAGACTGGTTTTACCGTCTTGCTATGCAACTACTCTCCTAACAATTGGTATTACAAGAGTAGTAAATATTTCAGATACCTAGGTTGAACGGAATATATAGAGTAAGGTACGGAGATAAGGGTGCCGCCTGTCATGTACTGAAATTACCACCAGCTACCCCAGGTGTTGCTGAAGGTCCTCCAGTGTTAGCTGGGGACGAGGTTAGCTAACGCCCAATTCTACATCGACCACTTGCCATACCTGTGGGCTCATTCTCACCAGTATCAAAGTCGTACTCCTTTTCTTGCACCCTGAGCAGTTTCTTTGAGCGTGGATGCAGCAAGGACAGCCAAGCGGCATCATAGCAATTCACAGGAAGCCCGGGAGGAGCGGCGGCGGCATCATTGAATTTGTCTGAATGTGGGCGGTTTCGGAGTTGTGTACCTGCTCTCTTACGCTTTCCAATCGCGACAGAAAGGAACTCCACTATTGCTAAATCCGCTTCCCACATGAGCATAGCAAGTTTTTGGCTGCGCCAGCGAGGATAGACACGTGGGTAATTAATCGTCCTTCTCGCTTCGTCCTCGGACTCGTCAGAGCTTATACCCTGAGTCCCAAGGTGCTTGACTAACGGCAAATGCTTCTGCAGGCTAGTATGTTCTGCCATGGCATCAAGGCGCAACTTTAACAACTCGAATCGACTAAGGTGAGAGAGAAGAATTGATAACATAGTGCCTACTCACCCGAACTTTCCGTGCAGTACGGGAAGACTTCCGCAATCTCGCCTTCATGTCCTCCCTGGCCTTCACCGGATTTTCGCTTGGGGCAACGACGAAGTCGTTGTAACGTGATTTGATGTAAGAAAAATGCGCCTTAAAAGCCCCATAGACGATGTCGAAATTACAATACCGTTCAGGGATGGTCTGCGAAGAGTACCAACCATGGTTATTGATCTTATCCAGGAAATCCTCAGCGAAGACAGTAAAGGCTTCGCGATTATACGGTGTGTCCTTCGCGCGAGTGCAGTCTAGAATAAAATTGGTTGGAGTTACCCTGAGGCAACCAGGTGTGTCCAGTTCATACGCTTCCACCTCCTCCTCGGTAAGCGAACATTTGATAGTGTTCAGGTACTTGTAGTCAGTAATCTTGAGCAAGCGGAGGGCGTGGAGCCGAATGCAGGTCTTGGAAGTAACGCTGTCAACAATAGATAAAGGGTACAGATGCTGTTCGCACATACCGAGAAGTATTTGTGCTCTTCTATATCACTTTGCGTGAGCACTTCAGATGCTAGATCTGAAGGAATGAAGTTTCGGGGCTTCTTTGGACGCCTAGTCTGTTTCGAAGGAAATTCGTCTACACTTTGCATCTCAACGTCTCTAGCCGTGTTTGCGTCAACTCGTGAAGCTTTCAGTTCCTCCTGGATGGCAGAGATTCCTTCCATGATCTTCATATTGGACGAAGCTTGTGACCGCTCAAACGAGGCGAGCATAGAGTTCAACGACTCGGAGAAATAAGACAATAAGGGTGCAAGGTTTTCACCGCCGGACTGTGAATCAGCGGTGGTGGGACCAGGAGCGTCGCAAGGAATGGACTGGCCTGAAGGTCCCGGCTGAAATGCAGCAGTGAACCGTTGCGGAGGGGTGGCGAGAGCGTCGGGTGCCAACTGTCAAGGTTGAGATGGGGCGGAAGTCGAAGGCCACTGGGGTAGATTGAAGTTTGGTGCACGGAACTCAGTCTGAGGTAGGCTCCGATGGCTCTGATGTCCGTCCGGGGTAGCAACCCCTTCACCCTGAATCGTAGAGGGAACCTTTGATTCTATTTCAGTGATATGACTAAATTCCTGGAGGTGCATACCTGACTAGTAGATGGGGTTTCTCGACCATAGGAATCAAGTAAGAGCTGAAGACGCCCTGGTAGTACGCAGGGAGCACAACTACAAGAAGAAGAAGCGTACTTGTATTGACATCTGGCTAAGAGAGTGACTGGATGCCCGAGGAGTTGACCGTTCGTCGTGCTCAACAACACCATCGTCAGAGGAAAGTGGTGGTCCTTGGATCACCGGCGTCGGGTCTCGTGAGGATACAGGAGTTCGAAAATGGTCCGATACTGGAGTTTCTTCTCGTGACTGTGCTCGTAAGGAGGATGTTCGGGCAGAGAAAGATACCGCATTGACATTGTTACGAGGCTGAATCTCTCGGTCAATTTCCATTATTATATCGTTGTCAGACAGAGCTCCGAACCTGTGGATCACCAAACATCACGCAGTTGAGAGTGTTGAGAAGGGTCGCTTGTGACGTCGCTGCTGCTTGTTCGGCGTCGTGAGTGGTCTGTGCCACCTGTGGAGCAGTAGGATTACTGGGTGTCCTAGACGACTTGGGACCGTGATGACCTTGCTCCCAATCATTTCCAGAGCGCCATTTGTCGCCAATCGTCATGAAGGGAACGTGACGGTATCCTCCGATTCTGTGCCATTTTTTATAGCTACTCCTGAGCAGAGTGATTCAGCGACCATCCAACAAAGCTTAGATCTAGGATAGATCGAGAGAACAAAGGTCGGGTTTACCTTAAGTAAAATTGCTACCGCCATCGCCAAGTCATGTGAACCGCACACCAGGACTAGGATCTGGTACTGACAGCAGGTTGCCATCATCCTCGAAAAGTATCAGCGTCGCGAATCGGCAATTCCTTGGTAGTACGACTTTCTTACGATTGTTGGAGAAATCAGAGCAGCGGCCTGACACTCCACGTTTCCTTCGGTCGCGAATACGTGTGACATATTCCCATGTGTTCGCTGCCTTTCCTCGAAAGACAAAGACTTCATGCCGCACCCGTCATGACAAGCATCAGAAAAAAGAAAAGAAGACACGTCAACTCATCACGACGACGGGCCCACGGGTAAGCCCTTTGTCCTTACATGATAATCGATTGTGACGCCTGATCGTACCAAAGAGCGAAAAAGTCTACAGGTCACATATAGCCTGCGAAACACCAACGCGTAACAACCCAGGAAGTGGTGCATACCCCATACGTAGAATACTGCAACGCTGGTATGTGCTAGGTATCATCGATTTTGCACGCCTTACGATTCTATACCGATACAGTATCCTTTACAGACGCTGGCTTCGAACTCCCGCATCTCGAGCGATGATCTCGGAGGTTCTTAGACTAGAACTACGTTTCTTACTGGGGCTTTCTTGGGTGCGATCGGCGGGTGTACGGTTGGTACTGTCCATGACAGAACAAAGGTCGGAGAAATTTCCGAATCGTCACTTTTATGTCTTGTCAACTAAGCCATCGACCCTCGATCTTATCACAGCACGTGGGGCACAAGAATGCCTTGCACCGCGTCCTTTATCGCTAATATTTAAAGGTCCACCTGTCTTAAGGTTTCGTTTGCCAACGCCCCTCCTCTCCCCGGCAAGCAGGATGCTCCAACAAGTTACATTCAAGATTACGCTGCGAAATGAGAATGGCGATACTACTGCAGTAAGCTAGGTTCTCGTTCACCTACCTTTTTTGAAGCTAATAGCGCATAGGACTCACCCGTTAGGTGGGCAGTTGCATCTCTCACATTCTTTGTCTCTCAACTGATTTCGATGCTCAGCCATGCCAGAGGTGCATGTGCATGTACCTGCCTTCTCGCGCAGCATCAAAAATTGACCGATACAAGTCCGCAGGTGGGCTCCTTTAGTTCACTGATGTTGCTATACTCACTGTCGCAACAGTTTCTTGACCTTGACGTTATCACTCCCCTGAAGGAACACCGTGCTGCTGGAAAGGAGGAGCGCACTACTGGAATGATTCAAGCCAGTCCATCTGAGTCTGTGTGGGGGCCGAAGTTTCGGCTTAGTAGCGACATTCTCATGTTCGTCATGCTCGTGTTTTTGTTCGTGCTTATAGGCTCGGACATGTGGGCAAATCTCTTTGTTGTACATAGTGTTTAGCAGATTTAAGACAATAGTTACAGTACAAACTCTAAACTAGGTTCGTGTTATGAAAAATTGATAGCTTCGTTGAAGGAAGCAACCTGAAGGCACTTCTCAGACAGGACAGCCTTCCAGATGCGCTTCGAGGAATTCAGGACGCGTTTTCTCAATATTTGAAATCACCCCTCACCGGTACAGCAGGAGATGGTCTCGACCCGCCGATCGCGCTCAAGAAAGCCCCGGTAAGAAACGTAGTTCTAGTCCGGCGTCTGTAGAGGATACTGTATCGGTATAAAAATCGATGATACCTAGCGCATACCAGCATTGCAGCATTCTACGTATGGAGTATGCACCGCTTCCAGGGGTGTCACGCGTTCATGTTTCGCGGGCTATATGTGACCCGTAGACTTTTTCGCTCTTTGGTACGATCAGGCGTCACAGTCGATTATCGCGTCAATGAGTATATCAACATCAGTGGACTAAAGGAGCCCACCTGCGGACTTGTATCGATCAATGTTTGGTGCTGCGCAAGAAGGCAGGTACATGCACATACACCGAGAGACAAAGAACGCGAGAGATGCAACTGCCCATCTAACGGGTGAGTCCTATGCGCTATTAGCTTCAGAAAGATGTAAGTGAACAAGAACCTAACTTACTGCAGTAGTATCGCCATTCTCATTTCGCAGCGTAATCTTGAATGTAACTTGTTGGAGCATCTTGCTTGCCGGGGGGAGGAGAGGCGTTGGAGAACGAAACCTTGAGGTAGGTGGACCTTTTAATATTAGCGATGAATGACGCGGTACAAGGCGTTCTTGTGCCCCACGTGCTGTGATAAGATCGAGGGTTGATGGCTCAGCTGACAAGACATAAACGTGACGATTCGGAAATTCCTCCGACCTTTGTTCTGTCATGTTTGGGCCCTTGACCGTTCGTCATGCTCAACAACACCGTCGTCAGAGGAAAGTGGTGGTCTTCGGATGACCGGTGTAGGTTCTCGTGAGGATACAGAAGTTTGAAAATGGTCTGATACTGGAATTTCTTCTCATGACTGTACTCGTGAGGAGGATGTTCGGGCAGAGAAAGATACCGTATTGATATTGTTACGAGACTGAATCTCTCGGTCAATTTCCATTATTATATCATTGTCAGACAGAGCTCCGAACCTGTGGATCACCAAACATTACGCCGTTGAGAGTATCGAGACGGGTTATTTGTGACGTCGCTGCTGTTCGATCGGCGTCGTGAGTGGTCTGTGCCACCTGTGGAGCAGTAGAATTACTTTCAGCGACCATCCGACAAAGCTTAGATCTAGGATAAATCGAGAGGACAAAGGTCGGGTTTACCTTAAGTAAAATTGCTACCGCCATCGCCAAGTCATGTGAGTCGCGCGCCAAGACTGGGATCTGGTACTGACAGCAGGTTGCCATCGTCCTCGAAAAGTGTCGTGGGGTCAGACTACTAGAGAGAAGCGAATCAGCTACTGAGCTGATCGCGCTGCAGGCACGCTGAAGAGAAGCCCTAAGCGCGAGTTGGAAAATAGCCTTGTAAATATGTGACCACGGTGGACAGAGAACGAGGCGTCCTGAATACGACGCAGATGCGCCACATTTGTGAAAGGAATTTCAGATCTAGTGAGCTGTTTAGTGCCGCGTACTGCAGGAAAATGCGTGATGCATTAGGCCTACCTTAGACCAGAAAAGATACGCTTGAAACGTAGAAACGAAGCGATGAATCAGATGAGCCATATCTTGAGAGGAACTTCATCAATCCAAGACGAGCAGGGGCACTTATTATGTGCTTGAAACGCGAAGTACTCGTCCTGTGGCAGGGCAAAGGGCACTGCCACTGAGTTTCACACAGGCACTGCGACTTCAACGGCTCATCACAACTGCTATTTGAGAAATTTGTTGTGTCTCGGAGAATCCCCTTAACTACGGCCTGAATCTCTCGTACTTTTTGTTAGAAAAAGCCACCAAGTCATTGACCTATCGTCATATTCTCTCTACACTTTAGATTTCTTAAATCACCACTCAATTTTTACGTCCGTAGCGAATTCCCAGCTCGATTTAGAAGCAGTTCCCCAGGGCATTTGCCCGCTGTGCCATACAACATTATAAATGCTGCAAAGGCATTCATACCATCCACCCCCGCAAGATCTGCTTCGCCTTCCATTTCCTCTTCTTCCAGCCACTCCCTGTCTCCCCATAGCACGCCTGCTCCCCCTTGCTCAGCCCGCGCACAGGCTTCCTCGCCAAAACATCTTACCACCTTTGCAGCTTCTTCGATGGTATTTGCAAACGCCCATATAACCGAACACCTGTTATCCTTTGTCCCGCACCCCTCCGCAATACTCACAATCCTTCTCAACCTTCTAATCGCTTTGAGGATCGGAGGAGTATATGCGTTCAGCCCCAAGCCACCTCGATCTCCACTCTTATCATTCGCTCGGTAGCTTCTTGCGCTCGGATATGCCTCGAACACGACAAGGATCTCATCGTATCGCCATGACTCACTCGATATCCTCTCTGCGAGTGCCTCAATTTGCGCAGGCAAGGCAAACAAGGGCGCAAAGATAATTGCCCGGCCCGGATCGACGATGATATCGCACCCCCCGAGGGAATACCGTTCGGCTAGAATCACTCTGCATGCGTCGCCCTGTAATTCCTGAACGATGACGCGTCTTTGAATCATGGATAAAGATGCCATGTATCGATGGGCTGTCGTCGCATCGATCCAGTGTGGTGGGAGTATAACCGTGTTTTGATCGATGACCTCGCCAGCGGTGTTTGCGGTGGTGACTCTGCGAGGACTAGCGGCGCTTGCATGTGTGGTGTCTCAGGACGATCTGGCGACGACGCAGGTAAGGGCACGATACCCTTATTGCAAAGTGCGATGAATGTCGCGAAGAGGTCTCTTGCAGAGGTAGGGACGAGGCGGTCAAGTTTACGTCGTTTTGTAGCGCAGGCCGAATTGATTTCTTCGCGAGAGATTTCTGGCGTATGTTTGGAAGATCGATTTTCTGGATTTGTACCACCAACATGTTGTCGTCCTTCCACAAAACTGTGCATGACATCCTTAGGAACGTGATCGACGAATCCAACAGAATCCATCTGTCCTTCCGGATGAGGCCTGCCTGCAGGTGACTGGGACATGAACTGCGGGTGAAACCCAGTACCGTGCGTGGTCCTATCTCTGTGGACACCACCGAAGCGATTGATATCTTCCATGTTGGCACCATCTGTTTCGCCCCGGTAATGATCTCCATACCCCACGTTGTAGGACGGATCGTCACCGAATGGTCTCTCGATGCATCTGATACCACCCGCATTCGCATTTGTGGCTCGAGGCGCCGCGCATTCAGGACGTTGGTCTGCGTCAAGGCATGGATTCACATCCCTGTCTTCCTCGGCTTGGGGTTCATCGAACTCCTCGTTATACCAACTCATCTCCGCCCTTTCGTCGCTGTTGCCATCTGTTTCCCTATTCTCATTCTGAACCTCTTTATCCCGCCCTTCCCCTGCAATCTTATCCCTCTCCCACCGAGCAAGCACGTACTCCACTTCCTCGCCTTTGGATTGTCTGCATACTGGGGTAGGACTCGCACCCAACCCTTCGAATCCCCGTAAAACTTTGGCTGCGCTCGCCCTGTCTTCTTGGATATCCAAATTATTGACAGCACCCGTTGTACCAGCCTTGATCCCATCCAACGCGTCATCGACCCCTGTAACTTCTTCGTCTGTAGGGATCGATCGTCTGAATTTAAACGGCCTATCAAACTTTCAGCATTTCGAAGAAATTACTAGTAGGAAGCGCTTGCGGTGCCAACAGCTAAAGCGACAACCCACAATTGCGGAAACCATCGATCGAAAGGAAACGCACACCCATGATAGAGTAAGTGACAAGGCCTTTAATCCCTTCACAGGTCCCAAAAATGGCGACATGCCGGGGGTCATTTCTTCCATGGCACCAGTGACTACTTTAGTTCCTCTCTCTGACGCCACCAGGTTCGCCATCCGTTGTGGAAAGAGCGTTCTTGGACGTTTCGTAGGTGGCTGGAGAGTTGGCACTGTGCAAAGGTAAGGAATCACGGCGGGAACGCAAGTAGCCAGAGGCCTCACCATCCATCAACAATACATCTTTTTCGTCCAGTCTCTCCTCCAAAATATAAGCCACTGAGTCACGAGGCGACGCACAAATCTTCGTTATGGTGGCGTCGAGATCCGCTTCCGAATCTGCGTCTACAACTGCGTCGATGACGGGAGGTATTTTTACATCCATGATTTGATCGTGCTCTGCGGTGGTTGATGGAGGTTGCCCGAGCATCGAATTAGCGGGACTGAGAGGGGGGACCCTGTAGGCCTTGGTCGCCGGAACGGGCGTAGGTGAGATAACTGATGTGATGAAGGACCCAGCGCTACAACAGAACAGATAAGTATATAAAGACGCATGACAAAATGCGCTCTGTGCAACGGGAGGAAAGGTGAATGCACCTCTTTCCAACGACATCAGGTATTGCATTCCTATGGCTTTCGCTTCCACGTCCAAACATCCTAGTTCTGGGTATTTCGATCTCTTCTAAGAAGGGGGAGCGTCACGGATATGTCGCAACGTTCCGGCCGCAGAAAAAATGGGTAACATACCCATCTTATCAGCAGCCAACGAGGTGGGCGGAGATCGTGGTGGTGAGATGTCCCATAGCTCGTCCACGTCGTTATCCGACAGTGAATCCGAGCGGTAGGACAGCGGCGAAGAAACAACGTATGCACCTATCAAAGAGATATCATGTTCCAATGTCGAGTACACCGCAACACAACGTTGGCATCGACGCACACCATCCGTTCACTACCTCCATGTGCTGTCCGTGCAGACCGCCCTCCTCCTCTTCGATGACTTGTTCAGCTGCAGGCTCAAGTGTAGGTACTATGGCATCGTCAGCCGCGCAATTGAGGCCAGGAGTCTTCTCACATATGTTTTCGTGTTTCCGTGCTAATTGATTGTCCGTTCCACTGTCGCGCGGAAAAAGTGGAGGCGAATCTAAGGGAAAAATGTGGCGGGTTGGTGACTCGGACCTCAAGAAGTTGGCAACATGCAGTCCGTCTGATGCATTTTCGTGAGGCTTGGATATTGCTTGTAACAAAGACCTGATGTTCGCCTGTGTTGCTGCATCCATCTTGTACCGAACGTCCCTAGGCAATAGTGCGTCGGTAAACAAGGCCACTCCGACTACATTTCACTCACAAGACCTCATTTATATCCGGAGTAGGAAGCTCTGTGATCACCTCGTCGGCGACGGGTTTTAGGATCAAATGATCCTGCAACGACGACCTAGTCCGTGGGGTGGAGGCCAGGGCTCCTGTACAACCGAGTTTGGGCGTTTTGTGTCTCGCTAGCTGAGTTAACACGGGCGACATTGGTCTATACAACTCGGAAAGTTTGTCGTCTGTGTTTCGTGTAATATTCGTGTATGACTATATGTGGGTACCCGCCGACTTACAAGGATCACTTTGTGGTTCGAAACAGGATTTCTCGGATCTGAGTTCGGTGAGTGGCGGAAAGACATCTCTGATGAGGTCGATCGCGCCCTGTGGGGCAGACCATCGTTCTTGATACGGTGTAAGGCTGAGCGAGTCCAAGTACTTAGCGAGCGCCTCGAACGGGTCTGTTGGGAGTAAGAAAGACGTGGCGTCTGCCAATGGCACGGAGGCCAGCGTTTCGAGCAGGATCTATGCGTGCGTGCTCAGTGTATTAGCGGGTGTTTTTATGTATAGCGATGATAACACATACCTGCTCCACTCCCTGTTCCGTGTATTCGACATAGTTGGTCGTGAGATGTGCACGGGCATATGGTAGGAGTATGTCGCGAATGTGGGGGTCGTCGTATGGGCCCATCACACCCCTTCCTCGACACGGCTGTCGTTACTTACCCTAGATGTTGCCGAGTGATCGCAGATCGAATAGGGGTCCATCTTTATTGCCATCTATGGAATGCGTAGTATTGCAGTCGATCACCAAGTCCGTAGCGGAAGCATATGGAGTACTTCGCTCCCCATCTATGTACATAGGGATTAATCTTTACACTTATTGGCCTGATACTATCAATTGAAGAGGGTATATGTGGACACAGGAACGAGACAGCAGGTTAATGATGGTCAAAGGTAAAAATGGAAAGAGGGCTAAGGTGCGTCCGAGTAGATTGCATAAAACAGGTCACAGATAACGTTACTTGGTGATTTCTCTAATGACTATGTGATTCAGGGTTCTAAGCAACAAACGGGTGAGTCGGGAGAGTGAATGTGGACGTAAGTTGGTGGGTATGTGCGTTGAAAGTATTAATTAGTGAGTTAGGTATGTGACCATAGCGGGGAGTGTCTCGCCACGGTGATATGGTGTCCCAGGCGGGCTGTGTCACTAGTCTAGGATTGGGCTGCACACACTGGTGAAAGTCGGGGGCGCTGGATGACCTGTGCCAAATCATGCACCTCTCCGCTGAGATTTTTTGGTCTGGTTACGCGCGAGATCTTCCAGCTTCTTGAGATGGGCGTCCATGCTCGCGTCATATCACCTGGATTGAGTAGCGTTCGCCGGTTCTTCCCCTGCCGAAACTTGAGGTATTGTTCGACCTGGGGACCCTTTCGAGTCTGGTGGTTCATTTGCTTTATGTGAGTATGGAAGCACACAAGTGGGTTTAGGCAAAGATTACGTTCGCAGGACATCGATAGTAACATGTGATCAGGTTAATGTTAAGCGTTGATAGGAATACATGTAAACGGCACTCACCGTTCTATTCCTCGTCTGTTGCCCTTGAAATCCAGTTATCTGGTATCACATTGATCAGCGAGTCATTGATGATCGCGATATCGAAACGCTCCGTAGGCGGGCAGTTGTGCCAGTCAGCCCTAGCTCGACTTGCAGTGTAACAAGACTCATTCGCCACACTCTTCTTCCAGTCGTAGCTCATGTGTTTCTATGTAGAAAAAGAATTGATGGAAGCCATCTATAACCTTGGCAGGCCACTTGGTCAATTCGAGCTGGGCCAGGAAATAGTTCTTCGCAAACAAGAATTCGATGAAGGAGAGATCGTTGTCGGGCTTGTCATGTTTCGAGTCCACTGTAGAGAAACTGATCAGACACGCTCAGCGTTGTAGACACAACGGCTTTGATTAACTCTACCTGATTGGACACGCTACAAGAATGAGTATGTAGACAGGTCCTCAGGGGCTATTGTACTCACCTCAGCATTGTAGACACAACAGCTGAGGTGCAAAGCAACACAAACAAACCTATAAGTACAGATGCGCATAACCACGTGACCGTTGACGCCAACACGCCCCCTCAGCGGGACACGTGTAAACAAAGAGGAGAAAAAGGAAACATGAACTTTCTAAGTAGAGCGAGACCTGTGTACGACTTCCGAGACCTATGCGTATGAGTTCCAAAAACGAAGGAGAGCAAAAAGAAGAAAAAAGAAAAGGAAAAAGGAGAAGAGTGACCAAAGAGTGACTGTTGAAAAACCTGATGCAGCACCCCCTCAATGGGACATGAGTGAGAGGCCAGCGATGTGGCGAGAGAAAGAAGGACGCAGTAGAGCCTTGGTGAGGATATTGGCAGTGTTGCGGGAAGATGCAAGCCATTCGAGGAGGAAAGTCCTGGCCTTGATGTGAGTGTGGCAAAAATGATAGTGGATGTCAATGTGTTTCGTGTAATGGTTGTTAGCAGCCTCCCATGAGAGAGCAATCACCCCCACATTGTCAGCATAGAGGCAAATTGGCATTGGGACAGGGAAACTGACAGATGAGAGAAAAGATTGGATCCATAAACCCTCCTGGATGGCTGCAGTGACCGCCATATACTCAGCCTCAGTAGAGGACAATGCCTGCATGGTCTGCTTCTTAGAACTATGAGCAACAATGCCCCCATAATAGAACCAGCAATAACCAGTGACTGAGATGCGATCTTCAGGGTTCATCACCCAGTCAGCATCACTGAAGCCATGCAGAAGGGGACTGCAGGTGCGTTCTCCATAGTGGAGGCAATAGTTGAGCATTCCTGCAAGGTAGCAAAGGACATGCTTTGCAGCAGCAAGCAGACAAGCACTCAGGCAGGACAGATACTGTGAAAGGCATTGGACAGCAAGGGAGATATCAGGTCAGGTGCAGATGGAAAGGTACAGCAGCTCACCTATAAGCTTTGGGTAGAGGGACTTCAGATCACTGGGTTTGATGAGTTTATCAGCATCTGTGTCGGTGAGGAATGGATGAGTGGGGTCCATTGGGAGATGCACCAGATGGCAGTCCATGAGGTCATACTCTTGGAGGAGATGAGCGATATACTCCCCTTGATGAAGCCACAGCTCCTGGGTATGATGATCGTGCTTGAACTGAATCCCAAGGTATTTGGTGATGGGCCCCATGTCTGAAATACTGAAGTGGAGATGTAGGCAGTGTTTGACCTCAGCAAGGAAGCACTCATTGTTGCTGCCCCCAAGGCCATCATCTACATGCCAGGCCACCATGCACAAGATCTCAGACTGGTGGAAAACAAACACAGCATGGTCTACCTCGCTGCAATGGAACCCCTGGCTTTCAAGTTTGGCATGGAGCATCTTGTAGAAGTAATAGGCAGCCTGCTTGATTCCATAGAGGGCCGAGTGTAAAAGTCCGACCAACTCCTCACCATTTGGCCTGTACTCCTCATATCCAGGCAGTTGTTTGATGTACAGCTTTTCTTTAACCTTCCCATGGAGGAACGCCTGCTTGATGTCCAATGAGTGCAGTTCCCAGTCCTCCCTGGCTGCAACAGCTGCTATGAGCTGGATGGAGCTTTGCCTTGCAACTGGTGCAAATGTCTGTCCAAAATCCCTACCAGGGACCTGAGTGAACCCTTTTGCCACAAAATGCGCCTTCTCAACTGGGCCACCCTTGCCGCCGCCTTCTTTATATTCCAGAACCCAGCAGCTTCCTATGGCATGACATCCCAGAGGGAGAGGAACAAGACTATAGACATTCATGTTCTTCAGCTGCGCTATCTCTTTATCCATAGCTGCACACCACCTGGGGGCATCACTGCAATGGACTGCCTCATCATAAGTGGCAGGAGGAACTGAGAGATCGTAAGAAGGGTCAGCTGGATCACGATGTGTACTGCTCCATATTGCAAGGTGAGCATGCTCTGAGATGACCAAGTCAACAATGGCAGAAGAGAGTGGACCAACTGAGGTATCAGGAGGCAAGTCAGGAGAGTCGGAGTCTGACAGTTCTGTGAGAGGGGACAGTGGGCCGTCTAAACACGAGTTGAGAGTAGATGGGGTAGTGGTAGTGACAGGAGAAATAGGTCGAGCATGCCATACAGCCAGGCGCTCTTGTGCATCCTGAAGGGACTCTGTGAACACTCTTCCTGCCTCTGTTTGTATCCTGACCCTAGTAGACTGATGCACTGGTTGAGGTCATGGAGGAGATGTCAGGATGGAGGATAAGGGTGACAAGAGCAAGGGACTCAGGGGTTGTGAATCACTATCTGAATCTGAGCTGTTGGTAGTCATAGGCAATGACAGATCAGTCAACTCGGTCACAGTGGGCAATGTAGCAACATTTTCATCAAAGACGACGTCCCTGGAATTAAAAAACTGTTTGGTGGTCTCGTCATGTACCCTGTACACCTTAACACTGGGTGGATAGCCCATGAACCTCACCAATCTGGACTTGGGTCCTAGTTTCCATTGAAGCTCCAGAGGGATGTGAGCAAAGGCTCGGCAGCCCCAAACCCTCAGATGGCCAAGATATGGATGCATGCCATGTAACATTTCATAGGGTGTTACCCCATTTGGCAGCACATGTGACCCTGTGCAATTATGCAGATAGGAAGCAGTAAGCATGGCCTCTCCCCAGTATGCAAGTGGGAGCCGAGCAAGGTGTAGCATGGCCAGGACACGTCCCTCTAGCATGTGGATGACCTGTTCAGCAATGCCATTTTGCTGGTGCATATATGGAGTGGAAAGACAGTGAGCGACCCCCTGCAAGTCGAGGGACTTCATGAAGGCATTGCTAAGGAACTCCCCTCCATTATCAGACTGTAGTGCCTTGACCCTGGCACTGTACTGCCTTTCCCAGTGAGTCCGAGTTAACTCCCAGGCCTTGAGGGCTTGATCTTTGCTGGTGAGTAGGTGTATGTCTAGAACATGGGTGTAGTTGTCAAGAACAACCATGAAGTACTGTTTTCCATGCATAGTCTGGACAGGCATGGGTCCCCCCAAGTCAGTGTGTACAAGCTCAAGAAAAGTAGTCGTGTGTTTGGGCAAGGGTTTAAATGGTGAGCGAGCATGTTTCCCAACAATACAAGACTCACAGACTGACTCTGGACCGGGGAAGTCCACACTGACACCCTCAGCTATGGAGGAAAGCTGCCTTGCAGCCCTCCCTCCAACATGACCTATCCATGCATGCCACAGGTCAAAGGTTACTGGTACCTGGGTGAAGGCACTGAGGACAGGAGTCATGGTGAGTGGCAACAGTGCATCAAAGCGGACAAACTGAAGGTCCAGGAAGCAGAGGTTGTTTGACTGTAGGGGTACACTGCCCAAGGGACATCCATGATGGGACAGCTCACAGTGGGCAGGATCACCTTGGAAGTTGCAGCCCCACCCCTGATGAAGCATCCAGCCCACAGAAACAAGGTGTAGCACTGCTTGAGGGGCATGCAGACAGTTGGTGAGATGCACTCAATACCTGTCACTCCTGATGGTCAGAAATGCAAGACACTCACCATGTCCAGCAGTAGGTAGGCATCCATGATTTGCAGTCTGGACATTTACAGTAGAGTCCATAACATAGGTGTGGAAGAAGGCATGGTCATGGACAAGGGTGTGGGAAGTGCCTGAGTTGAGAAGGCTAGAGGCAGACAACATGCCAAGGCATGCCTGTAGGGCAGGAGAGGGGTATGCCATGTCATCACTGTCAGTGAGTTCAGTGATAACTGCACAGGTAAGGTCTCCAGGGTGAGCATCCCAGGGGGAAGGGGGGCCGACTGCAGCAGCAGCTATGGGAGTGGTCTGAGCAGGTTGAGTAGTGGGCTGAGTAGCAGGTGAGGGTGTAGGGACTGCTGCCACTGCTGTGGTAGGCCTGGTGGAATCTTTACTGTCACCTTTACCTTTTCACCATGCAGGTCACTGACCAGCCATTCCACCTCCAGGCTTGAAACAATGCACCTGATCATGATTGCTGGCCCCACATACAAGACCATCTCCAAGAGGCATGTCACAGTAAGTGCCAGAAGGGTTGTTGTGCATCCTGCAAAGACCTGTGGCTGGGTTTACATTGGGTGGACCAACTGAAGGTGAGGCTGTTGCTGCGTTGACATACTCAGACCCAACTGATGACAAGGAAAGTTGTTGGACAAGATGGTGTGCTTCTGCTGCAATCTTGACAGATACACTCTCAAACATAGTTGAACTGTTACGATACGTACTCTTTTCTTTTCATCTTATCTAAATCTTTCCGTCTTATCTTATCTCTTGGACTTGGTCCAGACTCCGGCCTGGACCTCGCCTCACCTTCGCCTTGCTTCTCCCTTCTGGTACGTTCCGCTCCGCTATGATATCATTATGACATCACTATGATGTCACGGACCTTATGTATGCCTCGCCATAGCCTCATGTGCTGTAGTATAAGTATCACCGTTCAATCACCCAACTAGCTCTAAGCTAGTTCATTTGGGTCTTCGAGTCCTAAAGTCGCCTGCTTCTAAGCCGTCTCCTCTCTTCTCTCTTTCTCTTTTTCTGTTGGTTCTTGGTGCGAGCCTACAACAAACCCTGTTGTTTAGGTCTCGTCACACTTGAACTAGCTTCTCATCGTTGTACCCTCGCACCACCATTCCTCGCTTCCTCCGTAAAGGCTCGTGGATGTACTCGCCAAGTCCCCCAACCTCAAATCCAACCCCAGCATCTTCATTTTCCTCGTGAAGAATGGAAGGCGCTCATCAAGTCCTCCGTTTTCAGAACCTAACCCAGGATCGCTATGCCTCGTATCCCCATGAATACCGCCCACTCTCCCCCCTTCTCGATCGAGACCCTTACCCTCTCTCACCGTTTCCCTCCTACCCTTTCGCTGAACCACAGCAGCTCCACCATAACTATGCCCCATCTCCCCCCTGTTTTACTGCCAGAACTCAGGGCGCTGATAGGCCCAGCATGAAAGAGATTACTCAAAAGGCTCAGGAACATACCCTCCATCAGATGACGTTCGCGGAGGTACAGACATTCTTCTATGAGAAACAGATCAATGAGATGAAAAGCCAAGGAAAAAGGATCCGCCTGATAGGAGGTCAGGAGATGGCTGGGAGCACACAGGAACAGGCTCTGCAGCGAATGTCCTTCGAAGAGAAACAGGCCTTTTTCTACAAGATGCAGGTCGATGAAATGAAGGCCCAAGGAAAAAGGGTGTGACCGGTAAAGGACCAAACCCCCGCTGCCAGCGTTGGCAACAGGTTTTCCGTACTCGATGTCGAAGACTCTGTCCAAGAGGATGGGACAGGCTCCAGAGATGTGGCACCCGCCAGGCAAGGGGCCTTGACAAGAGTAACCACGGATAAGACCGAGGAGCCCCCAAAAATAAGAACAGCAGATCCGAAGGCTGAACTGGAGCTGGAAGTAGTGTTGGAAGGACGAGAAAAGAGGTGGAACGTAAAAGTGTTGGTGGATTCGGGAGCCAATGACACCTTCCTGGACAAGAAGTGGGCCGACGAAAATGATGTCCCACTGATCAAGCTTGGACGACCGGTAGCTGTTCTCAATGTTGATGGAACCCCTAACGTGGCAGGCAACATCACACACGTCGCCTCCCTTGTTATGAACTATCAGGGCCACCGAGAGTCTGTCTGGGCTCAGGTCACCACGCTCGGCACGCACCCCCTTATACTCGGCTACACCTGGTTACAAAAACACAACCCAGAGGTGTGTTGGGAAACCAAGCAGGTGAAGTTGTCCCATTGTCCTCGTGAGTGTCGTGATCTGGCTCCCAGGACGAGAGCAGAGAGGATAGCAGAAGAACAGGAGTCACAGGACATGGAGTACCTTCATCCGAAACTCTGCTCTACCAGAATTCGGACCGGCACTACTGAGGAGCTCGTTCCAAAGGAATACCATCAGTACCTAAAGGTCTTCTCAAAGGAAGAGTCAGAAAGAATGCCGCTTCGTAAACCGTGGGACCATGCCATCGACCTTAAAGAAACCTTCACTCCCAAACGTGGTCGCCTCATCCCACTCTCTGTAGAGGAACAAAAGGAGGTGTCAGACTTCCTTGAGGATCAACTGCGTAAAGGCTACATCCGTCCCTCGAAGTCACCACAGACCTCGCCGGTGTTCTTTGTACCCAAAAAGGATGGGAAGAAGTGCATGGTACAAGACTACCGGTATCTCAATGAACATACGGTTAAGAACGCATACCCTCTCCCTCTCATTTCTCAGCTCGTCGATAAACTCAAGGACTGTAAGCTCTTCACCAAAATGGACCTCCGATGGGGGTACAATAACGTCCGTGTCAAGGAAGGAGACAAATGGAAAGCCGCCTTCGTTACTCATAAAGGCGCTTATGAACCGTTGGTCATGTACTTTGGCCTCTGCAACTCGCCCTCCACCTTCCAGAACATGATGAACGACATCTTCGGTGACATGGAGGATGTCCTCGTGGTTTATATCGATGATCTGATGATCTTCACGAAGACAGATGACGAAAAGGAGCATGATAGGATCGTCCTGGAGGTATTGAGAAGGTTGGAGGAAAATGATCTCTTTGTCAAACCGGAGAAGTGCTTCTTCAAACAAAAGCAAGTGGAGTTCTTGGGCATGGTGGTTGGAACCGAAGGAGTCAGTATGGACGAGGGAAAGGTAAAAGCCATTACCAAGTGGCCAACCCCTACGAAGGTCCGCTCGGTGCGAGCTTTCTTGGGCCTAGCAAACTTCTATCGCCGCTTCATCAAGAACTTCGCACAGATCGCTCGTCCACTCAATGACCTCACCAGGAAAGATCAGCTCTGGACTTGGGGTCCATGGGAACAACAGGCCTTCGATGCTTTAAAGGTCGCTTTCACTACCGCCCCTGTCCTCGCCTTCCCGGATCAGGATAGAGAGTTCCGCCTGGAAACAGACGCCTCGGACTTTGCCACTGGGGCCGTGCTCTCTGTAAAGTGTGATGATGACCTCTGGCGACCCGTCGCCTTCTACTCTCACTCCATGTCTCCCCCAGAGCGAAACTACCAGGTCTTCGATAAGGAGATGTTGGCCATAGTTCGCGCTCTAGAAACGTGGAGACATTACCTAGAGGCCACCCCTTACCAGTTTGAGATCTGGACGGACCACTCAAACCTCCAGTATTTCATGAAAGCACAGAACCTAGATCGCCGCCAGGCACGGTGGGCCCAGTACCTCTCCCGGTTCAACTACAAGCTGGTGTATAAACCCAGGTCTTCAATGGCCAAGGCTGATGCCCTTTCCAGAAGAGAAGACCACGAGCCAGAAAAGGGATCAGATAACCAAGGGCTTACGCTGCTCGACCCCTCTAGGGTGGCAGCTACCCTGGTGGTAGGAGAGGATGTTGATCTCATTCTCGCTCTGAAATCTGCCTCCTCGGTAACACCACAACCAGAGGGTTTGGTCCTTAGAGAAGGGCTGTATGTCTGTCAGGGAAAGGTCTATGTTCCACCCGCCGTCAGAGTCCATTGTCTTGAAAAGCACCATGACACCCCGCTTGCAGGACATCCTGGTTGGAAGAAAACTCTAGAGCTCGTCTCTCGTAACTATGTCTGGCCTGGGATGACTGCTACTGTCAAGGACTATGTCTCGGCGTGTCATCGCTGCCAAATGGCTAAAAGTTCTAGAACCCCCCCCGCAGGAAAGCTCCTTCCGAATCCCGTCCCAGAACACCCCTGGACCGACATCTCGGTTGACTTCATGGAGCTACCAGAGGCACAGGGCTTTGACAATGTCATGGTGGTGGTGGACAGATTTTCAAAGGAGGTGGTCTTTGCCCCCACCACCAAGGAAGTTTCTTCCCTTCAGACAGCAGAACTCTTCCGAGATCACGTGTGGACTCAGCATGGGTTGCCTGCTTCCGTTATCTCTGATCAGGGTCCCCAGTTTGCCAGTGCGTTCACTACTGAGCTTTGCAAGATGCTCGGGGTCAAGCCCAAACTCTCCACTGCCTTTCACCCTCAGACAGATGGCCAGACAGAACGCCTTAACCAAGACCTGCAGCAGTATCTCCGCCTCTTTGTCAATGACCGACAAGATTCTTGGCCTTCTTGGCTCAAGGTCGCCCAATTTTCCTATAATAACAAGCGACAGGAGTCTACTGGCAAAAGTCCCTTCTCGGTTACTCGTTCCTACACCCCCAGGATGGGCGTAGAACCCTTCCTTTCCAAGGCAGAGGCGGCTACAGATCACGCTGTCGACCTCGCTAAGGTTTTGGAAGACACAAAGAAGGCCTTGGACAAAGCTGCAGAACGGATGAGGATGTCTGCAGACGCATCTCGCTCTGACGCCCCCTCCTACTCGGTTGGTGACATGGTTTGGCTGGAGACCTCTCGCATCTCCCTCTCTGGTCGTCCCTCCAGAAAACTCACCGAACGGTGGATTGGTCCTTATAAGGTTGTTTCGTTAAAACCCAATGCGGTGGAGTTGAAACTCCCAAAGACTCTCAAAATCCATCCGGTTGTTAACGTTTCTCGGGTCAAGCCGTACAAGGGCCCTTTGGAAGGACAAACTGTCACTCATCCAGGACCGGTGGTGGGACATGAGGGCGATGAAGAGTTTGAGGTGGACTATATCGCTGATTCTCGCCTGAAAAGGAACAGGCTTGAGTACCTCGTCCATTGGAAGGGGTATCATGACGAGGATCGCACTTGGGAGCCTGAGTCCGCTCTGAGGTCTGCCCCTGGTGCTGTCAGAGACTTCCATCGCTGTAACCCTTCTGCTCCTTGAAAACTCCGTGGCATGGAATCCTCCCTTTTCTCCTCCCTCTTCAAACCCCTAGAAAACTTTACCGACACTGTCCCTATCTTCAATCGCCTGGAAGTCGATTTCTAAGGAGGGGATAGTGTTACGATACGTACTCTTTTCTTCTCTTCTCTTTTCTTTTCATCTTATCTAAATCTTTCTGTCTTATCTTATCTCTTGGACTTGGTCCAGACTCTGGCCTGGACCTCGCCTCACCTTCGCCTTGCTTCTCCCTTCTGGTACGTTCCGCTCCGCTATGATATCATTATGACATCACTATGATGTCACGGACCTTATGTATGCCTCGCCATAGCCTCATGTGCTGTAGTATAAGTATCACCGTTCAATCACCCAACTAGCTCTAAGCTAGTTCATTTGGGTCTTCAAGTCCTAAAGTCGCCTGCTTCTAAGCCGTCTCCTCTCTTCTCTCTTTCTCTTTTTCTGTTGGTTCTTGGTGCGAGCCTACAACAAACCCTGTTGTTTAGGTCTCGTCACATGAACCTGTGGACAGCACAGCAGAGACAGAAGAGCCTGCTTGGGAAGCAGAAGTTGTGGATGCTGTAGGAGCAGGGGTCTTAGTCAAGCAGGAGGTCTGTAGGAAGAGGCGAAAAGACAGCCAGGTGCCAGTGTCTGGAAGACCTTCTATAAGGTGAGAAATGGCCTCCTCATCAGAGTAGGATGCCCCCATGCGAATGAGGTCCTGTTGGGCAGCTGAATGTTCTGACAGGTACTGGGCTGCATCACTAGCATCTTTCATTCACAGGTGCAGAATCTTCACATGGACAAGATGATGGGAGCTGACATTGATGTGGTCAAAATTGTAGAAGGATCTGTAGGCTACCTCAGTAGTGAACAAACTACTGATATATTAGATATACCTGTAGGCTACTACAGGATGTCAGTATAGTAGAATACTTGTAATATGATGGACTTACCCTCAGTAGTGAACAAACTACTGAGGGAATACTAGTAGAAAATACTACAAGTAGGTGCGCTATTTCAGCTTATGTAAGCAGCCAAAACATCGCACAGTGGTCAAGTACCACAGGGGCACTTTATGTTCCAACAAAAATTGTCATGAAGAGCCTTCCAGATGTCACGAGCAGTAGTGGACCGCTCTTGGGGAATGAGACATAAGACAGCTGGTGATAAATGACAGCATAGGATGTCCTTAGCCACAGCATTGTCTTTGGACCACCCAAGAATAGCCTTTTTTTCAGCATCAGTGATCTTGGTTGGGTTTGCAGCCTGTGGTTGCTCAGAAGCAAACTCAACAGGGTCTAAAGGGTCTGTGCCATCACTAACATGACTATATGCACCCTCACAATCTAAAGCCAGGAGTATCTGAGTCTTCCAGGCAAAGAAGGTCAAGGCATCAGTGAACTCAGGGATGTGATCAAGTTTGCCCATGACGAGCACCAGGGATAATGCAAATACGCGGTAAAGATAGGTATATGCAGTATATGCACTGTGTATGCAGAATGTACAACTGTGTTGTTCTCAGTTGGTTTGAAGAGGGCTCATAACCTGTAGAGAAACTGATCAGACATGCTCAGCATTGTAGACACAATGGCTTTGATTAACTCTACCTGATTGGACACGCTACAAGAATGAGTATGTAGACAGGTCCTCAGGGGCTATCGTACTCACCTCAGCATTGTAGACACAACAGCTGAGGTGCAAAGCAATGCAAACAAACCTATAAGTACAGACGTGCATAACCACGTGACCATTGACACCAACATCCACTAGCCCTGCCACACCTTTTAGTCCCTCCCGTGTAAAGAACCATAAGGAAACATGTTTGAAAGCTTCAAGGCGAATGATCACATACTCCGAGGGTCATATCCGCGGTACTGTTGGTACCATTTTGCCTGTGTCGAAGGTTAGCCGGAGTGGGTCTGGTTGAAGCCTTGCCCGAGCCTGCTGTTGATTTTCCCATTCCTGCTCGAGTGTTTCTAACGCCTGCTCATGGGTGAATTCTGGGTGTCGAAGTACCACTCTTAGAAGTGGGTGGAAGTTGGGATGCCCTGCCTGGTCATACTGCAGGAGTGTATAGTCCTGGAGAAAAAAAAGGAGTTGCGTTACTTGGACACTGGCAAGTGTACCTCGCCTACTACGTCGTGCATAGAATGGCGGGTGCAATGATGCTGACTTCGGTGGAAGCTGCCAGTGTGCTGAAGTGGACGAGAGTGATCAGATGCCGGCAAGCAAGTTTGGCCCCAACACTCCCCCTCATCCTCTCGCCGCACCACTCCGAGGTTTGTCACCTGCTCTTCCTTTAGTCCTGACACTATGTGTTCCACAATGTATACAACAGTGCAACAACATGCTGTTTATGGTGGGGCATGTCCAGGTGGCTGACATGACTGGGTAGCAATCGACTTCCAATTTGCGAGGGGCTTATCATTCACTGCTGTGCATCCCTGGCATGCATCTCGATACACGGGTCGCTGGTCTTCGCGTTATTGGAAGGTGCGAACCAAGCACCCCAGATGCACTGCGTCCTGTATGCCATGCACCATGATCTTGCCCAGCCTACACGCTTCGATCTGCCAGCAGAGACTCCTTCCATCAACCATCACTCAGAACTTGCAGTCGCTTTATCTCGTCTCATCATCAGTCACCCGTCGGTCCAGCGTCCCTTTGCTGATTTCTCCAGATACTTTTTGGCCCTCTTTGCCAGTGATGGCTAATCCTGGAATGTTGCCTGCCGCGACCGCATATACTCCTACATTCACACCAATGCCTGGACTATCCAGACCGATGCCGTGCATACAGGCACAGAACCTGTCAAACTCGTCCACCCCACACAGAATCAAATGCCCCTCGCTGTGTTTTACAGATGCCTTTTGGCCCCCAAGCCTGGTGGTGGTGCCTGATCCGAGCTTGTTCCCTGCCGAGGGCGCATATACTCATTTGTTCCCACCGACATCTGGGCAATCCTTCCCAACACCAATCACGCAGACACAGAACTTGTTTACTAAGTCTACCCTGCCCACTCCGTCCAACCCACCAACGCCATCCGCCCTGCAGAGAAGCAAACATGCGGTGTCCCCCTTACCCACCACCCCTAGCACTAAAAGAACATGTGGGAGACAGGTACCTGTTTCACTCGGTGGGAACCCAGTAAGGATGGAGAACCCGATAGCAAGACCTTCCTCTGTCCCCATGCCACTTGCAGGGGGACATTTAAGCGTAGAGAGCAGGTAAAGGGGCACATCAAGTGCATGCACACGAATGACGAAGGTGCGCACAGTCATTCGACGTTGTATGTGTGTGTGCGGTTGCGCTAATGCGGCTTCTTGAAGGTTGGATCCGCCAGTATGGTGGGGGTGCCTGCGAGAAGACCTTCCTTAGGAAGGATAACTATCGACAGCAGGTATGGAAGAACTACCCAAATCAAACTTGGTGAATCCAACATGAAACTGCAATCACATCGACAAGGGCTTCAAATCATGAGGGGGCAAGGGGAAATCCCATTTTTATAAACACTAAATTTTCAATGATCTCTTCACATACGAACGTGTGTTCATCTTACTCTACGTACGACATTTCCTTATGCACCTGATCGTTACGACTTACTGTAGCTATAGCATCCTGTACCATTTGGTATGATGTAGCATAGATGCCTGCAGCGTATCACTCACATATTCCGGAGATGACTCTTAGAAAGTGGAATATCAAGTTTTACTCTTTTGCTACAATCACGTTGAGGGGGAGTCAAGTGTGATTGGCGAACCAGCTAAGTTTTGGACTTGACAAACCGCAAAAAGTCCCGCCAAGCGCTAGGACTACAGTTCTGTACTGCCTAGACATCCGGTTCGGCTACTGGCCTGTCCGCATCGTCAGTGGCGATGCCCATGCTAGATGTTGCCAAAGACAAGGAAGGGGTAGTAGCATCAGCTCACCATTTCTAGAATATGTTATCTAGCAACTAGCAGATGCTTCCGGTTATTAGCCAGCGAAGCAGTCATCGACTTAGAACTTACTGGCCAGTTACTTCATAAGGGCAAATACCGGGGGTAAGGGACTCCTCGCCCTCGTAGTGTAGTAAGGAGAGAAAAAAAGGCCCAGTAGTTTCATGTTCATATCTTGCAGATAGCAGCACATTTGTGATCGACATTGGTGGGATGCATGCGTTCACAACGTTTGTGAATCACGATGGTGGCCCCTCAATGAACGAATACCAATTTGGTTCCGGCCTCTGGAACTGTTTCAGAGCAAGGTAGCATGCAGTGTTGTGGACGAGTGCGACTTGCGGTTCACTAAGATTGTCCAAGGTCGAGCAGCCAGACAAGCTGAGGGCAGAGCACCCTTGTGCACTGGAGCACCAGCTGGCATGTAGTCGGGCAATATAGGTGTGCCCCTGGCCTTGCTTGCCTACGGCCGACAGCGCTGACTCCCCATTGTCAAAAATACAACCGAGAACAATTGGGGGATGAGCGGCAATGAACGCCAAGGAAATTGTCGATCTACGCACCCCTCCTGCATCACATCTCATGCACGTACATGGTAGAACAGTTTACTGGAGGAAAGAGTTGGGGCGGAGGAGCTTTCCGGTGACACTTGTTCTAGTGTAGAACGGTAGTAGACTATCGCTGACTGATCGCACTTGGCAATGGAGGCAGGCAAGTCGGCAAGTGCCTGTGGGTATTACCAGACAGTACAAACAGCCGACATGAATGTGGCGATCATGGCTGCCGACTGGCACGTCTGCATATCGGAGTGGGCGATGTCGAGCAGGAAGATATCGACCGCTAACAACACTAGGTTTGGCAACTGGGCACATCGTGCTTACATAATACATACAGCCTCACCTTTTCCACGTCTCGCATCCTCGACGTCGAACAGAACTCACAAACCATACACGAAACACCTTTCAATGGCACGCATGCAGTCGAAGAAACATCGTCGTCTCTTGGATTTTGGAAAGCCGCCCGGTTCTGCGTCTAGCCGCCTGATGGTACGCATATTGTCTTTGCCAGGAGATGGCATGTTGATTTTGGGGATCAGTCTCAAGGCCCTTCTCGGGCTCCGCCAGAGAGTCCTACCCTTGATGTGGAAACTTCGAGCAGCGCATCCAAGGGAGGGCTTGCCAGGATCAAGCGCTTCTTCCATCGGAAGATCCAAAGTCATCAAACCACTGCGACGGAGAGGGCTCATACAAACACCGATGTGGGTCCTCAGGAACAAATGGAACAATCACCAGCGCCCGGAACAGAGGACGTACGTCATCTGTAACCTCCTCCTCATGCTATGAGCCTGGCTGATCCCCTTTGGACAGACCCAAAGGCCAGCCGACGAGACACAGTCACCACCCGCATCAGCTGCGGTTGGACAAGATGTCGAAGCCGCGGTGAAAGCATTCGATGACATTAATCCTATTTCTCGCATCGGATGTAGTGTCATCAGTGTCATCGACGACGCCAATACCCAATTCACGGAAATCGAAAACTTCAGCGATACGTATCTCAAACCTTTCAAAGTTTTCAATGAAATCGTTACTACTCTTTCCAACGTACGTGTTTTATATTTGCATCCGATACGTTCACCGCATGGGGTTCGCCAGGTTCACCCCTATGCCAAGATTGCGCTGGGAATCTTGTCCGCTGCTTCCAATGTACGTTCACACTTCGATGGACTTTCCTTATCTCACATCGTCCATAGTTGCTCATCAGCCAAGTGAATCGAGATGCAGCAGTATCCAGTCTGCTGAATAAAATCAGGAATACCTATGAATTCCTTGCGGAAGATGACACCATAAAGAATATCGAAAACATGAAGGATACCCTTGCAATGATCGCGCGGGTGATAAGTGACTCTGCACAATTCATCAAAGACTATTCCGAAACGAAGAGCTTCTGTACGTCTTATTTTTATATGGTCTCAATGTGTTGATGCGATACGTACGTCCTCAGGGGAAAGAATGGGGAAAAATATTTTATCTGAAACGCAGACCATTGCCGATGGCCACATCAAAACCCTAGATGACTTGATGCAGCAGTACCGCGACCGCACGATCCGGAACATTCACATCAACGTGACTCGCGTATTCGAGGATTTGAACCTCGATGGCATGGCTTACGCGGGCGGGGCTGGCCTGAACACGACCAAGAGATGTCTTGATGGTACGAGGACAGAGGTTTTACAGCAGATCATTGGTTGGATTACCAATCGTGACGTCGATGTGCCCCGGATCTTGTGGCTTCATGGTCAGGCTGGGAGGGGAAAGTCTGCTATTGCGCATACAATTGCATCGTGGGTCAAGGACGTAGGGGGAATCGGGTCTTGCTTTTGCTTCGTCCGTGACAGACAATCCGAGCACCGCGAAGAGAAGATGTTCACTACCATCGCGCGCGATCTGGCTGGACGTGACCCTGCGTTTCGACGAGCGTTGGCTTCTACTCTTGCGGAGGATCACACTCTCAAGACTACGCCTGACGTAGCGCAGCAATGGCAACGGCTCATCTTGGAACCGCTGTCGAAGGCCAAGGGAGCGATAGTCGGGAACGTGGTGGTGGTTGTTGATGCCTTGGACGAAAGCGGGACAGACAAGTCAAGAAGGCACATTTTGTCATTCCTCACGTCGACCGAGGCATCCCGTTTGCCTGCCAATTTCCGCGTTCTTTTGACGTCCAGACCATTACCGGACATCAAGTCCGTGCTGGGAAATTCACAGCATGTGCTAAAAACCTGTCTGGATGACATTCCCTTGGAATCCGCAGAACGTGACATCCGTCTATTCGTTACGAGAGAAGTTGGTCACCTAGAAGACATCGGATCCACTGAGATAAATCAGATTGCTGAAAAGGCGAATGGGTTGTTCGAATGGGCCCGTCTGGCTTGTGAATTTGTCATGCCAAGGACAGCTGGACTTACCGTGAAGGAACGGTTTGACAATGTTGTCACTTTGCAATCCGGAGACGGGAGGACGCTTCTGGATGCAACATATATCTCAATCCTGGAGAGCGGTATACCCTCATCACCGGTACCCCTTTCCCGATTTCGTTCGGTGATGCGGCAGATTTTGATGGTCATGGAGCCCCTGCCAATGCAGACGCTGAGGCTGATGCGAATGCACTTCCCAAGCAAGGAGGATCGTTGTTATGACATTTCTGTCATCTTGGAATTCATGGCTCCGGTGCTCAGCGGCATTATTGACCGTTCATCTCCTGTTCGCCCTCTCCATGCATCATTCTACGACTTCCTAACCGATCGTTCACGGAGTGGGGTCTACTTCATTGACATGACCGACTCGTATGGCCAGTCCTTTGCGTCATTGCAAATTCTTTGCAGGGATCTGAAGTTCAACATCTGTGGACTGGAGAGTTCCTACTTCAGCAATGTCGACATTCATGATTTACCCGAGAGGAGTGCCCAAAACATCTTGCCGCATCTATCTTATTCCTGTCGATTCTGGGCGAAACATCTACAGCAGACCGCATTTGACTCCAGGCTGGCAGCGCTGGTGCACACTGTGGTTGGAAGTGAAAGGCTTCTGTTCTGGCTTGAGGCCATGAGTCTGCTTGGTTTAGTTGGAAATACTGCAGATGCTCTTGCCTGTACTGCAAAGTGGCTACAAGTGAGTATTCCATAATTTATGCATATCATCATCTGAGACCTATGAAAGGGCCAAAGTGGGCTCGAGGATACATTAGCATTGGCACAAGATGGGATACAGTTCATTTGGAACTTTGGCAATGCAATCTCACACAGTGCAATGCACGTCTACATCTCTGCACTTTCATTTTGTCCATCAAACAGCTTTCTGTCAAAACTGCTCCTGCCAAAATTCCATTGTCTAGCAGAGGTTTTTGCAGGAGGGTTCAAGGAGTGGCCAGGTGTTCAGCTGGTTTTAGGGGGCCACAAAGATTATGTCAGATCAGTGACATTCTCCCCTGATGGGAGGAGGATTCTCTCAGGCTCAAATGACAAGATTTTGAGGGTTTGGGATGCTGAGAGAGGAGTGCAGGTTGGCAGCCCTCTGGAGGGCAAGGGTCATACACGTTATGTCACATCAGTGGCATTCTCCCCTGATGAGAAGAGGATTGTCTCAGGCTCAAATGACAAGACTGTGAGGGTTTGGGATGCTGAGAGAGGTGTGCAGGTTGGCAACCCTCTGGAGGGTCATACACATTATGTCACATCAGTGGCATTCTCCCCTGATGGGAAGAGGATTGTCTCAGGCTCAAATGATAAGACTGTGAGGGTTTGGGATGCTGAGAGAGGTGTGCAGGTTGGCAGTCCTCTGGAGGGTCATACAAATTATGTCACATCAGTGACATTCTCCCCTGATGGGAAGAGGATTGTCTCAGGCTCAGAAGACAAGACTGTGAGGGTTTGGGATGCTGAGAGAGGTGTGCAGGTTGGCAACCCTCTGGAGGGTCATACACATTATGTCACATCAGTGGCATTCTCCCCTGATGGGAAGAGGATTGTCTCAGGCTCAGAAGACAAGACTGTGAGGGTTTGGGATGCTGAGAGAGGTGTGCAGGTTGGCAGTCCTCTGGAGGGTCATACAAATTATGTCAGATCAGTGGCATTCTCCCCTGATGGGAAGAGGATTGTCTCAGGCTCAAATGACATGACTGTAAGGGTTTGGGATGCTGAGAGAGGTGTGCAGGTTGGCAACCCTCTGGAGGGTCATACAGATTATGTCAGGTCAGTGGCATTCTCCCCTGATGGGAAGAGGATTGTCTCAGGCTCTATTGACAAGACTGTGAGGGTTTGGGATGCTGAGAGAGGTGTGCAGGTTGGCAACCCTCTGGAGGGTCATACAGATTATTTCAGATCAGTGGCATTCTCCCCTGATGGGAAGAGGATTATCTCAGGCTCAGATGACAAGACTGTGAGGGTTTGGGATGCTGAGAGAGGCATGCAGGTTGGCAGTCCTCTGGAGGGTCATACACATTATGTCACATCAGTGGCATTCTCCCCTGATGGGAAGAGGATTGTCTCAGGCTCAGATGACAAGACTGTGAGGGTTTGGGATGCTGAGAGAGGTGTGCAGGTTGGCAGCCCTCTGGAGGATCATACAAATTGTGTCACATCGGTGGCATTCTCCCCTGATGGGAAGAGAATTGTCTCAGGCTCAGGTGACAAGACTGTGAGGGTTTGGGATGCTGAGAGAGGTGTGCAGGTTGGCAGCCCTTTGGAGGGTCATACACATTATGTCAGATCAGTGGTGTTCTCCCCTGATGGGAAGAGGATTGTCTCAGGCTCAGATGATCAGACTGTGAGGGTTTGGGATACTGAGAGAGGTGTGCAGGTTGGCAACCCTCTGGAGGGTCATACAGATTCTGTTACATCAGTGGCATTCTCCCCTGATGGGAAGAGGATTGTCTCAGGCTCAGGTGACAAGACTGTGAGGGTTTGGGATGCTGAGAGAGGTGTGCCGGTTGGCAGCCCTCTTGAGGGTCATACACATTATATCAGAACAGTGGCATTCTCCCCTGATGGGAAGAGGATTGTCTCAGGCTCAGATGACAAGACTGTGAGGGTTTGGGATGCTGAGAGAGGTGTGCAGGTTGGCAGTCCTCTGGAGGGTCATACACATTATGTCACATCAGTGGCATTCTCCCCTGATGGGAAGAGGATTGTCTCAGGCTCAGATGACAAGACTGTGAGGGTTTGGGATGCTGAGAGTTATGAAGAAATGCTTTGCAACCAAGACACATTTGAACCACCTGCAAACAATCCAAGGAGTGCATGTGCCTTGCCTTTCCCTGCATATGGTGAGCATTTCCCATTTCTTATGGATCTCACTTACACTGAAACCATTAAGCACATTCAATATGTTTTTCCTCCATGTCTTCTCATGCATTGCATGATGCTGGGCAACTGCTTGATTGTCTCCAGGATGCACATGCTGATAGGGATGAACCTGTGAAACTTCACAATGATGGCTGGTTGAAAGGCCCTAATGGAAGGTTGCTGCTGTGGATACCTGCATCACTCAGGGTACCCTTTTACTCCATGTGGAACACTGCAGTCATCCCCATTGGATGCTGTGTAGAATTAGATTTGAGTCAGATGGTTCATGGCACCAAGTGGCATCAATGTTTCAGGTCTATTGAGAATTAGTCTTTGTTTACTATCCATGTATATCTTTCTACTTCTCTACTGTGAACAATTAGTGCTTTGGACAATTAAGATCATAGTTACATTCCTCTAAATTTTACACCAGGAAATCAATACTTGCTCACAGGGGCAGATACAATGTACAATGTTGTCATGGACTGCATGCAGAAATTCTGCATTGGTAATTTTGCCAAATAATAACCATCCTGTATACATGTTCATAAAGCAGGATGCCATTCTGCCAGCTTCTGGGCTACTCCCAAAGTTGGTGAGAGCCTTGTCAATTCAAGTGACCATACCATTGGCTTCAGGGATTGCTCCCACTGGTACTCTTTCTACATACTCTGGCACACTGGTCATGTTGGCCCCCATATAATTCTCTTATTTACTACTGACTGCATCAGTAACTTGGCAATTTTTCTGAAGCTCTGAAATCATATCTGATGGTTTGATGATCTGAAGAAAATTTCAGATTGCTGATGTACTATGGTTAACTACTGTACTCCCATATCAGCAACCCCCCAAAAAATTACTAGAGGGTGTCAGCTTCCTACACATATTGCAATGCTGTCACACTACCTCACAGTACCCCAGAGTCCCCAGAGTGTCCCAGCCCTACAGCATTCATGCCACAGCACAGTATGGTACTGCACTACACAACATTCTAAAGTTCACTAGTCTCACAGCAATTCATTGGAATCCACACATTTGGTAGTCCACTATACAACAAAATACTAACCTTCAGTAATCAGAACACTAACCAAACCATACAAAAATAATACTACTTATCACTTCCCAACCTAAACCTATCTTAACCTTATG
Source organism: Pisolithus tinctorius (assembly GCA_024663395.1). Classification (NCBI taxonomy): domain Eukaryota; kingdom Fungi; phylum Basidiomycota; class Agaricomycetes; order Boletales; family Pisolithaceae; genus Pisolithus; species Pisolithus tinctorius. The sequence continues at coordinate 257,613 of JANFAH010000052.1, read as the reverse complement.
CAAGTCCAACTCTAACCCAAACCTAACCTCATCTAAGTCTAATCCTAATCCATTGCTAATCTCACCCTAATCCTAATACACTGCACTTCTTCTGTCTGTATCTTGCCCATTTTTTGTGAATCATGATGAGGAGAGCATACCACTGTGATGCTGTCATCAGGGCCTGCAATTTGGCTTATGATGTCATCACAATCCAATGACATATTGTGTAAAAAGATTCAGATTTTTCAAGTATTTTGCATTTTGCTCATGCATTTTTTCACTTCTGGAGAAGACAAGTATAGTTCTGTAATTACAAGCTACAACTTTCATATGACATCATATCTCTATGGTCACTTCTGGTGGCAGTGCACTAGCAGCATGTTAAGTCTGAGACAGGTCAAGGGGACTGAAGACTGAAGACTGAGGTGTGACAACCCTTAGTCTAGCTTGTGTGCTAGACTCTTGTGCAAGGGTTGAAGTCAAAGTGTCAAGTTCAGGGTGTCTGGGCTGAGGCTGGACTGGAGACTGAAGTGGGTGCAAGGCCAAGAGGTCAGGATCAGAGGAAAGGGGCAGAGATACAAGGGATGGACTGATTGGACTTAGTGACTGGTGATGCAGCGCTATTCCCTTGCATGGGTTGCAGTCTGAGTCCAAGGCTGAGGGTTACAGATAGAACTTATTTGATTTCAGACTGGACACTATGGGTTGAGTATCTAAGAGTTTATATACTAGAAGTATCTATAGTACAGAGACCAGTAATGCTGGTCTTGCAAAGATTGCTAAGACAATCGGTAAGACAAGGATTAGCAAGGTATGACTAATGTAACAGAGACTGGGACAGGGTGGACCAGGGACAAGACCAGGCAAAGCTCAACTGAAGTGACATGCACTGCAAAGCAGTGTTCACCATGCTAGGACATCTGGGTATGAGGAATTGGTGAGGCTGAGTCCAGCCAGGGTCAAGACACAACTATGACAGTATCCCCCTCTTAGGGGTTGAACCCATGAGACCCCTGTGAGAGTGGTAGGCTGAGTCCAAAACTTGGCTGAGTTTGAAAAAGTGATACTTGTGGCCTGCTAAGCCTTTTGTGTCTTTTCTTTGTATCTCAACCATCATGTCCACCTTGAGACTGATCACCACAACTGTTGACAACAGTGAAGGCTGGATTGTGATCAACTGGACCCAGGTGTCAGATGACACCATCAAGTATGACACTGATGATGAAGAGGAGATGATGAGGGCCAAGGCCAAAGAGAGGAAGTGGCACAAGGCAGCTGAGCAAGCCCAGCAGGAGGAGCAGGCTTGGCTTGAGGCCAAGAGAGCAGGGAGGGAGAAGGCTGAGGCTGAGAGGGCAGAGCAGTGTAGGAAAAGGTAATAGAAGGTACCTAGAAATAGAAATTATCAGTGATGGGCAAGATTTGTGTGTGACCCAAAAGGGAGGTTCTCTCTGGAGAAAAGAAGTGGAGTAAGAGTGTAAAAATGTGAACTAGAAAGGACACCTAGCTCTGTCTGTCCAATAACTCTTGCCAGTCCTCCTGGCACCTTGGGTACTCCCCAAAGTAATAAATCTAACTTCAAAAACTCACTGAATTGTGGGACAAAATCACCCTACTACTGAGGGCCTGTTGACATCGATTCCTTCTTGGGTAAACTGAACTCGCATGAACACAGTGTGTGTGCTTAGTCAGCAACATGGCTGCTTGCCACTAAGTCCAGTGGTACAAACATGAAAAACAAAAGAAATAAATAAAACAAAAAGAAATCCTCCACCCCTAAACCCCTGACCAAGATGGCTTCTTGTAGGGAACTTGAACTCATTCCCTACATCTGAGGGGTGGTTTAGAATTTGACCATCCTTGGTCACTCTCCTCCTTGCATGAACATCATCGCCCTTGCATCTGCTATCCTTGACCTCACCACATACCCTCATGCCCTTCAAACACAACTCTTTGCCCCTAACCTCCTTGCTACTTGAACACAACCCTTTCTGCCTACAAAACGCCACCAGGCCTCTCGAACACACACCCTGCCTCTCGAACACTCCCCTCACAACCCAAACCTCAAACCAAATGACAACAGAGATAAACTCCTGGCAAATGAACAAGTGAGTAATAAATCGAGTGCAGGGCAAGTCAAAGACTGCTCTTTGAGGCACAGTCTTTGTGCAAAATGGTAACAGGGTGTAACACAGTGCAGCGGCTGGTACAGCAGACACAGACCCTCTACAAGGCAGCTCAAAGATGTATATGTACCTAAAAAAAAACCTCAATCAGTCATGTATTTACTATCCTTATATGCATATGTGTTCTTAATTACTGCTTGTCCTTAAGACAACTTAGCACAGGGAAAATTGCAGAAAACTCAAAACTACACATCAGAGTGAGTAGAATCACCCCACAGCTAGTACAACTTGGTTGAACAACATCGCACAAAGCAAAACTCATGTTAAGGAAAACTATATATCAATACTCTCACTGGGACTTTCTCTATACCATCCTTCTCATTCTTGTACCCTCAACTCTCTGCATGCATGCATGCTTGACTTCTTGTACTTTGTCTGGTACTTCATCTGGCAGCTGAAGCCCTTGTGCTAAGTGCTGCCAAGTGACCTTGAGTTGCCCATCTTCATTCACCACTACCTCAACCCTAGAAACAAAGTGTTTTGGCATAGTATATGTCCAAATCATAGTAAAAGATGTCACCTTAAGCCTGTACATTCTTGAGATCTCTTCAGTGATAGGTCTTTGACCCTGACAGGTGTAGGTGCTAATCTCATTCAATCTCAGTTGTTGGCCTTCAACCTCACAGTTAGGTGGACGAAGTCTTGATTCTAAGCATTGATGAATGGCTTTGAGCTGCCTGTCCCTATTGATCACCTTGCCTTTCATGCTAAGGTATCTGTACTTTGCAGTATAAAGTGTTCGAATCAAAACTGAATAGGGTACCTGGACTTTGTATATCCCCTCCCCAAATCTCTCTTCTGGCACTGTTGCTCTCAGTGCACCCCTCACTTTGAAGGACTCTGCCCTTTGGGGATCAGCTCCTGCCCCATTTGATACTGGCTCTCTGCTGGTAGCTGACCATTCATGCTCACACTTGCAGAATACCCTAATGCCAAATACTTGTAAGTCACTTGTCACAAAAATGAAAGGAAACAAAGAGTGCTTGGGCTCTGGGTGTGAAATCATGTTGCTTTGAACCTGTTGAGTGCTACTTTGTTTATCTGGCAGTTGATCCACATCAAGGTGACTTAAAACTTCGCCTGTACTTCGTAGTCCTTTGCATATTCTAGAATAACCTGGCCATAAGTAAAACACTTTGAGACATGAATAAAACTTTGGGCTATTGAGCCCTTTCAGTGCATCTCTGAGATCTCTTGCATGTCTTGCATGGTCTTGTGTCACTGCAGCCAGCCATCATAGGTCAATTCAGAGCCTTTGTACTTGTAAGCATGATTGTCCTTGTCCATAGTCATCGCATCCTTCTTCTGCCACCAAAGGCTGTTGTTGTAGTTCAAACAGCATTTGTCATACTCACTTGACTGTATGTCTGCATGTCCTTTGTTCATAGTTCATCTTAGTCTCCAATATCACAATTGCCTTTTGTCATAGATGTTTGTCCCTCCTAGAATAACTAAAATGTAAGTAACATGTCTCAAAGCCAAAACAAGAACTCAAGCTGGCAAGCCCAGCATCTGTGTCCATTATGCTTTGCCTCTGTGGCCTGGCCCTTCTTTTCTCTCATGGCTGTCGATCCATGCTAAACCTAATCTTCATTGTAGTTGTCACTGCAGTTGTCACCATTGCTTGTATCATACTTCTGGGTGAGCTTTGTTTGTAGCTTGTCCTAGATCCTTGAGTTGCAATCACCAGAACGTTGGTTGCACTTTGTCACAACCATCTGCTATCCCTAGAATAGAATAGATGTAAGTATAGGGTTCCGAAATCAAAATGAACCTGCGAGCTGTCAAGCTCATTATCTGCCCTCCTCATGCCCCATTCCCATTGAACAGCACATCTGGTCTCACCTGGCCACAGACCTTCGCCAAGCCCAGCTGTCATTGTCACTACTGCCTGGGTCGATGGTGTTGTCACTCTTGTAGCTGTTGTTGTTGTCCATACTTGCTGTAGCTTCTGTACGATACTAGGTAGCACCTTGTATTCCCAAAAATAAAAACTCGAGCTGTCAGGTGGCCATTGATCTACATCGAGCCTTATCATTGTCATCACTTGCACTCTTGTCATCGTCATCATCATCCTTGCTGCTGTTGCTAGTCTGTATGCAATCTCTTCAGGCATAGTTTCTGTACTGTATGAAAAGAACAACACCACCTTATAGCCTTCAGCTTGCCCCATTTGTAGTAATACTGCTGTATCATGATGCACAGCACCTCCTTGACAGTTCGCTGTCTTTCCTTGTAGATTGTCATAGATCCTTGAATTGCAGCTGCTTGGACATCGTTCGAGTGTCATCTCACACATCCACTTTTCCTAGAATAAGGTAGTTGTAAGTAAAATGGGTTAAGACTGAAACAAAACCTTGAGCCATTTGGCTCAGTATCCATGCTTGTTGGATCTCATGTCCTCGATGGTTGTGGTTGTAGCTTGAACCATAGTTGTCATACAAATCTTGTCATATGTCCATGCAACATTTGCTTGTAGATCACTGTAGTTTCTTGAATCGCAGTTGCTAGTACTTTGGTCATACTTGGGCTGTTGTGTTCAGCACTCATGCTTGTCAGATGTGGCATTTTCAATGACTGCTGTCATAGATCAACCTGTAGTCCTCGCACTTGTTTCATGGTACATCTGAGTGTCTTTCATTCATAGTCCTTCATAGATTCTTGAATAGTGATTGCTGGGATGTAGGTCACTCTTTGTTGTATATAACCACTTCCCCTAGAACAGCATAGATGTAAGTAAGATGTTCTGCAATCAAAATGAACCGATGAGCCATTGAGCTCCATGTCTGCGCTCCTCGTGCCCCATCTCCATCGAATGGCACTTCCACTCTTGTATGGCCATTGATCTGTGCCAAGTCTAATTGTTGTCTTCGTTCCTTGTATCATGATCCTCTGGATGTCCTTTGGTCTTTGTCATCTATACCCATTTTCCCTAGTGTAGGAACACTGTAAGTAAAACACTATGAAATTGAAACAGAACCTTGGGCCATCAAGCCCAGTACCTGCACTTGCCATGCCTTGTTCCCATTGAACAGCATATCCAAACTCATATGGCCATTTATCTGTGCTAAGTAGGGTCATTGTCATCATTGCTATCGTGCTATCTGCTGCCGTTGTTGCCATCACTCATAACTGCAGTAGTTTCCACATGGTAGGTCATTCTCCCCATTCTTCATATCCTTCAATTGCCATGATCTTGCATAGTTGGCCTGTAACACTAGAGTTGTCAGTATATAGTACTTGAGTGCACATGGCCATGATGTGCAGAGCAGTCATGTGACTCCACTTAGTCAACATTGCTGGACTTTCTCTACAAGTCCTAATACCAAGTGTGCACATTGATTCTCTTGATGGATTCTCAAATAAAATATATATTGCTGATGCTGCATGACCACGGAATATTTCGAGTGCGAGGTTGTCCACCCCCACTGCATGCTCCAACATTTTGACTTGCAAAACTTCTTCCAGCAGCTTCTTTCATGCAACAAGCCTTGATGGCTTCTCGATCCTGATTCTTCTTGCAGTAACCTTTGACTTGATGTGATTCATGTGCTGCAGTGCACTGTGTGAGTCAGTGATCTCTTTGTATGCCAACCTTTTTGTTTCAAGACTGCCTGTGAGTGTTTTGAGCTCTTCAACTTCAACTCTTGTGGGTTTTGCATGTTCTTCAAGCCTTTCTGCTTTGAATTCGAGTGGTGTCTTTGATATGAACAGGTTGTTGGTTAACTGATGTGTGTCTTTGCTGACTGCTGGAACTCCGAGGCTGCTTCTTTCATTGCCTTGACCTCTTAGGTAGGACTCCTGTAGTGACACACTGGTAGCCATCAGAGAAACTTGATATGAACAAAATGAAAAACCCCTTTGAGTGTTGTAATTTGCCTTGAATTCAAATGAGACTTTTGTTGTGAGTGGATCTTCCACTACCACTGGTTCGACTCACTTGAGCTTTGCTGTTTCCTGGAATTCTGTAGTCAGTAGTTCATTCATACTCAAAGAAAACTCCTTTGTCTCGAAATGGGCTGTTGCTGCTGCTTTGACAAGCCTGCCTGGGCTTGGGTCTTCACTCTTTGTCTTCTTGGGTGAGCTTGGTGGCTGCATGTGACTCACTGACACTAACATCAGTATTTGCTCATGCTGTGTGCATTCCAGTAATTCCATAGATTCCTGTACATCAGTTGTCAGTGAGCTGTGCATTGACAAACTTGGAAAAGACTTTGTAGGCTGTTGCTGCTTGTCTGAACTAGTTCCCTGGTCATTTTGAGGCTCATAGTAGTCTTCTGTGCTTGTTCATGCTCGCTCTGAGTGAAACCCTTTGCATAGTAGTCATGTGGCTGTGTATGTTACTTGCTGCATGGGCCATGGGTTGTCAGAATGTTGCCATTGATTGTTGCATTGCATTTTCCACACAATTTTGCGCTGAAATTCTTTGTTGAAACCCTGTAGATAAAGGTCTTCAAGCTTGTCGGCCTCGAGTTGCTGCAAAACCCATAGATATGTTGATGAGTCAAGAAAATAAAGCCTGTAATTTGTTAGTTCCTCCTGTGTACAAATCTCTCTTCTTGCTTGACTGTCAACAAGACTATAAAGGTCATCTCTTGAATGCTGTTTATCCAATTTCTGGGACCCAGGATACAAATGCACAATGGCCACCATGAATTCAGGCCAACTCAGCTGATCTTCAACAAATTCATACCATGAGTCTGAGACTTCGCTGCTTGCATACCAGCAAACCCATTTCGCCCATTCTTGGTCATCAAAGCAATTCTCACGCTTGCAAAGACTTCGAACCTCTTTGAAATACCTAAAAAGGTCAGATGCATACCCTGAGAACCATGGGGTGTCCCTTGAATGCCTCAGTGGCATTCCCTTGAGCTCTCTTGGCGCATTCTCATGGCTTCTTCGCAGAAAATCAACTATTACAGCTGTTTGCAAAACGATGCGGAAAATCTGTTTGACAATTAGTCTGTTCGGATATAGCTGGGATAGGACCCTGAAACCACCTCTATGGTAACATTGTGTAGTGTAAGCACGTACTTAGACTTCGTCCCTACAGCAGACTTGTTTTTCAACATGTCATCACCATCGCGATCCCCCACTCCCGTTGCAGAAAAATTACATTCTTTCACAATTTCGCTTTCTGTCTATGGACCCAAGAAAAAGGAGAAGGGAAAGACTGCACCAAAAGCGACCATGAAGACAAAAGAGCTTACTTTTGCTGTCAACGATACTAACTACCTCGATTTTCTACAGCATGTACTGGACAAGCATGGTCAAGGATAATATAGGGTCTCAAGCAGTAAACATTTTCCCTTCAAGTTTGTACTGCCCAAAGCGCAGAGGTAAGTCGTTTCTCACTCTGCAAATCTGTGCTAACCATGCTTTACCTTAGCCAAGCTGTCAGTAATGTGATCAATGTTGATAATGAAGTCGACTACAAGGATATGGTCAAGAGGATTCGTAGTGTTCACCCTGGCCCAACGAAGATCTATGTCGATATGAAACATGTGGAGAAACTTCCGACTATCAATGGCTCTGGAGACGAGAGCAACTTGTCTGGTGAGGATAGTGGAAAGCAGAAACATTCAGACCTTGATATGTGCCTTGCCCGGTGGCGCATGAAACTCCTGAGCCAGTACAAGAATGAGAACAACGAGGGAATGACTTACATCGGGCCAGCGGGGCCAATCCCCCTTTCACCTGCAATGGTACTGGACTGGTGCCGTGCATTGGTAAGTCTTTCACTACTCATGAACATTCTATCCCTAAACTATCTGTAGGATGAAGGGCAAGCTATGTTGTCGGTTCCCCCAAACCTCAAGTCTTTCAATTGGAGCAACAAAGCGCCATTTTTGCATCCAGCCCGCAAAGTGCAAGCCCAGGCGTCGCAAAATATTGATATCAACTCTATTACTGGTGTTCTCCTTCTTCAGATGCTTGCAAATTCTGGCCTCTTATCACCCAGTGTATCTAGTGCCCGCACTTCTCCAGTTCCACCTCCTGCGACACCCACATGCATGCCACAGGATCCTCCCATTTCACCACCTGTCCCATCTCCATCTCATCTCTCCTGCTTTCTTCACTATGCTGAATCGAACCTCAGTGTTCGCAATGCCACCCTCTATGAATGGGAACTTGAACTGCAGTCGATCGGGCCTGACATCCTCATGGATATCGATGACCAGACACTCACTAGGGCTGGTATTGCCACTGGTGACATCATTTGTCTCAAGAAGGGAAGTTTACTTTGGTGGAATGGTCCTGATGCGAAGAGGAAGCATAGCAACACTGGGGCATCATCAGGCAACGAGCGAGTGGGCCAAGCCTCATCCCCACCCACCAGGCCATCAAAGAAGATCGCGTATGAGAAGCAATTCAAGGATGGTGGTGGGTGTCGTTTCACAGCATCTCCAATGACAATCGACAAAGATGATGATGGTAGCAAGCCAGCCCCGCTCAACTACAACCTTTATTATCACTGCGAGAGTCAAGATCAGTGGTTACCTGTGCCCTGGGGTTTCGTCGTCGATGAGACTGGGGAGGAATCAGAGGACGACGTTTTTTCTACATAATGCCTACATACTTTGCTTCATGTAATGCCTATGTCACATACATAGGTATCGTATCAATTGCAATGTCGGCCTAGAGGCCATTTTTCACATTCATACTACATTGAACCTGCACGCAAAATCGACTGGTAATTGAAGGGGGAATCTACTTAGACACAGTGATACAGTCACTACACTATGTACCCAGATGCGCGGAAATAACCCTCAGCCTTTTCAGGTATAATACTTTGACATGTGCGAACAATCACCATCATCGATAAGTCATCTGAGTGGCGATGCAAGTATGCCTTGATCGTAGAAAATGCTTGCTCGATGGGGTTGTAGTCTGGTGAGTATGGCAGGAGATAGATCAACTTGCAGACTGTGAGACATCAGCGAAAGAAATATCAATTGATGGATAGTCACATACGATGCATATCTTCAACTAACTTGCGAATTTCCTCACCATGGTGAATGCGGCAGTTGTCCATAATAATAATGCTGCAGGGGCCAGGATATGGGTTGGTAAAAGGCATCTGTTGGATAGATTAGCATGTACCGGCTTGAAGATGATTCACTTATGATGTGCTCCTTCAGAAATCGCAGAAATTGCTCTCCATCAACAGCGCCCTCGATGATATTGTATGTGATGATGCCATCAAGCGTGATGGCAGGGAGAATAGAGTAGCGCATTCCATGTATGAAGTACCTCCTGACTTGGCAATGTAGACCTCTGACTGTTCGGGCGAGTGGAGGTATGCTTGTCCTTGGAAGCTTCGTCAATGAAGACGAGCATATTCAGGTCTGGCACTTCTGCTGTGATGCGATTCATGTAGAGCGTGCATGACTCCTCGTTCCTCTCAGAGGCAGATGCGGAGATGACCTTCCAAGTGATGTGGAGGCCCTGAAGAGTTCGAGAAAGTGTAGATGGAGTGATACAAACTTGACGCTTGAGCCAGAGCTCCTCTCGAAGCTCATCTAGGTAGATTGTGCTGCGATGTTGAACGATGGCAAGGATAAACGCGATGTCTTCGAGGCTGAGAATGTGACAATGACTGATGGTATGGGAATAAGTGTTTGGGTTGTACACGACACCATACTTGGTGTGAAGTCTGAGAGTTTTGTAAACGAGTGTTTTCTTGATGCCTAGAATACTACAGATTTGCTTGATGCTATAGCCATTTTGGTGAAGGACAGGAATACAAGACTTGAGGTCAATGGATACCATGCGAGAGGGCATGTGGGCAGTATGTTCAATTCTTAGTGTACTATGGTAACAGACAGTAGCTACCCACTAAGGTACTTCTGGGGTCCTATCCTGGCTATATCCAAACAGTCTGATTGTCAAACAGATTTTCCACATCGTTTTGCAAACAGCTGTAATTTCCCTTCAGACTTGCTTCTCAGCTCAAGGGATCTTTGACTTTGTTGCTTGCTCAACATTTGCTGCTTGAAAAAAAATAATTCTGAAAACTCTGGAGTTCCTGAGTGTAGACTGTAACTAGAACCAAAATTCTGAGTACTTAGCTTGTCCAACTTAATCCAGCAAAAACTTCATTTGGTGATAAAAAGGTGGCTTCTTTCCCCAAAATGGACAGAACCCCCCTTGTGGTGGGATCCAGATGTAGGAAAAGGTAATAGAAGGTACCTAGAAATAGAAATTATCAGTGATGGGTGAGATTTGTGCTTGACCCAAAAGGGAGGTTCTCTCTGGAGAAAAGAAGTGGAGTAAGAGTGTAAAAATGTGAACTAGAAAGGACACCTGGCTCTGTCTGTCCAATAACTCTTGCCAGTCCTCCTGGCACCTTGGGTACTCCCCAAAGTAATAAATCTAACTTCAAAAACTTGCCAAATTGCAGGACAAAATCACCCTACTACTGAGGGCCTGTTGACATCGATTCCTTCTTGGGTAAACTGAACTTGCACAAACACAGCACATGTGCTTAGTCAGCAACATGGCTGCTTGCCACTAAGTCCAGTGGTACAAATGTGAAAAACAAAAGAAAGAAAGAAAACAAAAAGAAATCCTCCACCCCTAAACCCCTGACCAAGATGGCTTCTTGTAGGGAACTCAAACTTGTTCCCTACAGTGGGAGGCTGAGGAGGAAAGGGCACATGAGGATGAAGAGAGATGCAAGGCCAAGGAGGAAAGGGAGGCCAAGTGAAAACACAAGGCCAAGGCTGGCAAGGGTGATGAGACTGGGGGGGAGGTGAAGAAGGTGGTCATGGACCCTGGGTGAGTGACTCTTCAACCTTGTGCATATCCCCTTTGACAATCCTCTTAGTTGTACCTGCTGTACCCAGGCCAAAACCATCTGTGAGTTCATTGTAGATGGTAAGAAGAAGTGCATTGCCTGTGTGTGATGCAACCAATTGAAAGGCAAGTGTCTCTGGCCTGGGGATGGGAAGGATGCTGAGTCCAGTCCCAAGGCTGACAGGAGGGCTGACAAAGGCAAGAAGAGGAAGGTTGATGAGGAAAATGCTGAAGCTGGGCCCAGCAAACAGAAGTGGGTGAAAATGAGTGCAAGGATGACTGAGGTACTGGACCTTGACAAGCCCGAGGCTGGCAGGAGCAGGATGAGGGAGGGCAGCACAGATAGGTACTTTGGCTTGGAAGACAGGCTTGAGCACCTTATCAATGTAGCAGGGCTGATTGCCAACAACCTGGCCAGCCTGTTTGAGCTTCATGAAACTGCAGTCGAGAATTTGGGGTACATAGCTGATGTGCTTGAGTCACTGCTTGATGAGTCCTACAGCTTTGGCATGGCAGTCTCTCCCTCAGACTCAGGCTCTTCTGAGCTTGACTCTGAAGAGTTGCACGAGGCAGCCAAGTGGTAGAAGGCACACAGCAAGGGCGAAGAGGAAGAGTCCAAAGGGGAGGATGAGAGTATGGCCAAGTAGTTTTCATAGCATAGCACCCTTGTGTCAAAGTTGGACAACACCCCTGGCTCCTTCTTAGGGCGGAGTTGGAGCGGGTTGGGCTGCGGAGTACAGTGGTCAAAGTCCAAAGTGAATCCGACCACTGGGTGGCGAGATATTCGACGAACAGTGAGCGGAGGGGTATGAAGGGAAGTTTCGGAGGCTGAGGTCAGAGTCGGAGTCGGAGGTCAGAGGTCGGAGGTCGGATGAGAGGGCGTTGGGTTCAGCTAGTGCGCTGCCCCCTTGCACGAGCTCTGCCCTCGTATTTCAGAGGCGGAGCGGACTTCAGAGGGAGTGGAGACGAAACTCCAGAGGGGACTGAGAGGGAGTCGAAGGTGGGGACTTTATTCGATATTCGTACTGATTACATCGGAGTACTATGTGGCCTTATATACAATGTAGGTCAAGGGCGGTGCAGTACAGAATGTAAACCAATAAGTGTATAGTGGGTTAGAGTCCTTCCGACACAAGGGATAGAGAGTAGGGATGACGGGGACCTTAACTGAGACAAGGAAACTACTACAACGAGGAAGAGAGGGTAAATACCGAAGAGGTGGAAGAATGGAGAAAACCGACACAAGGGCGGAACCCTATCTAGAATGCAGGGCCGCAAGTCCGACAGCCCACGTGACCAACCTTAGGGCGGAGTTGAGCGGAGTTGGTGAGGGGACCTCGGAGAGGTGTGGAGATGTGTCGGGAGGGTCGGAGGAGCGCGGGAACACGTCGGAAGAGGGCGGAGAAGCGCGGGAACATGTCGGAGGAGGGCGGAGTAGGTATTAGGGGCTTACGCTGGTGTCATGGTCATGACAGTATCCCCCCCTTAGGGCCTGAACCCCTGAAGGCCATAGCAAAGCTATGACGGAGGTGAGTAAGGTCCAGGTTTATGAGGATAGCGAGCATGGTAAGCAGCCAACAACTCGGAGGCATGTTCTAACTCCGTTGCCAACACCCAAGAGGTCTCGTCTTCAGTATTCTCATAGCCTGCCCAGCGGACTAGATACAGCAACTGACAATGACGGCGGCGGCGATCCACCTTTGAGTCGAGGATCTCTGAAATCTCGTACTCAAGGTCACCATCCACCTCAACAGGCGGAGGCGGAGGTTGGTGCCGATCAGGGAAGGGGTTCGGAGTAGCAGGCTCTAACTGCGACACGTGAAAGACAGGGTGGATGGCCCGCATCGCATCAGGTAAGCAGAGGGTGATGGAATGTGTACCAGGCCTAGCTATGATAGCATAGGGGCCCAAGTTCTTCTCTGCAAGTTTAGCCGAAGGGCGGGTGGAGCGGAAGTACTTGGCCTTGACATAAGCCTGGTCACCGACTTTGAACTCTGGTGGCGGAATGCGTCTAGCATCAGCCAGACCTTGATAGCGGAGCTGAGCGGCAGCCATCTCAGTGCGGAGGAAGTCGTGCAGGGCGGAAAGCTCCACAACATAGTTATGGGCCTTCGGAGAGGTGAGATCACGGTCAGAGTAAACTGACAAGTTTGGGTGGTAACCCTTATTAGCGAAAAAGGGAGAGACTCCAGTAGTAGCACTCGGCGCATTATTACAAGCAAACTCTGCTAGTGGGAGTAACTCCGACCAATTGTCTTGCTGATAGTTACAGTAGGTGCGGAGATACTGCTCAAGGGTCTGATTCATGCGCTCTGTTTGGCCATCGCCTTCTGGGTGGTAGCCCGATGTAAAATGAAGGCGCATATCTAAGGCCTTTCCAAGGGAGCGGAAGAAGTGCGACACAAACTCTGGACCCCTGTCGGAGGTGACATGAGCAGGTACCCCATGTTTGGAAAAGACGTGGGTAAGGAAGAGTTTTGCTAGGTCAGCGGAGGTGATGGAGTCATGGGTTGGAATGAACACGGTCTGTTTAGAAAGGCGGTCTACAACAACCAAGATGGCGGAGTAGCCTGCGGAGTTGGGGAGATGCTCGATGAAATCCATCGAGATGGAGTTCCATGGCTTCTCAGGGACGGGAAGCTGCTTCAGTAGGCCGAAGGGGCGGTGACGAGGGACCTTGCTGCGACCACAAGTGGTGCAGGACCTGACATAGTTCTTTACATCAGTGCGGAGGTTAGGCCATATGTACTCGTGGCGAACAAGCTCTACAGTGCGACTCTGCCCAAAGTGACCCGCAAGCGGATGGTCATGTTTAAACCGAAGCACTCGGAGGCAGAGACCATCAATGTCGGGGACAAAGATGCAGCCATCAAGGCGGAGGAGACCCTCGTGGTCTAATGACCAGCGGAGGTCTGTCGGAGTTGGGAGATGGGAAGCGGAGATGGGGTCGGAGGGTAGTGCGGAGATGATGTCGGCATGGAGCTGCTCAACATCGAAGATCATGGCGGCTCGGAGCACAGGGGCCAAGAGGTGGGTAGTACGGAGGGACGAAGCGAACTGTTCCTGGGTAAACACAGGGCGGAGGTTATGAGGGTTCACCTGCGCGTAGTCCTTATCCCCCTCTTTTGGGTAAACATCCCAGCGGCGGGTAAGTGCGTCGGGCTTGGCTCCAAGGTGGCCAGGGCGGAAACGGATGGCTAGGTTGAACCGGGAGAGGTACTCCGACCAACGAGCCTGACGGCGGGTTAGGACCTTAGAGGTGGAGAAATACTCCAAGTTTTTATGGTCAGTCACCACGTCAGCAGGAGTGGCAGAACCTTCCAAGTAATGTCGCCAGTGGCGGAAGGCCTCGAAAATCGCCAACAGCTCCTTATCATGAGTGTCATAGTTGAGCTCCAGGGCAGTGAGTGTGCGGGAGTAAAAGGCAACTGGGTGGAGTTCACCATTGGAGCAGGTAATCGAGAGGATACCCGCAATGGCATAGTCCGATGCGTCGGTCTCAACTGTGACAGGGGCATCAGGCACCCAATGAGTAAGGATCGGAGCGGAGGTGAAGGCGGTCTTAAGGCGGAGGAAAGCGGAGTGGCACTCTTCGGAGAAGCTCCAAGGAGCGCCCTTCCAAGTGAGGCGGGTGAGCGGAACAACTATGTCAGAGTAGTTACTGATGAACTGACGATAGAAGTTCGCGAACCCAAGAAAGGACTGGATGTCTTTAACCTTGCGTGGTTCAGGCCAATCACGAATGGACTGGACCTTATCAGTGGACATGGTCAGACCGGATGGGGAGAGGACATAGCTGAGGTACTCGACAGAGTCTTTGTGGAACTCGCACTTTTCCGGCTTAGCAAAGAGGCTATGCTGGCGGAGGCGGCGGAGGACCTCTTTTACATGTTGGCAGTGCAACTCCTCGTTGTGGGAGTAGATGAGGATGTCATCAAGGTAAACAACAACGCAGACATCGAGCATGTCGGCAAAGATGCTGTTAACAAACCGCTGGAAAGCCGCTGGTGCATTAGTAAGACCGAAGGGCATAACCAACCATTCATAGGAACCATAGCGAGTGCGAAAGGCAGTCTTCCATTCGTCACCAGCACCAATTCGGACTAAGTGGTAGGCATGGCGGAGGTCGATTTTACTATAGATTTTAGCACGGCTCGGAGAATCGAGCAAGTCGGAGATGAGAGGGAGCGGGTAGCGGTCTTTCTTGGTGATTTTATTGAGTCCTCGGTAATCCACACAGAGGCGGAGCGAGCCGTCCTTCTTCTTAATGAAGAGGACAGGAGCACCATGGGCGGAGGTTGACTGTTTAATGAAACCGTAGCTGAGGTGCTCATCTATGAAGGTGCGGAGCGCCTCAAGCTCGGGCGGAGAGAGGGAGTAGACAGTGCCTAGAGGCGGAGAAGCCCCTTCTTCGAGATCTATATTTAAATCGAAGCTGCGGTGCGGAGGGAGTTCAGTAGCCTTTGCTTTACTAAAAACATCAGCAAACTCATGGTAGTCGGAGGGTACCGCAGAGAGATCAGGAGGTGCAGAGGGCATCGAAGAGGCTCGGAGTTTCATATCTTCGGGGCGGAGGTGCAAGCGGAACTGTGCGGAGCCAGGAAGGGCACATGCATGGACAAAGGCTGCAGCTCCAATGAGAGAGATATGCGGAGCAGTGCATGGCAAGCCAGCTGTCGGAGTAGGCAGCGGAGCTGATGTCGGAGGAGCGGACGGAGCGGAGGGTGTCAGTACTGAAGCGGAAGTCGCGACAGAAGGTGACAGAGGCGCCAAGGGCGTCGGCATTCTTTGTATCGATGGTCGGAACGAGATACTGCTCAATACCCAGTCAATCGACGGATTGTAGCGGGTGAGCCAGTTGTGTCCCAAGACCAATGAACAGGCGGAATCCAACGGAGTTACATAACAGGAAACAGATGTGACATCGCCAGAGGCAAAGCGGACGGAGAAATCTACTACTTGGGAAATGGCAGTATTACTAGTACCATCAAACAGTCAGAGAGGAATAGGTGGAGAGACATTTTTTGTTGGGATTTTATACTTTTTAACTAAAGAGGGGTCGACGAAACAGTGCGAAGAGCCTGAGTCGACCAGAGCGGGGAAAGTATCTACGGAGAAGTCAGGAAGAGAAATAATTGGGAGAAGAGAATTAGGGTCGGAAAGAGCGGATGCGTTGAGGTGGACTTCTGCATGGATGGGATCAACGCTTCCTCCAGGACGTACAGGCTCCCTGGAGGAGCAGGTTAATTTTTTGACTCTGACCTCTCTGCAGGCGGAGCGGTCAGAGTGGCGGCTTTAGCAGCACAGGCCTTGGCAGCGCGGGAAGTCGACTTTGGGCAGTCCTTGGCGGAGTGACCAGGTTCACCACAGAAGAGGCACAGCCCACCAGTAAGGCGGCGGAGTCGCTCAGCTGCTGTGAGCTTGCCATCTTTTCCGAGGAGATGGTTGATGTCGGACTTTGGCGCTTCGGCCTTTTTAGAGTCGGACTTAGGGGCGGAGGATGATGTGGAGGGTTTCGGCTTTGAGTCGGAGGTGCGGAGCGGAGTTCTTTCGGCAGGAGGAGGCTTGGTGGAGTGGGAGACTTCTGACCTGCACTCCCAGTAGCGTGCATCTACTGTCTGGGCCAACTCGCAGAGTGCATGAAGAGTGGCGGGCTTGCCGACATGGGACACTTCATCCTTGATGCGGTCAGGGAGACCCGAGTAGAAGCGGTGGCAGAGTGCACCTTCGCCATAGTCCTTTACCTGAGAAGCCCAGCGGTTGAACTCCACCAAGTACTTCGCAATGCGCAAAGAGTCCTTCATGGTAAGATTTTCCAGATGCTGGACGGCATCGGCAGCAGCATCATGAGGGCCGAAATTGGTAGTGAGCTCACGGAGGAACTCGCGGTGGTCATCCATCCACAGTGGACGATTAAGGTAATCATCCGGATTGAGAAGGTCTGGTTCGAACCAGGCCAATGCCATGCCCTTAAGGTAGGACTGCGCATATGTGACCTTGGCTCGGTCGGAGCGGAATGCCCGAGGGCAGTCCTGGAAATTGAGCTCACATTGGACCAGGAACTCATGGAGTTTTTTAGGGTCGGACCCATCAAAGGTGTCCGGCTCGTGGACTTTGGTTCGTGGAGCGGAGTCTCCAGAGCGCTGGTTGGAGCGGGCTAGGGCATGGATGGCCCGGGTCAGAGCAAGGACCGGGTCATCAAGGGGATCCCCGAGGTTGTCGGGACCATCCTCATCATCAGGCCCATCACCAGGATGGTAGTCAGGATCGTTGGGGTCATCGTTGGGGTCGCCTGGTCCATCTCCGCCAGGGTGAATGACGATAGGAGGTGGCGGAGAGTGGAGGGCGGACTGCTGACGGATGGAGGGTGCAGCACGTGAGGCGCTGTCTGGAGCAGGGTCGGAGTTGGAGCGCCCCCTGGAGGAGAAGCTCTGGAAGGGCTCAACAACCGAAGGGAGACGTCGGGGGTTTGCCAAGGCTGTAGCAAGGGCCTTGGTAGCATCCCATTGTCGGAGACGTGTCATGGGAGGCATAACGGATGTGGTAGGGGAAGTGAGAGAGCTCGTACAAGTGAGAGTACGAATATACTGTCAAAGTCGGACAACACCCCTGGCTCCTTCTTAGGGCGGAGTTGGAGCGGGTTGGGCTGCGGAGTACAGCGGTCAAAGTCCAAAGCGAATCCGACCACTGGGTGGCGAGATATTCGACGAACAGTGAGCGGAGGGGTATGAAGGGAAGTTTTGGAGGCTGAGGTCGGAGTCGGAGTCGGAGGTCAGAGGTCGGAGGTCGGATGAGAGGGCGTTGGGTTCAGCTAGTGCGCTGCCCCCTTGCACGAGCTCTGCCCTCGTATTTCAGAGGCAGAGCGGACTTCAGAGGGAGTGGAGACGAAACTCCAGAGGGGACTGAGAGGGAGTCGAAGGTGGGGACTTTATTCGATATTCGTACTGATTACATCGGAGTACTACGTGGCCTTATATACAATGTAGGTCAAGGGCGGTGCAGTACGGAATGTAAACCAATAAGTGTATAGTGGGTTAGAGTCCTTCCGACACAAGGGATAGAGAGTAGGGACGACGGGGACCTTAACTGAGACAAGGAAACTACTACAATGAGGAAGAGAGGGTAAATACCGAAGAGGCGGAAGAATGGAGAAAACCGACACAAGGGCGGAACCCTATCTAGAATGCAGGGCCGCAAGTCCGACAGCCCACGTGACCAACCTTAGGGCGGAGTTGAGCGGAGTTGGTGAGGGGACCTTGGAGAGGTGTGGAGATGTGTCGGGAGGGTCAGAGGAGTGCGGGAACACGTCGGAAGAGGGCGGAGAAGTGCGGGAACATGTCGGAGGAGGGCGGAGTAGGTATTAGGGGCTTACGCTGGTGTCATGGTCATGACACCTTGTCACTCTTCTCTGCAAATGTGATGTGTCTGGTGTCCAGTGTTCTACAGTAAAGTAAGAGAAACAAGAAGGGAAAACAAGGTAAATAAGAGATCAAAAGGAAAACTAGATACCAATAGAAAACAGAAAAGAAGTTGAGGCCAGTTGAGACTGGTCCTCATTGGTATGGGCCAGGTTTACTGGGGTAGTGGGAGTGGAACTCTTGTACAAGTTCAGAAGCATTGTCTAGCTCTGTAGCAAGTACCCAAGTAGTTTCTTCATCAGTCCCTTTGTAGCTGGTCCACTGGACTAGATACTGAAGCCAACACTGGCAATGCTGGTTGACCTTGGAGTTGAGGATTTCTGCTACCTTGAACTCTAGTTTGCTGTCAACTTCAACTGGTGGGGGTGGTGGTTGAGTCTTGTTCAGGATGGTATTAGGGATGGCTGGTTCAAGTTGGGAAACATGGAAGACTGGATGGACTACACACATTGAGTCTGGCAGGCACAATGTGAATGAATGGGTACCAGCCTGAGCTATGACCAGGTATGGTCCAAGGTTCTTCTCTGAGAGCTTCTTGGAAGGCCAGGTTGACCAGAAGTACCTGGCTTTGACATATACCTGGTCACTGACCTTGAAGTCTGGGGCTGGCATGTGTTTAGCATCAGCTGGGCCTTGGTATCATTGTTGGGCAAGGGTCATTTCTTCCTGTAGGTATTGGTGTGGTGAGTCTAAGTTGACTGCATAGTCATGAGCCTGAGCAGAGGTGAGATCATGCTCCAGGTACACTGAGATACTAGGATGGTATCCCTTATTAGTGAAGAAGGGTGAAATGCCAGTAGTAGCACTAGGGGCATTGTTGTATGTGAACTTGGCTAGAGGTAAGAGGTTGGCCCAATTGTCCTGCTGGTAGTTGCAGTACACTCAGAGGTACTGTTCAAGAGTCTGGTTGGTCCTTTTGGTCTGGCCATCACCTTCAGGGTGGTAGCCTGAAGTGAAGTGTAAACATATATTTAAGGCCTTAGTGAGTGACCAGAAGAAGTGGGACACAAACTCTGCACTTTGGTCTGAGGTTACATGGGCTGGCACTCTGTGCTTAGAAAAGACATGGAGTAAGAAAAGTCTGGCAAGTTCTGGGGCTGTGACAGTGTCATGGGTTGGGATGAATATGGCCTGCTTGGAAAGCTGGTCAACTACTATGAGGATGGCTGTGAAGCTGGATGAGGCTGGGAGCTGCTCAATGAAATCCATAGATATGGAATTCCATGGTTTCTCTGGCACTGGAAGTTGCTTGAGGAGGCCATAAGGCTGGTGGTGGGGAACCCTAGCCCAAGCACAGGCCATGCAGGACTGGACATAGTCTTTGACAAATGTCCTGAGGCCAGGCCAGGTGTACTCATGCCAGATGAGCTCTAGGGTGTGGTTTTGGCTGAAGTGGCTGGACAGAGGGTGGTCATGCTTGAGGCACAAGACCCTAAGGTGAAGGTTGTTTGAGTCCAGCACCTAGATCCTTCCATCAAGCCAAAGGAAACCAGTGTCATCTACTGACCACCAGGGATCAGACATGTCAGACAGGTGGATTTGTGAGACTGGGTCATCTGGTAGTGCAGTCAGGATATCATTATGGAGCTTTTCTATATCCATTAGCACAACTGCCTGTAAGACTGGGTACTCAAGGTAAGTGGCACAAAGGGAGACTGCTAGTTGCTCCTGGGTGAAGACCAGTCTCAGGTTCTGCAGGTTTACTTGGGCATAGCCACTATCCCCCTCTTTGGGGTAGATGTCCCATTGTCTAGTTAGGGCATCAGGCTTAGCCCCAAGCTTACTGGGCCTGAACCTGATGATCATATTGAACTGTGAAAGGAATTCAGACCAGTGGGTGAGTACCTTAGAGGTAGAAAAGTACTCCAGGTTCTTATGGTCAGTGACAACATCAACTGGTGAGGCCAAGCCTTCAAGGTAGTGGCACCAGGTCCAGAATGCTTCAAAAATTGCAAGCAATTCCTTATCATGAGTATCATAGTTCAACTCCAGGGCAGTTAGGGTTTAGGAGTAGAAAGTGACTGGATGTATCTGGCCATTGCCACAGGTAATAGATAGAATGCCAGCAATGGCATAGTCCAATGCATTGGTCTCAGTGGTGATGGGGACCCCAGGGATGAAATGAGTTAAGACCAGTGCAGTGGTGAAGGCAGCCTTGAGGTTATTGAATGACTGGCAGCACTCCTCAGAAAAGTTCCAAGGGGCACCTTTGTGAGTAAGCTGGGTCAATGGTATGACAATGTCCAAGTAGTTGAATATAAAACAGCAGTAATAGTTGGCAAAGCCAAGGAAAGATTGAATGTCCTTGACCTTGTGAGGCTTGGGCCAATTGCAGATGGTCTGAACCTTTTCCTTGGACATTGTGAGGCTGGTGGGGGAAAGATGGAAACCAAGATATTTGACCAAGTCTGAGTGGAACTCACACTTCTCCAGCTTCATGTAAAGGGTGTGAAGCTGAAGCCAGCAGAGCACCTCTTGGACATGCTGCTTATGGGACTCCTTATCTCCAGAGTAGATTAGAATGTCATCCAGGTAGATGACTATGCAGACATCCAACATGTCTGCAAAGATGGTATTCACAAAGCATTGGAAGGTGGCTGGGGCATTGGTGAGGCTGAAAGGCATTACTAACCACTTGTAGGATCCATACTGAGTCTGAAAGGCAGTCTTCCATTCATCACCCAGGGCAATCTGGATGAGATGGTAGGCATGCTGAAGATCAATCTTTGTATAGATCTTGGCTCAGCTTGGTGAATCTAAGAGGTCAGAGATGAGTGGGAGTGGGCAGTGGTCCTTCTTAGTGATTTTGTTCAGGCCATGGAAGTCTACACAGAGCCAGAGGGAGCTGTCCTGCTTCTTGACAAAGAGGACTGGTGCAGCATAGGGGGAGGAAGTCAGACAAATGAAACTGGTGGTGAGGTTCTCATTGATGAAAGTCTGGAGAGCTTGCAGCTCAACTGGGGACAGTGAGTAGATGGTGCTGAGAGGTGGGGTTGTTCCTTCTTCAAGCTCTATCTTCAGGTCATACTCCCAGTGTGGCAGGAGTGTCGAGGCCAAGGCCTTGCTGAATACATCAGCAAAGTCATGGTATTCTTCCAGGACATTGGGTAAGGCCAGAGGAGGGGAAGCTGAGGCTGATCAGGCTTGAGCCAAGTCCAAGGGGCAGAGCTGAAGTTGGAATTGGACAGACCCTTCTAGTTTGCAGGCATGCACAAAGGCAGCTGCATTGATTAGGGAGACAAGAGGGGCCTTCAGGGGGATGCAAGCTGGGGAGTTGGAGACTGGTACAGATGGCACAAGGCCAGGTTGGTCACTAGGACTGGGGTCAGGAAGGCCAGTGGGAACTGGGCTTACAGGGGGTGTTGATGGGGTTGGCATTCCTTGTGCAGGAGTCTGGAATGTTAGACTGCCCAATACCCAATCAATCAATGGATTGTAGTGGGTGAGCCAGTCATGTCTGAGAACTATCTTACACTCAGAAATCCAACTGGGCAAGATATGGGGTCACTGGTGTGACATCTCTGCATGTGAAGTGGATATTGACATCTACTGCTTGAGTTATGGTAAAAGTGGACATTCCATCAAAACACCAGAGTCAGATTGGTGAGACCAAGTAAGGGGTAAAGGAATGTTGATTAGCAAAGTGATTATCTATGAAACAATGAGTGGAGCCAGAGTCCACTAGTGTATGAAGCCAAGGTAATTTTGGGTTTTCTATAGTGATATCCAGGGTCAAAGAGTTTGGACTGGAAAGAGCAGATGCATTGAGTTTAGCCTCCAAGTTTGCACAACTGGAGTCAATGCAGCTCCTGGATTGTGCAGAGTCCTGTGAGCTGCTACCTATTTTTTTGTCTCAGGGGTAGAACCTGAGCCCAAGGCCAGTGTGGCCTTGGTGGTGGCTGTGGTGTGAGCCTTGGCCTTTCCAGCTTTCTTGGGGCATTTATCAGCAAAGTGACCAGACCCTCTGCAAAACATGCAGAGGTTTCTGTCTATGTGACACTTGTGTTCTTCTGGGGTGAGCTTCCCATCCTTCCCAAGTTTGCTAGGCTTGGGCTTAGATGAGTTGCTGTTATTATTGTTGCCCAGCTTTGATGAAGCTGGCTTGGGGGAAGATCTGGAGTTGTTATTGTTGCTGGTCTTGGCTTTCTCTTGACCAGTCTTGGGCTGATTGTTGTTGCTGGAGCTGCCAGACTTGTTGTTATTAGTGGAGGACAAGCCCTGATGCTTACTTGCCTGTTGGATTTCTTCCTTGTGCTCCCAATAGCTGCATCTATCTCTTGGGCAGGGTGGCAGAGCTCATGAACAGTCTGGGGCTTGCCAACCCAACAGACCTCATCTTTGATTTAGTCTGGGAGGCTGGAGTAGAAGTGATGGTGCAGAACACTGTCACCATAGCCTTGGACTTGTGAAGCAAGCCAATTAAAGTCAACTATGTACTTGTTGATGCACTGGTTGTCTTTCATATGCAAGTGGTCAAGCTGACTCTTGGCATCAGCAACTGGGTCATGAGGTCTGAAAGTGGTTTGTAACTCCAGGATGAACTCCCTCCAGGAGTCCATCCAGAGAGGCTGGTCATTGGGGTCCTTGACTCTGAGCAAGTCTGGCTTGAACCATTGAAGAGCCATGCCCTTGAGGTAAGACTGCATCAAGATGACTTTAGTGTGGTCAGTCCTAAAAGCCCAAGGCTGGTCTTGGAAGTTCAGCTCACACTGAATAAAGAAAGCATGAAGCATCTTGGGGTTGGTACCATCAAAGGTATCAGGCTCTTGCAACTTGGTCCTGCTTGAGGACTTGGGGCTAGTGTGGGTGTTGTGGGCCAGTAGCTTGATGGCCTTTGCAAGACTGTCAAAGACTGCGACTGTGGGTTTGGTGTCCAGGTCTGGGAAGTCCAGTTCATCCTCTGGGTCATTCTCATCCAGATTATTATCACTGGGCCCATCATCACTGGGACCATTGCTGGGGTCATCATCGTCAGGGTTGTTGTTATCATTGTTGTCTGGCCCTTCATCCCCAGGATCACCACTGGGGATGGGAGCAATGGGGTGACATGGGGTAGGGGTATTGGATGTTTGGGCTGAAAAGCCCCTGAAAGGCTAATGGGATCTGGAGATCGCCTAGTGGTACCCAAGGTAGCTAGTGCTGTCTTGCAGTGAGTCCCACTGGCTGAGGCAGAGTTGGGGTTGGTGGCAGAGCAGCCATGGGGAGGTTGGAAATGAGTCTTTGTTGCCATGATATGTTAGACCCACACAAGTGGTGAGTCTGAAATACTGTCAAGTTTGGGGTGTCTGGGTTGAGGCTGGACTGGAGACTGAAGCAGGCACAAGGCTGAGAGGTCAGGATCAGAGGAAAGGGGCAGAGATACAAGGGATGGACTGATTGGACTTAGTGACTGGTGATGCAGTGCTATTCCCTCACAGTCTAAGTCTGAGGCCAAGAGTTACAGATAGAACTTATTTGATTTCAGACTGGAGACTACAGGCTGAGTATCTAAGAGTTTATATACTAGAAGTATCTATAGTATGGAGACCAGTACTCCCATACCAGTGTTCCTGTGCCAGAAATGCATTGGTTGAGAGGGGATTGGTTTGTCAATCATGTTCTGAAGTGCCAGATTGACCTCCAAAACATTCTCAGCCTTCCAAGTACTGATGAGTCCCAGAGCACATCAGGCATGAGGGGGGAAACAGTCCAGGGAATGACTGACAGCAGGTTTTTTAAGGGACTGATGGTTCTGAGAGCATGTTATACTGATGGCACTGTGGCCACCAGTATTTGATAAGAATTCCTTGAGAAAATGACCATGTGAGCTAGCAAGATGATTTCATGAGTTGTGGTAAAAGAGGGAGGGTTAATGGTACAAGCCCAATGTTTGTCATTGTTTACATGCTGGCAAATCATCTGGAAGATCATGTGGTTTATTATGTAATCAATTTTCACACCCTTCATGCCCTCACCCTTAATCCCATCAAAAGGTCACTTTTCACTATTTCACCAGTCAGGGACAAAAGCATTGCAATGCACTTTTCAGAAAGAATAGGGTGTATCTCAGCATGTATTCCTTTGTTTGGACTGCAACTTAGTGCTCTGGAAAGCTTAGAGTCACCCCTTTCCAATGGTATAGGTATCATGATTAGCTACACAGAATAGCCTGAGCTACATCAGCAACAATTCACACCTCACAAACATTGCAATGCTTTTGTCCCTCACTGTACATAACTTGACAATGACTTGTGCTAGGAGTCCTTTTGGCTGATTACCTTTGTTCCATTTAGTGTCCCCCATCCAGTCATCACTTGGTCATCTGCTTCTGTGTAACTCATTGATGACTTGCACTAGCAGCACCTGCCATTGAAATTCCTCCATTATAGATTTTTCTGCCCTCCAGGTTCTGTGGAGGTAAACCACCACTCACTTTTTATTGTCTTTGGTGTTGTTTTGTTTTGTTTGCACCAGCTCTCCACACTTTGACTCATAGCACATCAACATGCCCACTCAACAGTGAATATCTCAATAAGTAACACCTAAGCCAATAGAAAAACAAATGTGCTTATCTCTAGAAAGTCCCTTGGTCAAGATGTCTTCCAGCTGCTTGTTTGTAGACAAGTACACCATGGAGACATCCCCTGACTTGATCTTCTCTTGAATGAAGTGATGACAAGCAGAGATGTGTTATGTATGATCATGAAACATTGCATTTCTTGCCAACAAGATTGCTGATTGATTGTCAACATGGAGAGGAGTGGTGTCAAGTCCAGGCCTACTCTGACCAACTCCGATGCTAGACAAGGTCTGGAGAAGGGTTTGGAAGCAAGTCCGACACACAGAAATGGAACTCCAACTGGCAGAGTGTTGGCAGGAACAAAGTCTGCCAAGACAAAGGCAGAGCAGAGTGAGTGCATTGGGTTTAGCTTGTGTGCTACCCCCTTGCATGATCTCAGCCCTCATATTTCAGAGGGAGAGTACAGACAGGGAGTTGGAGGTAACTCTGACAGACAGAAGACAGAGACAAAGGGAGTAGGAACTAAGTTGATATACATACTGAGGAATGGCAGAGTATGATACATGCTTTTATACTACTATGGAGGTACAGCAACCAGAATCAGAACTGACATACAGAGACCCAGAAATTTTCAAGTAAAACTTCCTAGATGATGAATGAAGGGTAGACAGAGGACATATGAATGGGTAACATAGAACATCCAGAAAAGGAAACAGTCCAGGTGCTGGACCATGTGGTGTGCATGCTGTGGAGTACCTGACTGTGCACTGTCATGGAGAAGTCTGAAGGTAGTCACATGACCCCTCAGAGAATGGTCTGCTTGGTCCAGTAGGAGAGCAACACAAGTCCAACAGCAGTCAGAGCAGAGATGGTTTGTAACTGATAGAAGTTGGGCAGAGTTGGTGCAGAGTGAGTGAATGATGGTGGAAGAGGGTGTGGAGTGAGTAAGGACTTAGAGTGAATGCATGGTTATGACAAGTGGGGTCAGCTCACCCAGCTATGTCTATTTCACCAAGCAGTGTGCAGATCCAAATAGCTTCTTTTGCAGCTGCCAAAACAGCCATATACTTGGCCTCAGTGCTCAAAAGAGCAACAGAGGTTTGCTTTTTCAACAACCAGCTGACTGCACCACCACATAAGATGAATGCATAGCCAGTGATAGAACATCAATCATTTACATCAGATGCTCAATCTGCATTGGTGTACCCAGCCAGTGTCACACACCAAAGGTGTTTGGTGACATGGACATGGATACTGCTGATGAATGGAGATGAAGCCTATAGCCCTCATGTGAAGAACAACAGCCAGAGACATTGGCAGTCATCCATTGCACAAGAATGAGTCATCAGTGCCAGAGAAAAAGGAAGGAAGCAAGTTAAGTGCCAACAAAAACTCTTAAGTGCCCATGTATGGTATTCTGGTTTTCAACATATCTCCACCATTTCCACACATACTGACACTATTCCCACACTTGCTTATAGTGTTCAGCCATGCAATCCTTCCTTCCAAGTTTGGGAAGGATCTGTGCACTGCACATATTTCTACAGCACTTCCTCCATAAGATGCTCATTTTGCTAATTCTTCTGATTTGGCCACCTCCACATCAATCATTTCACTTGTCCCCTTTGCTAGGGACCATGGCTACATATATCTACCAGGAATTCCTACCAGCTTCTGTCCTGAAGCATCCTGGTACATCCCATCCTTGTCTGCCCCCTCTCAGCCCATCCAGCTTGGACAGTGCATTCTTTTTGTCAGTATGACCTCTAGGAGGACATTCTTTGGTCACCTCAGGTCTGTCATTCACTTAGAAAGGTTTTATGTGGTTGTTTCAGTCTCTCCAGTCCAAGAAGCATGTGGATCCTTCCTCCCTGTTCCCTGCAATGTCCTCATACCAGTCTCATCCATCATTCTTCCAAAATTGCAACAGCTACAGTATAATCTGCTGTTCTCCACTCTCCTTGATCACATCCATGATGAGTATGATGCCCATCTTGCCTTCTTATTGCAAGGTACAGCAGAAGATGCTCCCCCTTCATCCTCTCTTCCAACAGAGTCCCATTCATGAATTTTTTACTTGCTTCACTGAGAGGACAGTTGGGGGGGGGGGGAAGTTGTGATCCCCTATGCTCCTGTCACCCCACAGACCCCCAAAGCTTGACCCTGAAGGATGGAAAAAAGAAGGCTCATCCAAAACTATTGCTACCTCAACTTGCACACAATTGTTGACTTGTACCTGCTACCCAACATTAAGACCCTTCTCAATGAACTTGCTGACTCAAAGTACTTCACCAAGTTCAATGTTCATTGGGGGTTCACCAGTATAAGGGTAAAGGAAGGTGATGAGTGGAAGGGGGGTTTCATTACCCCCAGAGGACTCTTCAAACCAATGGTAATGTTCATCAGGCAGTGCAACTTGCCACCGACCTTCCAAAGATACATGGACCACATGTTCAGAGAACTCAAAAGCCAGAGGAAAGCAGTCATTTTTATGGATGATGTCACAATACACTTGAAAACTTGTGGAGGCTTATGTGCAGCCATTTGACAGTTCCTTGGCATTGCTGTGAGAGAACACCTTCGAAGCCAAAGAAATAGAGTTCCTAGGATTCATGATCTGTCAGGGTCAGTACAAACTGTCCAAAATTAAGATCAAAACTGTCAAGACTTGGAAGCAGTGGCACCCTTACCTACTCTCACCCCCAGAACTGACTCATGTCTACACAGATCACCAAAATATTACATACTACATGCAACCCTACAAGCTGCTGCCTGTTATGCCATGGTCAGGGGTGTTGCTTTTTTCAGTTGTCACTGACTTTTATTGTGGTGTAGGGAATCTGCATTCCCTGGATGTGTAAGCCCCTATCATTGACTGTTCCATGACTATGATTGCATTCCCAGACCACTTGCATCCACTGCTGTTCATGTGCTGCCTTCCCACCTACCTTGCTACCTCCCCATGCCCTTGCTCCCTCTTGCACAATGCTGTACCTGTGGCCACTGTGCTCTGGTTGCATCCTTTCTTTTGGACTCTTTTCCCCTACCACTGCCTCTGTTCCCTTTATGCTAGTAGTATACCCTCAGCCCCTGTTCTGGCCTGTCTTGTGTGTATGCATTGTTGCATGGCTTTCCTTTACTTGTACCCTGTCATACTTAGGTTCTGGGTTTTCCCAGACTATAAAGCCCTGTACTTAGGTACAGAAGGATACCTTTTTGCACTTGGAAGGTCACTATGTGTCATGACCATGACACCAGCATAAGCCCCTAACACCTACTCCGCCCTCCTCTGACATGTTCCCATGCTTCTCCACCCTCTTCTGACATGTTCCCGTGCTTCTCCACCCTCCTCCGACATGTTCCTGCACTCCTCCAACCCTCCCGACACGTCTCCACACCTCTCTGAGGTCCCCTGTCCATGTTCTGACCAACTCTGCTCAACTCCACCCTAAGGTTGGTCATGTGGGCTGTCAGACTTGCAGCCCTGCATTCTAGATAGGGTTCCACCCTCATGTCGGTTTTCTCCATTCTTCCGCTCCTTTGGTATTTACCCTCTTTTCCTTGTTGTAGTAGTTTCCTTGTCTCAGTTAAGGTCCCTGTCGTCCCTACCCTCTATCCCTTGTGTCGGAAGGACTCTAACCCACTATACACTTATTGGTTTACATTCTGTACTGCACTGCCCTTGAGCTACATCATATATAAGGCCATGTAGTACTCCGATGTAATCAGTACGAATATCGAATAAAGTCCCCACCTTTGACTCCCTCTCAGTCCCCTCCAGAGTTTTGTCTCCACTTCCTCTGAGTCTGCTCCACCTCTGAAACACGAGGGCTGAGCTCACACAAGGGGGCAGCGCACTAGCTGAACCCAACGCCCTCTCATCCGACCTCTGACCTCTGACCTCCGGCTCCAACTCCGACCTCAGCCTCTGAAACTTCCCTTCATACCCCTCTGCTCACTGTTTGTCGAATATCTCGCCACCCAGTGGTTGGATTCACTTTGGACTTTGACCACTGTACTCCGCAGCCCAACCCGCTCTGACTCCACCCTAAGAAGGAGCCAGGGGTGTTGTCTGACTTTGACACTATGAGTTTTCCTTCTCACTTTGTCTTAACCACATGTCTTGCATACTGCCATGCACAAACTATGTATATTGCTCACAACACTCACACCACTGAAACTACACTGCAGAACATGCAACCCACACCACAAAATGCTACCACTACAAAGCCCTGAGTCCCACCTCCTAGTTTTGATAGTCCAGAATCCCTTGGGATGAGCAAATCATTCCCTTCATTTTATTGTTGTTACCTAAGCCATCTAGCTCATGTTATACAGCTACTTGGACTTTTTCTACAGCAGTCATGTGTCTCACATGCCTTGTTGCAACTTTTGTGCTGGTGTTTGGTCCTTGGCCTCCTGTACATTCAAGGACAGCTTGGAGCTTTTCCTAGCAACCCTTTGATTGGGGCTACACCCACAGCTACATGACTCACTTCCATTTGGTTGATTTGACTGTATTTCTTATGTTTCACCTTGACACCTATGCAGTCCAGCCCCTTGCTGTGCCTTGATGGCACAGCCAGTTTGGCCCTTGTTGCTATCCCTACCCCTGTCACTGACTGTGTGTGACTCCCTTCTATTTCATTGTTTATACTGTGGATGACTAATTGATTATGGATATGACTGGTACAGTACTCTTCCCCTGAGGTATTTAAGTTAGACCTACCATGCCATATATTCTCAGTTTTTTGCTACTTTGCAACTCAGCTATTTTCTTGGTTCTTTCCTCACTCCTCTCATCACAATCCCACTTGAACTTGCTAAACCCAAGGGGAGACTCTGCCAGAATCAACCTACAAAAGTTGAGCCAAGGGGTTATGACAAGTTTGGCCCATTAAGTGCCATCTGTGTTGATCATGCCTAGTCCATTTGACAAAGTCACCCAGCTCAGAGCATAACAAAAGCAAAAAAACTCTTGCAGTCTTCAAGGCTTGTTGTCCTCTACATGTTAAGACTAACTCACCTGCATTCTTCCATTGCACAAGCAAGTAGAGAAGAACACCCTTTTTTTTCAAACCAAATTCATAGGTCTACAGGTAGCCACTAGGCTTTAAATTTGCCTCCCTAGATTGCCCTCTATGCTGACAGGTTTTCTTCAGAAAATAATTCCTCCCTCAGCCTTCATCATCACCATCTGTTAAGGTGTCTAACCCTCAGAAGCAGAGGCCTCCAGTTCCTCCCAGACCACCCACTTCTCACAGACTTGGTGTTAACCCACCATTGCCACCCTTTTGGTCGACAAGGACCTTCAGTAACTGCTACTAACCCATGTTTATCCTTTTAGTCTCAATTCAGAGAATCCAAAGTTATGGCTAGTTCAGAAGAAGAGGAAGATCAGAAGTCTGATACTTTGTTCAGATCAGTACTCAAGGAAGAACAAGAAGCTGGTATGTTGTCAAGCAGCATGATTCAGGGGCACAGATAATCAGCTCTGGAGATGCCCACAAAAACATTCTCCAAATTGGAGGTAGCTTGAATGATGGAAGAAGCATGTACAAGATTCATTGCCAAGATCCAATTGACCTGTTCCTCCTATGTCAGATCTGTTCCCAAGTGGAGCCCCTACTGACAAACAGTTATGGGACTGGGATGCTAGGAACTTTGGTAAGGCTGTACCTCCAGAGCCATCCATTGGTGGTGGCAGTAAAGGGAAGGTTCCTGAAGGACTTTCAGACAGCACACACAACCTGGGTCTGCCCAATGATGGCAGGGAATTTAATATAGGAAGGCCAGGAGATTTCAACAGAAGTCATAGAGGACTCCAAACTGTTAGGCTAAGACCAGAGTCAAGGTGCAAGGGGAGCTCAGCTGCAGACTATGGTTTCTACTGAGCAATGGCTGCAGTAACCTCTGTAAATGACAGAGGATTTAGGTAACACTGGTAAGGGTGGTCTGGTTTAGGGACACTAAGGGTGAAGTTCTGAGAACACTGCATATGATTGAGCAGCTCAAGTCTGGAGTTCCAGGACTTGAGCTGCCAGTATAAATCCTACAAGATAGATGGACCATAAGGCATCCACATGTAACAAGACAACCATGCCATTGGTTGAACAAAGATGACACATGTCCTAGGCATGTTGAGAGACCATAATGCTAGTGGTGGAGATAAGAGGCCATTGGATCAGAGAGAAGATGGCTGGAAAAGGAAAAGTAAGTCCAAAAGAACAAACATGAGGTAAATGTAAGGTGAAACAAGTGAAAACAAGGGTGAAACATAACATTACCCCCCTTCTAAGTGTTGAAGTCCCTGACTCCAATTATTCTCCATAAGGCTCCCTGGTCATGTTACTGATGGGTGGAGTCATTGAAGTTGAAATCATTATTGTACAAGTCATTATCCTTGCTCCTGATGAGGGTACAATCATCCACCAAGGTGGGGGTGGAAATTCTTTCTTGTAAAGGCTGACAAGGGCATATGGACAGACACTGAGCTTGAGTGTGCCCAGGACAAGTAGTATAGCAAAGAGGGCATTCATAGAGCCCACAGTTGACCCTGATGTGTCCTAGGTGATGGCAGACATAACATGCCTGACAATAGTGTGGATTGGATGGGGTGAGAGGGTGATCAGCCTTGGCAAGTGCATTGAGCATGGGGGACATTGGTAGTTGCACAAGGGTCTCAACCTGACCCATGGTATGTATAAGCAAGTTCAGCCTCAGAGGTGCCAAAGGTGACTTTGGGGTCTGCAACAGGAGGTGGTGACAAGCCATGAGACTTGCAAGATTGTGGGTTAGTGCCCAAAAGACAACAAGCACAGGGTCTGTCTGCTCTTTGAAGAGAGTCAGAGGAATGGGAGGATGATGGCAATGACACTGGGGGAGAGGACAACACCAAGGAAACAGGGGGAGAAGTTGTAGTCGAGGGCCTTCAAGACCCAGGGGGAGGGGGAGCAATCAATGTAGGGTGTTGATGAATGTTATAAATGAGGTCAGTGCCTCCAAGAATATCAAAAAGTCTGAGAAGCAGGGGAACCTGCTCATGTGCAATCTTGTTCAGAATGGTTCTGGTGGGGGATGGAAGAGGGTTCTGTTGGTTTATGTAGTGGGAGAGCTCTTCAAGCCAAAGGGCTTGGATGGTGGCATGATAGACAAGGTTGAGAGGGGGGTCTTTGTTGACTTCATGGTAGACAGTGCCAACAATGGCAGGGTCAGTGATGAAAAGGCA
The DNA here is from genome assembly GCA_024663395.1 of Pisolithus tinctorius. Lineage (NCBI taxonomy): Eukaryota > Fungi > Basidiomycota > Agaricomycetes > Boletales > Pisolithaceae > Pisolithus > Pisolithus tinctorius. The sequence continues at coordinate 225,504 of JANFAH010000052.1, read as the reverse complement.
ATAAGAGTTTATCATCTGAGTGCTAGTGGGTTGTCATTGGCAACAAGCAAAGGGGGTGTGGCAACAAGAAGGTTCTTGGGGGTAAGTGAAATGATGAGGAGGCATTTCAATGGAAATATTTCTGATGGTACAGGAGGAGTGCTGAATGGGTTGTTTCTGGGAGGGAAAGTCTTTTGGGAAACATTTCTTATATGCAGTGAAGGATTAATTATATGAGAGGTTAAAAGGGCAGTGGAATCTGAAGGGATGAGTTAGACCAGAGGGACTCCTATAGCCTGAGCAAATGATTGAAGGTGATGTCTGGGTCTTCTAGGGCAGTCTTAAGCTCAACTTGAACCTCTTCTCATCTTGGGGTGACTCATCTATTGTTATTAAAAAAACTAAGTACATCAAGTACTAGGTAGGGCTAACTAAGCAACCCAAAAAGCGAAAATCTAAGTACCACTAACAGAAAAAACACCTAGAACAAAAACTAAATAAAATGAACAAAATAAAACAATTGCTCTAGTAGGGAAATTACATTCCCTACAGTGGAGAGCACACCATCCATGTGTTCTAGGTGTGTTTCTTTTTGCCACAAGTTTTCAGATGAGGGGTAGCCTTTCCATTTCATTAAAAAGGCATGTCCTTGGCCAGATCTCTTATGGCTGACTATCACCTCAACTTCATACTCTTCTTCCTTGTTGACATAGTGTAGGAAAAGTCCAAGTAGCTGTATGATATGAGCTAGATGGCTTTAGGAAACAACAATAAAATGAAGGGAACAAATTGCTCATCCCAAGGGATTCTGGACTGTCAAAACTAGAAGGCAGGACTCAGTGCTTTGTAGCAGTAGCAACTTGTGATGTGCATGGCATGGTCCATGGAGTAGTACTGGTGATGTGAGTGTTGTGAGCAGTGTTTATAGTGTGTGTGTGGTTGTTGCAAGGCATACAGTGTGGACAAAGTGAAAAAGAAACTTGTGGTGACCTTCTGAGTGCCAAAAGGTATCATTCTGTACCTAAGTACAGGGCTTTATAGTCCAGGCAAACCCAGAACCTAAGTAAGACAGAGTATGAGTAAGGGAAAACCATGTGACAGCATGTACACACAAGACAGGCTGAATAGGGGCCAAGGGTATACTACTAGTGTAAAGGGAAAGTGACTGTGGCAAAAAGAAAAGAGTCCAAGGAAAGGATGAGACCAGAGCACAGCAGCTGCTGTGAGACACTACCTCTGGGTAGTGTGTGAATAGGGGAAAGCTGTAGGGAAATCCCTAGGCTCAACCCAAGGGGTGCTGAGTAGGAAGGAGACATATAATATGATGGTAGACTTGGTCAAGGAGTCAAATGTAGGGCACAGAATTTAATTCTGCAGAGTTGTAGACAAATTGGGTATGAATAGACTTGCTTTCAAAATTCTGAGTGACAATCTTGACCCAACAAAGTAATTCCAAGATGAATTAGGCACACAGGAGGGGAAACAAGGTACTAGCAGATCAAGGACATGAAGATGCAGAAGACACAGTAGATGCAAGTGATGCAAAGACCCTTTGAACACTTTAGACATGCATATGACACAGATTGTGAGTCCCAAAAACATGATGATTCCTCTTTGTTGCTGAGGCAGAATTACATAGTACATGGATAGTAAGGTACTGATTGGAGAAATGTGGGGCAGGTAAAGCAAAATTCTGAAAAAACAAAGAGGGTGACATGTCAGACATCAAAGCCATACAGAATCATGTGAAAACAAACTGTAAAGTAGTAACTGAGAAAAACAAACAGGAAAAGATGGGTATCTTCCAACAGGACAAGTGTACATTGTGCTGTGGAGTGGGATGCGAAGGGTAGAGGCCATAGGTGCAAGGGGGTACTCACATTGCAGAGAAAGGTTCATGGGAAAAGAACAAGAGGGGTAACCAGAGTTTTTACCAATGATCTGCATGATTTCCTGGCTACATGGCAAAGTGAAGGTTGAGGTGACATGACTGCAGAATTCTGGATAGACATATGTCAGGTTGATGTTGACACAGAGTTCCAGGGTGATGACTGGTGTGTGTTGTTGATGGACAGGGGAGCTCCAAAGGTTTAATGGGTGAGGTGGTGCATAAGGCAGACACAATAATTCTGAAGATGACAGATGTGGAACTCTGATAGGGGTCAACTTTGGTAATGGTGGAATTTTGGTGTTGGCATCCCTATTTTGGCCTCAGGGAGTATACTACTCCCTACACCTCCCAGGGTCTTCAAATGCTGACTGTCCTCAGTCAGAGGTCATTGAGTTGTGACAGATGGGTGGTGGAGATTCAGCAGGTGACATAAACAAAGATGGCTTGTGTTTGACCACACACCTGCACTATTGGTTATGTAAGCGCATTTCTGTTGCTCTCACTGTACTCTTGTTTGCTTCCCTTTGGACCACTTGCACTTCCTTGTGCTCTCTTTATTTTAGTCACTCTTTTGATTGCTGATGCTATATGGGCCTCATGGCCACCATTACATTGATCTCAGCTAATTCCTGTTGTTTCCTGTCACTCCTTTCACTTTTGATGTCGCTTAATTCATAGTTACATACTCCCCATGTAGCTACACATATACCTGTCCTTGTTGAGAGGAAAATAACAATTTTGAAGCCCCCAAGTGAGAGACAGAGAGAGCAAGCAGAATAACAACATCAAGATGACCCCCTTTCCTTTCCCCTGCCTAGCACTGAGTTGCAGGCATATTTCTGACAGTTTTCTAGGAAGGCTTTAGGCTTGCACATTTCTTAATCCATTGCACCTTTCATTTACAGGTTGAGTGGCTCATGCAACTTGGTTGCATTCATTCCCTATCACCCTCCTACTGCTAGAGTGACTCCCCTTGGGTTGAACTTACCCCTTCAGATCACCTATCCCTAGGCTGGAGCCCACAACCCCATACTAGGAAGCAGATTCCTGCTCCCCACATCTTTTGGAGCCCACCATGAGGGGTTTGTCATTTTCTAGCCTGTAGGACCCCCTAGTTGTGCTCGGAATATCTTTGCCTTCAAGTACCATACCTTTCCACTTGCATCGACCCAGTCTCACACTCCCCATATACCCAGCACCAACTGCTTGCTTCAATTGGCCTTCACTCGCATCATTCATTCCCCTAGTCCCATCACAGTCACACTATCACTCAAGAGACCATGTCCTTGCCCCCTCACAGCTTGCATGATGCACCAAGGTTCTCTGGTGAACCATGCAACCTGTTCTACCTAAATGTTGTTGAGCAACTGTGCAATGCATTTGGCTGCTCATCCCATGTATGAAAGATTCAGGTTGCACTCAGGTACCTCAGTCACAGTGATGCAGAGCTCTGGACTTCATTGGACTCCAGCAGAGGTGACAGCTTGGACTGGTCTGTTAATGAGCTCCTGATTGTCTACCCTGAAGCAGAGGACTATGCTTTCTACACTGACATTGCAGCTCCCTATTACCCTTCCCAGCCCATCACAGTGCCTCCCACCCCCTCTGCTCAGACTCCTGCTGTGTTGCATCCAGTTGCTCCAAAGCTCACAGAAACATGCACTATTGACTCCTGGAGTGTCTTCCTTGGCCCTCATGCCCAGTGTGATGCATTGAGACTCAAGTGAGTGCCACCAAGACCACTTCCACAGGTCATTGAGACAGAGTCGACCTCACTTCATGCACCTGCACATGCCTCCCAGATCGAGATTCCTGTCACATCCAGGATCACTTTGTGGCCCACCCCTGATTACCTGATAGCAGCCACTACATCATGTAACCTGTTAGAAGTCAGGCCAGGGTCATCAGAAAGGGTCCTACCTGTCATCAGAAGTGAGGCAACCTGGAACATGTCATTGACTCAGCTCCTGAATCCATTGACTTCCCATGCAACTCCATAGTCCCACCTTGCAATCACTCAGGCTCACCTGTCAAGCCACCATCTGAGAGCAAAGAGTCCAACACATCCATCAATGACTGGGTCAAGTCACTGGGTCTCTCAGTGTTCAAGGTGCTAGATTTGGACATAGGGTTGGAAGAAGATTGCACAGAGGGACTTAGTGAGAGTACTGAGGTCAGTTTGATCGAATGGACCCCCCCACTAATGCTCTGCAAACTGAGTTATGATACTGGGGGTGTCATGCTGTTCAAGCTACCCTTTGCAGGTGGTAGTGCCAGTAGTCAAAGTGAGGATAGAGGAGGGTTTGGGGATGATGAAGTGCTGGGTTTGTGGGATGAGAGAAGAGGAGAGGATGAGGAGAGGCCTTGTTGCAATGAGTCACATGCTGCACCTTCTGTGGGGTTGTTTCCAAGTAGTGACAGACTAATATCAGAAGATACTCAGGCTTCTATTGGGAGAAGACTGAGGTACAACTAACCTAATAAGAGAAGATACTAAATAGCTTCAGTAAGGTAGCTGTAACTCATAATAAAGGAACCTCACCTCAGGCTTCTATTGGGAGAAGACTGAGGTGCACAAAGGAAAACAATGTGCCAAAATGACTGTGCTTATGTAAGATATTACCAGTGTAAGAAATATAATTAATGCACATCAACATGCCCACTCAATGGTGAATATCTCAATAAGTAACACCTAAGCCAATAGAAAAATGAATGTGCTTATCTCTAGAAAGTTCCTTGGTTAAGACATCTGCCAGCTGCTCAATTGTAGACAAGTACACCATGGAGATGTCCCCTGACTCGATCTTCTCTTGAATGAAGTGATGATGAATGGAGATGTGTTTCATATGATCATGAAACATTGCATTTTTCACCAACAAAATTGCTGATTGATTGTTGACATGGAGAGGGGTGGGATCAGCTCATGCAGCTATGTCTATTTACTGAGGAGTGTGCAGATCAGCTGCTGAAACAGCCATATACTTGGCCTCAGTGCTCGAAAGAGCAACAGAGGTTTGCTTCTTCAACAACCAGCTTGCTGCACCACCACACAAGATGAAGGCATAGTCAGTGATAGAATGTCAATCATTTACATCAGATGCCCAATCTGCATTGGCATACCCAGCTGGGGTGGGTCCTGATGCTGCAGAATAGAAGAGACTGTCAAGGTCACACAACACCCCTGACTTCCTCTTAGGGTGGAGTAGGAGCAGGTTGGGCTGCAGAGTACAGCAGTCAAAGTCCAAAGTGAATCCAACCACTGGGTGGCAAGATATGCAACAAACAGTGAGTGGAGGAGTATGGAGGAAAGTTGTGAAGGCAGAGGTCAGAGTTGGAGGTTGGAGGTTGGATGAGAGGGCATTGGGTTCAGCTAGTGCACTGCCCCCTTGCATGAGCTCAGCCCTCATATTTCAGAGGTAGAGTGGACTTGGAGAGAGTGGAGATGAAACTCCAGAGGGAAATCAGAGAGAGTTGAAAGTGGGGACTTTATTTGATATTTGTACTGATTACATTGGAGTACTACATGGCCCTATATACAATGTAGGTCAAGGGTGGTGCAGTGTAGAATGCAAACCAATAAGTGTATAACAGGTTAGTAGTCCCTCTGACACAAGGGATAGAGCATAGGGATCACAGGGACCTTAACTGAGACAAGGAAACTACTACAATGAGGGAGAGAGGGTAAATACTGCAGGAGCATGTCAAGTTCATGATGTCCAGGTTGAGGCCAGACTGGAGACCAAAGTGGGTGTGAGGCTGAGCAGTCAGGATCAGAGAGAAGGGGCAGAGATACAGGTGGTGGACTGATTGGACTTAGCAACTGATGATGCAGTGCTATTCCCTTGCATGGGTTGCAGTCTGAGTCCAAGGTCAAGAGTTACAGATAGAACTTATTTGATTTCAGACTGAGGAAGTACAGGCCAAGCATCTAAGACTTTATATACTAGAAGTAGCTATAGTACAGAGACTGGTAATGCCAGTCTTGCAAAGATTGCTAAGACAATTGGTAAGACAAGTATTAGTAAGGTATGAATAAGGTAACAGAGACCAGGACAGGGCAGACCAGGCACAGGACCAGGAGGAGTTTAACCAAAGTGACATGCACTGCAAAGCAGTGTTCACCATGCTAGGACATCTGGGGACAAGGGGTTGGTGAGGCTGAGGCCAGACTGAATGAGTGTGAAGCTGAGTCTGGCCAGGGTCGAGACATGACTATGACAGTATCCCCCTCTTAGGGGTCAAACCCATGAGACCCCTGCAGGAGAGGTAGGCTGAGTTTGAAAAAGTGGTACTTGTGGCCCACTAAGCCCTTTGCATCTTTCTTCTGCATCCTATCTCATTAGGTCCAACTTGAGACCAAGCTGATAACAACAATGAGGGCCATGCCATTGTCAACTGGACCCAAGTACCCAATGACAAAATTAGGTATGACACTGACAATGAGGAAGAGGTGATGAAAGCCAAGTCAAAGGAAAGGAAGAGACAAAAGGTGGCTGAACAAGCCCAGCAGGAAGAGCAGGTGTGGCTGGAGGCCAAGAGAGTGGAGAGGGAGCAGATTGAGGCTGAGAGGGCAGAAAGAGAGAGAGTTGAGGCCAAGCGAGCAGAGAGGAAGGCTGAGGAGAAGAGGGCATGCAAAGAGGAGGAGATGTGAGAGGCCAAGCACAAGTGCAAGGCTGAGGCCACAAAGGGTGATGAAGCTGGGCCAGTAGTAGTGAGGCTGCTGAGGTGAAGAAGGTGGTCATGGACTCTGGGTGAGTACCTTCTCTACTCCTGCATGTTTTGTCTGAAGCCCATGTTTAGCTGTACCCACTGCACTTGGGTGAAGACCATCTGTGAGTTCCTTGTGGATGGTAACAAGAAGCAGGTCACCTGCATACAGTGCAATCAGTTGAAGGGCAAGTGCTGGTGGCCTGGGGATGGTAAGGACACTGAGGCCAGTCCTAAGGCCAAGGTTGACAAAGGGAAGAAGTGGAAGGCTGATGATGAGATGCCTGAGCCCAGGCTGAGCCAGAAGAAGCAGGTGAAGTTGAAACTGACTGAGGTGCTGGAGATCAACAGGCCTGAGGCTGGTGGGAGTGGGGCAAGGAAGGCCATCACAGGGGGTTCTTGGGCTTGGAAGACAAGCTTGAGCAGCTTATTGACATTGCAGGGCTCATTGCCAACAACCTGGCAGGCCTTTTCAGACTCCAAGAGGCTGTGGTCAAAGACTCAGGCTGGATCACTGATGTGCTCAAGGCCATAATCAATGAGTCTTATGGCTTTGGGGTGGCAGTCACCCCCTTGGACTCAGGCTCATCTGAGCTTGACTTGGATGAACCACATGAGGAAGCAGAGTGGCTGCAGGCTGAGGGTGAGGAAGAGGAGGCCAAGGGGGAAGATGAGCCCATGGCCAAGTAGCCACTGTAGTGTAGTGGCCTGTTTCTTTTGTTAATGTCATAGGTCTGGTGTCTGGTCTTGGTCTTGTACAACAGAGTGAGAGAGAACAAGAAAGAAGAAGGGAACAAGGTAAGTAGGGAATCAAAGGAAACTATATACCAATAGAGAACAGAACAGAAACTGAGGCCAGTCAAAGTCAGTCCTCATTGGAAAGGGTTGGGTTTAGTGGGGTAGCAAAATGGAACTCTTGTACAAGTTCGGAGGCATTGTCAAGCTCAGTAGCAAGTACCCAAGTGGTTTCTTCATTGGTCCCTTCATAGCTGGTCCACTGGACTAATTACTGTAACCAACACCAGTGACACTGGTCAACCTTGAAGTCAAGGATTTTAGCCACCTCAAACTCTAGTTCACTGTCAACATCAACTGGTGGGGGTGGTGGTTGAGTCCAGTTCAGGATGGTATTAGGGATGGCCAGCTCAAGTTGGGAAATGTGAAAGACCAGATGTACTGCATGCATTGAGTCTGGCAGGCACAGTGTGAAAGAGTGGGTACTGGCCTGACCTGTGACTGGATATGGCCCAAGGTTTTTCTCTGAGAGTTTCTTGGAAGGCTGGGTTGACTGGAAGTATTTGGCTTTGACATACACCTGGTCATGATCTTGAAGTCCAGGGCCAGCATGTGCTTGGCATCAACCAGTGCTCAATAGCACTGTTGTGCAAGAGTCGTCTCCTCACATAGGTACTGGTGCAGTGAGTCCAGGTCAACTGCATAATCACAAGCCCAAGCAGAGGTGAGATTGTGCTCTGGGTGTACTGAGATGTTAGGGTGGTAGCCCTTATTAGCAAAGAAAGGAGAGACACCAGTAGTGGTGCTAGGGGCATTGTTGTATGCAAACTTGGCCAGGGGTAACAGGTCAGCCCAATTGTCCTGCTGATAGTTGCAGTACACTTGGAGGTATTGTTCCAGGGTCTGGTTAGTCCATTCAGTCTGACCATCACCTTTGGGGTGGTAGCCTGAAGTGAAATGTAGGCACATGTCTAAGGCCTTACCAAGTGACCAGAAGAAGTGTGAGATGAACTCCAAATCTTGGTCTGAGGTTACATGGGCCAGCACTCCATGCTTAGAAAAGACATGGAGTAGGAAGAGTTTGGCGAGTTCTGGGGCTGTGATGGTGTCATGGGTGGGGATGAAGATGGCCTGCTTGGAGAGCCAGTCAACTACTATGAGGATGGCCATGAAGCCAGATGAGGCCAGAAGTTGCTCAGTGAAATCCATAGAGATAGAATTCCATGGCTTCTCTGGCACTGGGAGTTGTTTGCGAAGGCCATAAGGCCAGTGGCAGGGAACCTTAGCCCAAGCACAGGCCATGCAGGACTGGACATAGTCTTTGACAAATGTCCTGAGGCTGGGCCAGGTGTACTCACACCAGATGAGCTCTAGGGTGCAGTTTTGGCCAAAGTGGCCAGACAGGGTGGTCATGCTTGAGGTGCAAGACCCTAAGGTGAAGGTCATTTGAGTCTGGTACATAGATCCTTCCATCAAGCAAAAGGAAACCAGTGTCATCTACTGACCACCAGGGATCAGACATGTCAGACAGGCAGATTTGTGAGACCAGGTCATCCAGCAGGGCAGTCAGGATATCATCATGGAGTTTCTCTATATCCATTAGTGTGACTGCTTGTAAGACTAGGTACTCAAGGTAGGTTGCATGAAGGGAGTGTTACGCTCGACCGTAGTCAAGTCGTAGGGAGAGCTCAAATGCAGACTATGGTTTCTACTGAGCAATGGCTGCAGTAACCTCTGTAAACGACAGAGGATTTAGGGCAACGCCGGTAAGAGTGGTCCTTGTTTAGGGACACTGAGGGCGAAGTTCTGAGAACACTGCGTATGATTGAGCAATGACGACACACGTCCAACATATGTAACGAGTCAGTAACGCTAGTGGTGGAGATAGAGAGCCGTCGCATCAGAGAGAAGACGGCTCTAAAAGGAAACTAAGTCCAACGGATCAAAACAAGGCAAACGTACAGTAAAAGGAAAAGTTAGGGGTGAAACGTAACATTACCCCCTTTCTAAGCGTTGAAGTCCCCAACTTCAACTACTCTCCGTAAGGCTCTCCAGTCATATTACCGATGGCGGAGTCATCAAAATCAAAATCATTGTCGTACAAGTCGTTATCCTTGCTCTTGACGAGGGTCCGATCATCTACCAGAGTGGGGGTAGTTATTCTGTCCTGCAAAGGACGACGAGGGCAGATGGAAGGGCACGGCCTGAGTATGCCCAGGGCGAGTGGCGTGGCAAAGGGGACACTCATACAGTCCACAATTGACGCGAATGTGGCCAAGACGGCGGCAGACATAACATGCTTGACGATAGCGTGGGTCAGACGGAGTAAGAGGCATATCGAACTCGGTTAAGGCGTTCAGCACAGGAGATGGCGGCAGCTGTGCAAGGGTTTCGACGATGTTTAACGTGTAGTCGAGTTCAGCATGGGAGACGCCAAAGGCAGTCTCAGGGTCTACTTCTGACGGCGAGCTATGAGACTCGCAAGGTTGGGGGTTAGAGCCTGACAAGCAGCAGGCACGAGGTCTGTCGGCTCTTCGGAGAGAGCGGGACGAGTGGGAGGACGATGACGACGACGGTGCAGGAGGGGAAGACGACGCGGAGGAAACCGGAGGAGAAGTTGCAGTCGAGGGTCTTCTAGACCCAGGTGGGGGGGGTGCGACCAACGTTGGATACTGACAAACGTTATAAATGAGGTTGGCGCCTCCAAGGACATCAAAAAGTTTAAGAAGCAAGGGAACTTGTTGGAGGGCGATTTCACCCAGGATAGTGTGAGCAGGGGAAAGGAGGGGGTTCTGGCAGTTAACATAGTGGGAAAGTTCTTCAAGCCGAAGGGCTTGGATAGTAGCATGATACACAAGGTCAAGTGGAGAGTCTTCGTCCACTTCATGGTAAACGGTGCCGATGACAGCAGGATCAGCAATGAAGAGTCGGTAGGAAGCGATCATCTGATCACTGGCGGGTTGTCTTTGTCGACGAGCGAACGGGGTGTGGCAGCGAGAGGGTTCGCGGGGGTAGGTGTAACGACAAGGAGGCATTTCGAGAGAGATGTTTCTGATAGTACAGGTGGAACGTCGAGTGGGTTGTTTCTGAGGGGGGAAGTCTTTGGGGAACCGTTTCTTATAGGCGGAGAGCGTATCATCCGCGTGTTCAAGGTGTGACTCTTTCTGCCATGAGTTTTCGGAAGAAGGGTAACCCTTCCATTTGATTAAGAAGGCGTGTCCGCGGCCGGATCTTTTATGGCCGACTATTGCCTCAACTTCGTATTCTTCTTCCTCGTTGATCAGGTCAGGTGGTGGAGCCAGGAAGTTCGGTCCGTGAACGTCATTTTCGCGATAGGGCGATAGGAGGGAAGCATGGAAAACGTTGTGGATTTTCCAGCATGCGGGAATTGTGAGGCGGTACGTTATCGGAGATAAGACGTCAGAGATGGTGAAGGGTCCTTCTCGTTTTGGTGCTAGCTTCCTATTTTCATAGGAGCATTTCAAATTGCGTGCTTCTAGCCAAACCTTATCACCTTTCTGGAATGGGGTGAAGGGTCACGATGAGCGGTCTTTCATGGTTTTTCTGGCTAGATCATGGGCTGCGAGGGCTTCTTCTCTAGCTTTTCGGAGCTCATCGAGTCTGGATTTGGCAGCGGGAAGGTGGGTTTCCGCAATCAGGGACAGAAGGGGTTTCAGTTCATATCCGTACATGAGGTAGAACGGAGATTGATGAGTAACGGAGTGTGGGTGGTGGTTATGCACGAATTCGGCCATCGGTAGGTTGTTTACCCATGAGGCGGGATCGTTTTGGCAAAAGATGCGGAGATAAGTCTCCACTTCTTGGTTCACACGTTCGGTTTCTCCATCAGTCTGGGGGTGGTATGCCATGGACAGGGCGAGGGAGTATCCTAGAAGGGAAGCCAGTTCTTTTGCGAAGGCAGAGGTGAACTGAGGTCCTCGATCAGATATAATTTTGTCATACAACCCAAAGCAGGAGTAGACTTTCTTGAAAAACAACGCTGCGATGTCAGCAGCGGAGGCGGTTTTCTTGGTGGGTGATAAAATTACCCCCTTTGTAAGCCCATGGTCTACCACGACCAAAAGGGAATCGTAACCGTTTGACACGGGTAGGTCGGTGACCAGATCGCACGAGATCTGTTGAAAAGGGCGGGTCGAGGTGGAGGGGATAGGCGTAAGGGGTGGTGTCATTGGGTGAGTATTTACTTTATTTTGCTGGCATATAGCACAGCCTTCAACGTATTTTCGGACAAAGGATGCTAGTCCAGGCCACCAAAACTTGGAAGAAATGAGTTGTCGTGTTTTTAGAACGCCGGGGTGTCCAGCAGAGGGGTGATCATGGTGACTGGACACGACGGTCCGACAGAGGGTAGGGTCATCGGGGATATACACCCGGTCTTTGTAAAGTAACACTCCATTGTCAAATCTCCAGTCAGAGAGATGGGATTTAAATGGGAGTGGCATGTCGACATTTTCAATGGCACGGAGTGCAGTTTGAACTACGGGGTCTTTCATGGAGGAAGACGTGACCTTCTGAGTAAGGTTGGTGTCAATAAGATTGATGAACAAGGTCTGTGGAAGGAGGGTAACTCCTTTGTTATCCTCGTCATCATCAGGGATGTGATTGGGTCGGTGGGAGAGTGCATCTGGTGTGGCCAGGTCTTTTCCTGGGACATGTTCTAGTTGCAGATCGAAGTCTGCAAGGTCGAGGAGCCAGTGAGCCTGGCGACGATTCAGATTCTGAGGTGACTTAAAATATGTCAGGTTTTTGTGGTCAGTGAAGACCTTAACCGGGAACGGGGATCCATGGAGATAATGTCTCCAGGTTTTTAGTGCTCAAATAACTCCCAGCAGTTCTCTGTCATAAATGTCATAGTTTCTCTCTGCAGGGTTAAACAATTGAGACAAGAAGGCACAGGGTTGCCATTGTCTGTTCGAATCTTCCTGAAGGAGGATCCCTCCTGTTGCATACTTGGACGCATCTGTAGTGATTGCAAATGGCCGAGAGGTGTCGGGCATTTGAAGTGTAGGTTGTGCCATAAAGATCCGTTTGAGAAGCTCAAAGGCATCTTGGCATTTCTTGGACCAATTCCAATCAACCGTTTTCTTAGTGAGGTCAATGAGTGGTCGTGCAATGTCCGAGTAGTAAGGGACAAATCTTCTGTAAAAGTTTGCGAATCCTAAAAAGGATCACACGTCTTTGACCTTTTTTGGGACAGGCCAGTCGGCTATGCCTTGGACTTTGACAGGGTCCATGGCGATGGTATTTTCTTTGATGATCATTCCGAGGTATTCCACTTCGGTCAGATCAAAGTGGCATTTTTCCAATTTTAAGGGAAGGGAGAGTTCCCTCATTCGTTCGAGAACACGACGAGTTCTTTTCTTGTGTTCTTCAGGGTCATCGGAGAAGATGAGGAGGTCATCCATGTAGACGACCAACCACCCTTCCACGATCATATCTCTGAAAGAGTCGTTCATGAATCGCTGGAAGGTGGCAGGGGAGTTACAGAGACCGAAGAACATAACAGTTGGTTCGAAAAGTCCTTTGTGTGTGATAAATGCCGCTTTCCATTGGTCTCCTTCTTTGATGCGAACATTGTTGTAGCCCGACCTGACATCCATCTTTGTGAAGACGGAGGCTCCCTTTAGTTTGTCTACAAGGTCCGAAATGAGGGGAAGGGGGTATGCATCCTTCACCGTATTCTTGTTCAGGTACCTGTAGTCTTGGCAGGGTCGCAGGGAACCATCTTTCTTTCCTACGAAGAAGAAGGGGGCAGCTTGGGGAGACTTTGAGGGGCGGATCTTTCCCTCTCGAAGGTTTTCTTCGATAAACTTTTCTGCGGATTCTCGCTCAGAGGGAGAGAGAGGGTATGCCTTAGCCACCTTGGGGACGAAGTCCTCTACAAGGTTTATGGCATGGTCGTATGGTCGTGATGGAGGTAAAACTCCATCAGATGGTTTCTCGAAAACTGAAGTGAAGTCTTTGTATTCTTCAGGGAGGACTGCCTTCGGTTTCTTCTTGTGTTCTTCTTGGGCCAACTCAGTGGCTGTGGTGATCTTTCGGAGAAGGCTATTATTGGGGTTAACCTTCTTGGCTTCTTCAACGAGTTTTCCAACCGACATCACAAAGTGTGCTCGGATGGTTTCATCTTCTGGTTCTTCGTAGTCCATGAACTTGTTTATCCCTTTCTTTTCAGCAGGGGACACAAGATTCATGGTTGGTTCTTTGATGGCAACAGAAGAGACGTTGCGTCTTAACTCTTTTGATCTATCAGTTTTCTCGTCGATAGATAACATGCCCATCCTCCAGTCTACGACAGGGTTGTTCTCTTGGAGCCAGGGGAGACCCAGAATGACATTTTCCGTTCCACAATTAATGACATGGAAAAAGGACTGATGGACGAGTCCTTTAACCTTGAAGTAGAGAGTGGCGGAAAACAGTATTTTCCCCTTCGAGTTTTGGGTTCCATCGGCGTTTTTGGCAAGGATGGGTTCGGCGAGGCATTGAGTGGGGATTCGATGCTTTCGCACAAAACCCCAATCAATGCAGGAGATTTCTGCTCCAGAATCAACTAGAGCAGTGGTGTTGACGACTTTCGAGATAGTCTCTGATGCATAAAGGGAGATGGGAATTTGCATAGTGCGTTCTGGTGTAGACGTTACAAGTACAGGCGCAACAGAAACTAAACTGTCCTTAGTTTGGGGAACATCTGGCATCAATGCAGAGTTCCCATTCAAAAATCCTTTCCAAGAGCTCTAGCAATGTTAACCAGAGCGATGGATGGACCAGCGACTTTTTCTTCATCGTCGCTTTCTTCTACTTCCACAATTTTGCAGATTTTCTTTACTTTCTTTTGGGGAGTTTTCCCCTTGTCTGGACATTCTCGGGAGAGGTGTCCTTTATTCCCGCAACCGAAACATCTTCCTTCTTTGATGTGACGGTCTCGTTCTTCCCTGGAGAGTCTCACTCCATCCACGTCCATAGCGTTTGGATCTTTTTCTTCGACGAAATTGTTCCTAGGGTGGAACGTTTTCTTTTCTTTCTTTCCAAAGGTTTCATTGACCTTTCTCCATTTAGCGTCGAATTTCTGCGCCTGGGTGTACCACTCAGTAATCTTGGTGGGAGTGGTTTCCATCATGTGAATTCTGTTCGCGATGAAAGGTTTGAGCCCTTGGGAGAAGAATTCGATTAAGGCGACGTCTTCCGTGATGGTTGAGTCAGCTGCAGCAGTTCAGAAGTCGGTGATATACTGCTCCACCGAATCTTTCTGTTTCAGGGTTCGCAATTTGGCGATAGCGGTACCCGTGGTGTCAGCGGAGGTAAATGAGGCTTTGAAATCTTTTACAAAATCGGCAAAAGTGCCAAAACTTGGGGGGTTCTTTTCCAGAGACGTCTTCTGGAAGGTGGCGGCCCAGGAACGGGCAACATCTTTCTTCATATACGACAAGGCGTAGACCACCTTTTTGGTGTCAGTGTCGTATAGTTCTTCGTTTACCAAGAGGTAGGTCTGTATGGAGTACAGCCAGCTCATGGTGTTCTTCTGGTTTCCATCAAAATCAGATGGAGCACCGATTTTCAGTTCAGTGGCTTTGGTGGCATTGCCAACCGGTGCCTTCGATGATGAGCCAGACATCGTAATCTGTGGTGGGGGCGGCGGTGTAGGGAAGAGTGGTGGGGGGCTTGGCTGGATGGGGGTGCCAAGTGACACAAGTGATTGGGAGAAAAGGTTCGAGAGAATTCCAGAGGTAAAACCTCTATCTGGCTGTTCAGGTTCGTTGGAGGAGGTGTCTGTGACAGTGCTCTCCTGTTCTTCGTCAGATGACGATTCTTCACGAGTGGGTCGCAACGGCGCCCAACATCGGTTGTTTCGGGGGTTCGTGGTGGTGCACTAAGTAGTGACCGATTTGGCCAAAGGCTGTAGACTTGAGCTTTTGTTACACTCGACCATAGTCAAGTCGTAGGGAGAGCTCAAATGCAGACTATGGTTTCTACTGAGCAACGGCTGCAGTAACCTCTGTAAACGACAGAGGATTTAGGGCAACGCCGGTAAGAGTGGTCCTTGTTTAGGGACACTGAGGGCGAAGTTCTGAGAACACTGCGTATGATTGAGCAATGACAACACACGTCCAACGTATGTAACGAGTCAGTAACGCTAGTGGTGGAGATAGAGAGCCGTCAGATCAGAGAGAAGACGGCTCTAAAAGGAAACTAAGTCCAACAGATCAAAACAAGGCAAACGTACAGTAAAAGGAAAAGTTAGGGGTGAAACGTAACAGGGAGACTGCTAGTTGCTCCTGGGTGAACACTGGTGTCACACACCAAAGGTGTTGTGGACATGGTTACAGCTGACTCTGCCTAACTCATTGACAAGTTGTGCACACAATGCCCATGCATGCAGATGAAGACTTAAGGCCTCATATGTAGAAAGACTGCTGGATATGAGCAGTCATCCTTCACACAAGAACAAGTCATCAGTGCTAAAGAGAAAAGAGGAATCAAGTTAAGTGCACATTAAAGGTTTTTAGCACCCATGTATGGCATTCCAGTTTTCATCATATCTCCACCATTTCCAAAGATATCAACTCCATTCTCACACTTGCTTAAAGTGCTCAGCCATGTGATTCTGCCTTCCAAATCTAGAGAGGATCCTTGCACCCTATGCATTTCTACAGCACTCCATCCATCAGATGCTCATTTCACTAAATCCATCAATAATGGCCACCTCTTCATCAATCATCTTGCTTGTCTCATTTGCCAGAGACAGTGGCTACATATATCTGCCAGGCATTCCCACCAGCTTCCATCCTGAAGCCCCCTGGTTCATCCCATCATTGTCAGCCCCATCTCATCCCATGCAGCTTGGTCAGCATGTTCTCCTTGTCAGTATGACTTCCAGAAGGATGTTCTTTGGTTGCCTCAGGTCTGTCACTTGGTTAGAAAGGTCTTATGTGGTCATTTTGGTCTCCCCTCTTGATGAAGCATATGGATCATTCCTCCCTGCTCCCTGCACCATCTTTATTCCAATCTTGTCCATTGTTCTCCCCACATTGCAACAGCTGCAGCATAGTCTATTGTTCTCCAACCTCCCTGATCACATTCATGACAAGTATGACATGCATCTTGCCTTCTTACTGCAAGATTCAGCAGAAGACATCCCCCCTTCTCCTCCACCATCAGAGCCCCATCCATGAAGCTTTTGTTAACTTCACTGAGAGGATGAAAGCATGGGAGACATGATTGCTTGTGCTCCCATTGCCCCACTGACCCCCAATGCCCTAGCCCCTTTGACACCTGACTCATGCCCTTCAATTCTGGAGTTAATACTTCCCTATCTGGAAACACTGCCCATCTGTCATGCCATCTTTGGATCTAGAGATGTCACCACCAAGATCTGACTTGCATCGCCACCCCCTAATGTGGTATCAGTGCACTTACTCAGTTTCTGACTCCATTTGACTCATTCTGTGATATTTCAACTATCCTTGACTTGTTTATTGCCAATACTTACCAATCCTCTTTGCTTGCTTACTTTTCATTTCTTGCTTACTTATCATGATTACCCAGTCCTTACTCATTACTTGCCAAGTGTTTGTGCCTTGTTTGTCACAAGCTGTGCTCCCCACACAGTATATACAGTGGCTCAAAAAACTGACTGCATGTTTGTATGTTTTACATTAGTTATGACTCAATGCAATAACCCCTACCCTAGCCCTAAACCATGAGTGTATGAAATAGGGTACTTACTCTTGGCTTTCTATTGGTCCATGAATCAAGTGATTTGGATAGGAATTGATAGAATAGCAGCCATTTGAAAATGTCATGTCATGTGGTCAGTTTTTTGACTTAAAGTTTTGATTACATAGTTTTGAGTTTAACAAAGTTTAAAATGCTGTGAGGTGCTTACTAATGCTTATGTGGTATATCACATGGTCTATTTGATGATTTGTCATCATACAAACAATGCCAAACAATGAATTGGGTCCATCAAGGCTCCCTCTTCTACCCCAACTCATGAAACCATCCTCCTGGTCCATCTGGACCATTTTCTCAGAGTAGTCCCCATAAATATTGGTGCCCACTACAGTAATGTCATCAGGGTATATGTCCAACACAATCAAACCCTTAAAAAATCTGCTTTCAGTCATCCCTGTGCTGTTTCCCCCACCCATACCTGACATGTTCTGCAACTAATCAGTACTGAGAATGCTGAAAAAGCCACAATGGTTAATCTGGCACTGTAAAACATGACCAACAATCCAATCACCTCTTATCTGGTGGATTTCAACCTCAAGAGTGCTGTGTTAAGGGCTAGGGTGAGCTGAAAACCTTCATTACAGTCCAGGTGCCCTGGGGGGGATAGTCCACTGAACTGCTAGGAAGGAGATTCCATCAATCCATCTAGGCCTGGGTATTACATATGGTCTTATATGACCAAATCACCCATTCCCAGTCATCCACAGTCAGCTGAGAGCACAGTCTAGCCATGCTTCCCATGCCACCTGAAGTGCACAGGAATGTTTTGTCTCACCCCAGCATTGAAACTAATTGTACTGTGGTGAAAATGTACTGGTTAAAAGGTGTTTTGTTTGTTCATCATTTTCTGATGTGCCAGATTCACCTCCATGGCATTTCCAGCATTCTCAGTACTGATTAGTTGCAGAACATGTCAGGTATGGGTGGGGGAAACAGCGCAGGGATGACTGAAAGCAGATTTTTTAAGGGTTTGATTGTGTTGGACATATACCCTGATGACATTACTGTAGTGGGCACCAATATTTATGGGGACTACTCTGAGAAAATGGTCCAGATGGACCAGGAGGATGGTTTCATGAGTTGGGGTAGAAGAGGGAGCCTTGATGGACCCAATTCATTGTTTGGCATTGTTTGTATGATGACAAATCATCAAATAGACCATGTGATATACCACATAAGCATTAGTAAGCACCTCACAGCATTTTAAACTTTGTTAAACTCAAAACTATGTAATCAAAACTTTAAGTCAAAAAACTGACCACATGACATGACATTTTCAAATGGCTGCTATTCTATCAATTCCTATCCAAATCACTTGATTCATGGACCAATAGAAAGCCAAGAGTAAGTACCCTATTTCATACACTCATGGGTTAGGGCTAGGGTTAGGGGTTATTGCATTTAGTCATAACTAATGTAAAACATACAAACATGCAGTCAGTTTTTTGAGCCACTGTAAACCCCCATGTACTTAGCTACAACCCCAGTGAACCAGAAGTCACTCAGCAGTCAGTTCAGCTCAGCTCAGCATAACTCATTGTCAACAGTTGAGGCTCATTCAGAAGAGTCTATCTGTCTTCATTCATATCATTGGTAGTTGAGGCTCTGCAAAGGGGTCTATCTAACATCATTCATTATCTGAAGCTTCATCCACACCTAGTCAGCAAGTTTGCTTAGTCATCCATTCACTCCTGCATAACTCATCATCAACTTGTGCCAGGAGCACATCCTATCAAAGTCCATTACTCCAGAGTACTTTCAGCTGAACACCTTTACCCTGTTCAGCATCCCCCATCCAGTCATCACTTACTTGTCTTCTCCTGCATAACTCATCATCAACTTGTGCCAGGAGCACCTGCCATTGAACTCCCCCCATATTAGATTCTTCTGCACTCCAGGTTCTGTGGAGGCAAACCACCACTCACTCTTATTTGTCTCTTGTGTTGGATTTGTTTGGTTTTCACCAGCTTTCCACACTTTGACTCACACCAGTCTCAGGTTTTGTGGGTTTACTCAGGCATAGCTGCTATCCCCCTCTTTGGGGTAGATGTCCCATTGTCTAGTTAGGACATTGGGCTTAGCCCCAAGCTTACTGGGCCTGAATCAAATGATCATATTGAACTGGGACAGGAACTCTGACCAGCAAGCTTGGTGGTGAGTGAGTACCTTAGGGGTAGAAAAGTACTCTAGGTTCTTGTGGTTGGTGACAATGTTGACCAGTGAGGCCAAGCCCTCAAGGTAGTGGTGCCAGGTCCAGAATGCTTCAAAAATAGCAAGCAATTCCTTATCATGGGTATCATAATTCAACTCTGGTGCAGTTAGAGTTTGGGAATAGAAGGCAACCAGATGTATCTGGCCATTGCCACAGGCAATAGATAGAATGCCAGAAATGGCATAGTCCAATGCATTGGTCTTGACAGTGATGGGAAGTTCCAAGGGGCACCTTTGCAAGTAAGCTGGGTCAACAGTATGATGATGTCCAAGTAATTGAAGATGAACTGGTGGTAAAAATTAGTGAAGCTGAGGAAAGATTGTATGTCCTTGACCTTGCAAGGCTCAGGCCAGTCACAGATGGTCTGGACCTTTTCCTTTGACATTGTGAGGCCAGCAGGGGAAAGGTGGAAACTGAGATATTTGACTGAGTCTGAGTGGAACTCACATTTCTCTGGCTTTGCATAAAGGCCATGAAGCCAAAGCTGGTGGAGTACCTCTTGGACATGCTGCTTATGGGACTCCTTATCTCCAGAGTAAATTAGAATATCATCTAAGTAGATGACTATGCAGACATCCAACATGTCTGTGAAAATGGTATTCACAAAGCATTGGAAAGCAGCTGGGGAATTGGCAAGGCTGGAAGGCATTACTAACCACTTATAAGAACCATACCAAGTCTGAAATGCAGTCTTCTGTTCATCACCCAGGGCAATCTGGATGAGATGGTAGTGTCATAGCCATGTCTCGACCCTGGCCAGACTTGGCCTCGCCAGTTCTATATCTCCAGTTTGTCTAGCATGGTGAACACTGCTTTGCAGTGCCTGTCACTTTGGTTGAACCCTGCCTGGTCTTGTCCCCAGTCCACCCTGTCCCAGTCTCTGCTACCTTAGTCATACATTACTAATCCTTGTCTTACCAATCATCTTAGCAATCTTTGTGAGACCAGCATTACCAGTCTCCATACTATAGATACTCTAGTATATAAACCTGTAGATACTTGGCCTGTACTCTTCAGTCTGAAATCAACAAAGTTTACTCTGATAACCCCATCTTGGCCTCAGACTCAGACTGAGACCCATGCAAGGGAATAGTGCTGTAGCCTCAGTCACTAAGTCCAAACAGTCCACCCTTCTGTACCTTCATCTTTACCCCTGACTCTGATCCCTCAGCCTCACACTGTAAGTTAGGTAGAAAGCGAAGCTAGGGAGTGCAGGTGACTCCTAGGCCTTGATAGGAATGGGTCTAGTTTGACCCAAAGGGACTCTGAGCTTGGAGTGGTGAAAAGAGGTAAAGGAGTGGATTGAGTTGGTCAGAATGAATAGAGTAGGGAAATGAGCAAATAATGGCATCTGGAGGTCATCTGGGAGTGCCTCAGCAAGGGCTTGTCACAGTCTCTCTTTTGCAGTCTTTGATTTTGCAGTCTTTTCAGTCTGGTTCTTCTTCTTTTACTGTGTACTGTAGACCTGCACTAGTGCGCAAAAATTGCTGACTAAGCTACCAAAAATGCGCCACACATGTAGGCTAAGTGTCACTAATGTAAATCAAAGCAAAAATAGGGTAGAAAAGATAAAATAATTAAATCTCCATAGTAGGGAGTACTTATTCCATACAGCACCTGCTTCAGTCTCCAGTCTGGCTTCAACCCAGACTCCATGAACTTGACAGTATTTCAGACTCTCCACTTGTGTGGGTCTAATACATCATGGCAACCCAGACTCACTTCCAACCTCCCCATGGCCATTCTGCCACCAATCCTGACTCTGCCTCAGCTAGTGGGGCTTGCCACAAAACAGCACTAGCTGCTTTGGGCACCACTAGGTGCTCTCCAGGTTCTGTCAGTCCTTTCAGGGGCTTTTCAGCCCACACATCCAATACCCCTACCCCACATTGCCCTGTTGCTCCCATCCCTGGTGGTGATCCTGGGGATGAAGGGCTGGGCGACAATGATGATAATAACCCAGAAGATGATGACCCTGGCAATGATCCTGATGATAATGGTCCTGGTGATGATAATCCGGATGATGATGATCTGGAGGATGAACCAGACTTCCCAGATCCAGACACTGAGCCCACCATTATGGTCTTGGACAACCTTGCAGGAGCCATCAAACTGTTGGCTTGCAATGCCCACACTAGTCCTGAATCCTCAAGCAGGACCAAGTTGTGTGAGCCCAACACTTTTGATGGTACTGACCCCAAGAAGCTTTGTGCTTTCTTTATCCAGTGTGAGCTCAATTTCCAAGACCAACCCCAGGTTTCAGGACTGACTGCACCAAGGTCATCTTTGCCCAGTCCTACCTCAAGGGCATGGCTCTTGAATGACAAAGATGAAGGATGGTCAGTGAGTACACTGGGTACCAGACCAGCTTGGACAGATGAAGCGGAGGAGGCCTGTAGAGAAATGGTGGGCACAACATGAGGCTTGAAGACAGGGAAAACTCACAATATTAGAATTACTCATAGAAGGTGAAGCATTGCGATGCTTCTGAGGCTTTGGACAGTGAACAGCCATCTCAGATCGTTCTGGAAACCGTGATGCAAAGCCAACAGTGGTACGCCTGGGACTTGAAGTCAACAGGTGGTGGAAAGCGTGACATGAAGTCAGCAGGGGGTGTCAGTCCAAGGGGATTTTGACCAGATGATGAACCTCTGGAAGGGAAAAACTACACAGAAAATTTGTCAGATCACCACATACAGCCAAGTAGGATCCTACTTACCAGAGCACAAGTCTTGAGCAGTTAAAAACAAAAGTCACTATCAACATCACAGTGAGCAGGAACCCCATCATCAAGATGTCACACATACCGAGAGAACGAGTCTCAAAGAATTAAATGGTGCAGATCTTGATGCAGATAAAGCGTCAATAGCAGTGAAGGGGGATGGGAACATTCCTTGCCTGGCAGTGGGAGTGTCAGTGAATAACACGTCGCTATCAACAAAAAAAAAGGCAGTGAGCACAAAGCGTGAGATTAAAGTTCAGTCACAGGCAACATTCCAAATCATCGAATTGATTCAGCCTGCTTTACGACATGGTACATACTCATACTAAACAAATTTGGACAGAAAAAAAAGGATATGCAGCAGAGGATGTCAGACAAAGGTAAAAATGCAGGGGAGGGATGGTTGATGCCCAAGATAATCAAATGCAGTTTGGATGTAGATTTTGCAAGCCAAGATGAAGGCTTCGTATGCTGCTTGGTTGCCAGAGCCATCCAGTTCAATTGGGGACTTCAAACGAAAGGGCACTCCTGGCCATGCAGATAGCAACTGACAGAACTTGTTCAGATATGGCAATGCCACCTCCATCTCACTAGCAGTCAACCCCAAATCACACGGCTCCCGAGGAAGAGGCGCCAACCAACTTGAAAGACCACATCCACCAGGGAAGATAGACCAAAGAAGTGATTGGCGCATATACTTATCTAGGCTATCAGGCCAAAGCTGCGGGACAAGGGCCTGATCGAGTGTGCGAAGTTCATAGCGGAAGTTGAGTTCATAGAGTTCCCATAGAAGGGAACATGTGAAATGAAGGGGTGGGTCTGAAAGGCTCGAAGCCCAGACCTGTGCAAGATAAGTATGAAGAACAGATCTAAATAGGATGAAATATGAACCTGCATTCCCCTCCACTCAATCTCTTCCGACATATGAACAGGATCATCATGAGCTGCTTGAATGATGTCCCCCAAAATCGCCTGAACCACCAACTTTGTGGATGCACTCTGGGTGCCAGAGGGCAAGTGCTCTGTGTCAGTACCATTGAGGAAGTCCCTCCACATCTGAGGGGAAGGGCTCTTCTGCGGAGACCAAATGTCAACTCGATTCATCCAAGCCAGGCGAGCAGAGAGCCAATTCAACATGTATGTCTTCTTTCATTCAGGGGTGGTCACATTGACCAACAGTGTGGGCTTCGGAAAGCGATAACCAGGGTCCACAATGCCCGACTTGACTCTGGACATATCCTTTGAAGCTTTCCTCCAAGCCAATGCAAACAGACTGTGGGGCTTGGGAATTTCTGGGAGATCAGGCTCTTCCCACCTCGCTGAGTCCCCACCACCTGATTGTTTGGGGTGCGAAGCTACAAGTTGGTCAGGAATGAGCAGAAAGAAAATTAGGGTACATACCTCTGGAGGGGCCTGCAGTCACTTGTTCCCTGGCAGCCCTTGTCTGCTTTTTCATTGATTGCTTCCCAGTGCTTGAAGATGGGTTCGATGAGGATGTGGCAAATGATTCTTGCAGGGGCTCTGGTTGCTCTGCGAATGTACCCTCATAGTCCCTGCAAGTGTGAATGTGGCGCAGGAGACCACCAGCACCATGGTAGATCGATGGGAATGGCTTAGCTACCCCCTTTTCAGAATACATAGCTTTCACTATGTCTTCAGGGCACGTCAATCTCACAGGCTCCTTGATATTCATATCAGGGGAGATGTACGCCTTGGTACGCACGAGCCAGACTGGCACCCCAGCGAAATACAGTGCTTCGCAAGTGGCAGTATCCTTCGTGAAGCACCCCATCCAGGTGGGGTTTGCGCGTACAGGTTTTGAGTGGGGAGACAAAAGAAGCAGGTAGAGGATCTCAATGTACTCAAGCAAAGTGTAAATGTCAAGCAGCTTGTGCTGAAGCTGGGCAACAAAAATGATGAGGTCTCGGAATAAAAGGGGGTGATGCCGCAAGCGCAAAACCTCATGTTGAACTGACTGCACTAGTTGGGTCATAAGGTCTCAACCCACAGGTCGATTGCAGAGGGGGTGGTAGTGGCTGCGCAGTTGCTGAAGTAGCTCTTCAAAGGCCTTGACCTTTGTCTCTTCAAGCGTTCCCACCGGATACACAGAGCTGAGTGGAAGGACAAAATCCACGGATGTCGGAGTGAACCAAGCAATATTGAGAGTAGGGACCGTATTTTTTCGAGGTATGCAAACAGCATATTTGTAGTTTTTTTCATATGTTTGAGGCCATTGGAAACAATCGACAAGGCCAAACCGACTGTCAGCACACGGACAAAGATCAACTTCTTCGAAAATGTACAGCTCCAGAACGAAGTCTGCATTGGGCGATGTGATCACCCAGTGGTCCTTGCATGCGACACTCGTGCATCCAGTGATGTAATTTTAGCTGTGGATGGTAAGTAAGCTCCGGGAAAACATAAAAGTAGAGGAACATACCATCGCAGGGCTGGGTGAATGCTTTGAAGTGTGTAAGTGCAGTCCCCCAGGACATTTTTGCTTGTGCTGGAATTGAACTGCAAGGAATAACGGACAGATCATGTGTAGATTAGTTGGTGACAGGGTGAAAGGCATGTAATTAAATACTCACCTTTGTGAAAGAAAGCAAACGAATGTTGGTGGTGGGAGAGGGTCCGGGATAAAGGGCAGGGTGAACGATGGGGCAAATGGCATGTAAACAACACGCACCTTTATAAAAGAAAATAAGAGTACGACAGTGGTAGGAGAAGGTCCAGGGCAAAGGGTTTGGTAAACAATGGTGTGAATGGCATGTAATTGACATGCACCTTTTATGAAAGAAAATAAGAACATGACAGTGGTGAAAGAGGATCCAGGAAGAATGGCAGGGTGAACGACGAAGTGAATGGCAGGGTGAACGGCGGGGTGAATGACGAAGTGAACAACAGGGTGAACGGTGGGGTGAACGGCAGGGTGAACGACGGGGTGAATAGCATGTATAGAACACGCACCTTATACCAGAAAGTAATGGAAGGACGATGGTGGGAGAGGATCTGGGGTAGAGGGCAAGATGAACTCCTTGAGGTCTTGAACCCCACTAGCAGTGCAGTGGTGCTGGGGCGACCTCAGTGACGCAAAGTCAACAGAGTGCGACCTAAAGTGACACAAAGTCAACTTCAGGTCAAGATGAGCAGCACGAAGCCAACTTGAACCCAATGGGAGATGACGCATGTGGTGGGGAGGGACTTGAGACCTTGAGGGCAGAGGTGCTGAGTGACGAAGTGAGGAAGGCAAGGGTAGTAGGATGAAGAGTAGTTGTGGTCAGAAAATCACAAGTATTTGTTTGTTTGTAGGGATTTACCTATTACGCTTATGTACATATATTGATAGCAACATTTGATGTGATAGCCTGGAGAATTCCCAGGGCAAAAATACCTAAGTCATGGGACTGTGTTCCAGCTGCACAGTGCCCAGCAGCTCTGCGCTTTGTTACGAACAACTGTCATCCTCTCACCTCCCCATCATCGTCTTCCCGCTCGCCGCCTCTATGCTTCAAGTTTGGACGCATTGGCTGAACCTGAGCTGGCTCCGTGCCACTCACTCAGAGCTGCAGCTGACTTCGTGTCACTGCAGTTCATACTCTGTTGACTTTGTGTCACTGAGGTCGCCCCAGCACCACTGTGCTGCTAGTGGGGTTCAAGACCTCGAGGAGTTCATCTTGCCCTTCACCCCAGATCCTCTCCTTCCTGCTCACAAAGGTATGTTTTATAGCACTATTCCTTCCAGCTGATTCTAAACACCTATGTTCATTCATTAGCGCTGATCTCATTTCTCTCCTGGGTCACTGTCACTCTACCTAGTATTGCTGTCTGAGGTATGTCTATTGTTAGCAGATGTTGATCCTGACTCATTATCATTATCAGGTGTGAGGTTTCAATCATCTCGTTCAAATCTGTACTTGTTGCAACTCTCGTTATCAGGTATGAGATTTAAATCATTTCATTTGTCCATACTTGTTGTGTCCCTCACCCACCCACTCTGTGCTCTATTGCAGTCTGCAGTAGGTGTATTGTTATCAGCTGTTGATCCCCACCTATCCTTATTATAAGGTATGTGCTACTGTCACTTTTTGTTGGACTTACAAATCTGATCATGCTCTTTAATATCTAGGTATAAGTTATCTCATTCATCTCCACTCGACCACTCACCTCATTCCGCACCCACCCACTCTGTGTTGAATTGCAGTTTGTGGTAGATATATAGTTATTGACTGTCGATCCTCACTTATCATTGTTATGAGGTATGTCCTACCTTTGCATTTCATTGGACCTACAAATCTGATCATGTTCTTTAATATCTAGGTATAAATTATCTCCATCAGTGCTCACCTCATTCCTCACTCACCCACTCCTTGTTGTATTGCAGTTGGAGGTACATCTATCATCATCAGGTGTTGGGCTGACTTATTTTCACTATCAGGTATGTGTCAGTCTCTTTTTGTTAGATTTACAAATCTGATCACCCTCTCTAATATCTAGGTATAAATCATCTTGTTAGTTGGTGCTCGCCTCATTCTTCACCTGGCCAACTGCTATCGTAGTCTGAGCTATGGATATTGTTACATACTCTTGATCTACAGTTACTGCTGTTATCAGGTATGTCTTGTGGTCTGTTTACATTGATTTACGAATGCGGTCAGCCTCTCATAATCCCTAGGTACCCATCCCATTTGCTAGCACCTGTCAATCACGGCAGAAATAAAGTTTGATGTCAATGCTCCCAGAACCAAGTTTCTGGTAATGATCTCCTTCCATTCCTCACCAACTCTGTGCTGTATGTAGTCCAAAGTACCCATATTGTTGTCAACTTTGTTCACCATTGTCATCAGGTATGTGTAGTGGTCTCTGTTTGTTGGATCTAAGAATATACCTGCTCTAGTTACCAGGTATACATTATCCTGTTCATTGGCACTTGTCTCATTCCTTACCCACTCCATCTGGTACTGTTGTCCAAGGAGGTATGTTTAAACCTTTTTGTTGAATTTTTGAACGTTATGAAATAGATGCCAAAATAAGGTTTAATGTCAATGCTCCCTGAACCTAATTTCTTGTAGTGATCTCATCCATATTCCAAGGTACCTGTATTGTTATCAACTGTTCACTGACACCTACTATGGTTATTTGTCAAAAGAATATATCACCCTTGAGCTGCTGTCTGTAGGTTTGACATCAACTTTTTGTTTTTATTATATCTTCTGCTCACAATGACAATGACAGTCCTACTCTATCAGTTGACATGCTGCATTTTTCCTCTGCCCTGAATGCCAGATTTCCATTCAATTGACCCTTCTCAATAGGATTGTGCAAGCTAGAAGGAAGCGAGGGTGCTAGTGTGAATTAGGTGTGTAGGCTTCTTCCAGGACCAAATAAATAGCTCAGTAGTGAACATTTCATCCTCCATTTTCTCTTCTTCCTTGCCTTCTTTTCTTCACTCGCTTCAAATCAGGTGTGTAGCCCTTTGTGCAAGATCATAAATCGTCCACTAACCAATGTTTGGCCTGAACCCAGTCTTTCCTTACCCAGTCGTTCCTTACCTGAACATCTTTTCCTTTCCATCTTGCTTGATTTTGCATCAGCAAAGAGTGTGTGGTGACTATGTGTCTACCAGGTCAAATTCATCATGCCTGCGACTAGGTCATCTGCTGTAACTTTCAAAGTTGGTCCCCCTGTTGGTGCCCAGAGGTCAAAGAGAGTCAATCCTACCGTCACTTCGCCCACCAAAGCCCAACCTTCACATGGTGCAAAGGCCCGTCACCGGGTAGTTAAATGTGAGTACAGACCTACTTCCTGTGTCTTGTGTACTACTGTCTCAACTCTTTCCATCAGCGTGAGGCGGAAATCAGGATACGATTTCTGAAACACATGAGCCAATGTCAGGGGATGGTGAGGAGTGCCCGGTGTGTAGCGCTACCTTTTTTTTTTTGCTTACTGACCACTGTTTTCAGAACTGCGAATCCAGCTCTGTAGCTCGACGTCCCCCTCTCCAGCCATGCTCAAGTCATAATTCTTCGCAAGGGTTGACAGAGAAAGAACACGAGGATCAGTACCTTGACTCCTTCCAGACGAAACAGGTTACACTCCAGAATGGTATGAAGCTTGACTGCGCTGTTGCCCTTGAGCAGCTACGATTGGGCATCATTTCTATGGAAGATATAGTTGCTGAGCAGGGTCATGAAAAGTGTAAGTGTGTGATCTATGTATGTAGCTGTATTCCTTCTCAAGGTCACCACCAGCTGTTACCCCCAATGACAGTGAAGAGGATGAACAAGCTGTTGAGAGTACAGTGCAAGCTGAAGGTGATCTGGTTTCAGAGGACCTGGTGGATCATGATGGTCGCCAAGCTGTTGAAAATATGATGGACTCCGTTCGTCATGATGATGTTGAGCATGAAAGTGCATCAGGTTTGTTTATTTGATTAAACTGCATTATTCACATAATTTACATGTGTCATTGAATAGACAGTGATTGGTCAGCTGACCAGAGGCATGACCTTAAATGCAAACAAACCCTGAGAGAAATCTGTGCTGGCAATTATGATACTGATAACCATCCTTCCACTCCCCCTCTCCCTTCTCCATCCTCATCAGAAGAAGAAGATGGAGCTGCTGATACCGAAGGCAACACTGACAGCTCTGTGACCAGGAGGCATAGGGAAGCCAAATGGAAATCTCGTGCCCTAGCCAACACATCCTCTGAAGATGAGGATGGACCTAGTGACACTGGAGACCTCCCTGATGGCTTGGAGATGACCAGGATGCATGGGAAACCCAAAGGACAACATTGTGCCTTCTGCAAGGTAGTAGTCACACCCTCTATGCCTACCCCAGCCAGTGACCTCAGTCAATGCAAGGATACATCCAGTGCAGAAGCAGGCTTACCGCGCTTCAAACCAGGGCAGCTTCCCTTGGAAGCCATATGAAAGGCACAGGCACTTGGCATGCACACCACTCAAGAAGCCCAGGCAATTGCAGATGAGTATGGCAAGACTCTTGGGTCAATCATGGCTGCTGCTGGTCTTACCACAAAGGCAACTTGTGCTGAATCTGTGTGGAACATGCATCAGGCTTGGTATGCACATACCAATCCAAAAGCGTCTGCAGGTCAGTACATCCTAACTTGTTGCAGTTCCGACTCCACGTTGATTCAATTGCAGAGGAAACCAAAGACTACTATAGGTGTCACACCAAGCACTATGAGGACCATAAAGATGAGGATGAACATCCTCAACTGTGGGCTGAGATCCAGAAGTATTGGAGTGAGTGTGTCAGTGGGTCCAAAGACATCAGTTCCAAGGCAATGGTGGGCCATGTAATGGCTTGCCATGACTCCTTTACACAAGGGGTGGGTAATACTGTTGTGATTGTTTGCTTCTTGAATAACCTCTTGTACAGGCACAAACTTGGTGCAATGTGGAGGGCATACATGTCTTTGGATGTGTAATTTATAGTGGGAGCAATGAAGCTGCACACCAATCCCAAGGAATTTTTGCTGGATCCTCCCTTCTCATGCAGCTTGCGAGTGAGAGGCAGACTGACATAACACAATTATTAGAATACCTGTCCACCATTATCAAGTATGTATAACATATGCCATGTACAATTGCCCACTGACTTTTCTTTAGGTATAAAATCCTTAACTCTGCTGCTTCAGTGCCTCTTCCCGACTTTAATGTGCTGTCACAACCCCATTATGACCATGCACTGGGATTAAAACCTCAAGAATACAGGCATGATCACAATCAGCGAGTTTTACCTACAATCATACTCCATAAATTCTGTATGTCAATAAATCTATTTGATTCATATTCATCCTCTGAAGTGCTGCCACAGAAGAGAATGGTATCACACGAGGCCAGAGAAATGTTTCTTGGAAGTTGTTGCTTGATCTGCTGTAAGTTCACCAGTATACCATCACTGATTGGCCTGCTGGAGTCCCTGCTGTTGGTCCAGATTTCAATGTCAAATGCCTCAATGCTGATGAACTTTGTGCTCTGACTGTTCCTTTCCTGAAAGAGTCAATGGGTGCAGATTACCATGCTGAGGCTCCACTAGGTGATGAAGAAGACCAAGCTGAATACCTTGTCCCTTTGCCAAATTCATCATTTTACCTCAAGAAATGGACTGATGGTGAGTTGTTGACACGAAATGGTTGCCCTCACTGACATGAATAATCCAGATCAGATTGAGCTATTTTGCCACAGTGATGCAAGGATGTGTGACATCCCACTTGTGGTGAACACATTGAACTGGCACCTCCATGTTCTTTCTGATTCAGATGCATTCATTAAGGCCCTCCCTAAAGGTGACAAGTTTAAGGAGAGAAGTGCCCCTTCATCTTTCCCTGACCAACCTGTGCAAGGACGAGTGCCATCCAACAGACATCACCCCTTGCCAGCAGCATCCAACACCCACCATATGACTGTGCCTTCTTTATCCCCAGCTTATAGATCACCCCAGCCACCTGTGCAGCGCCATGTGTCTCCCTCAACATCCCACCACACCCAATGACAGCAATCACCATCCCACACACATCACCCCTCTCCTGCAGGATCACACCACCTGAGGCGAGGGCAATTGCCATCCCATGGACCTCGTTCCACTCAGCCAGCATCCCACCACTCCCCTCTCCCTCCTTCATCCCCTGTCGAGGAGTCACCGCAGTCATCTCCACAAGGTCCATCGTTGCATGGTGATCATCACACATATCTTGCTCCAGCAGCTGCATATCATCATCACCCCCCTTCTGATAACTACTCTCTGACCCCACGTCCTTGCCACTGCCCTCGGCATGAGTCACACAAGCACTATAGAGGATATCAGGACAATGAGAGTGATCATGGTGGTCCTTCACAACAGGGAAGAACTCACCAAAGGTATGTTGCTGGGTAGCCTATGTGTACAATGAGACTAACATGCACAGTGTGGTTGAATACATTTATCAAAACCCTCCCCACAAGAGACATCGTCGTCATGACTCTGATGACTCTGATGGATGTTCCTATCACACCCATGATCGACACAACCACTACTAGGCATGTTTTCATCTCAATCATTCACTTGCTACTGGCTCATGTACACACCAGTTCAACATGTTTCCATCGTTAGCATGTAACTATGATACCCTGTGGCTGTATCATCTTCCCCCTGCATATCCTTCCTTTGTGTAATGTCTGCCATCATTCATTTTGTCCATTATCCACCATGGTCTTTTTGTTACCATCGTAACTACAATACCCTTACAAGACCATTCATTTTCTCCTCACACCTATGCATATTCAATCTGATAGCATACCCTATCATAAATACAGATTGGATTTAGGTGCAAACTGCTATGTGTGAGATAGGAATGTGAAATCCATGGAACCAGACATCCACTAGAGCTATGATGTCCATGTGAAGGGCATGGGGCTCTGCCCTAGGCTTCAGGGGGAAGAGTTCTCAGTAGCTACCAACATAGAAATGCCAGAGTTGGTTAGAGAATCCCCAGGACATAACATGGAAAATCCCCAGCAGTGCTTGGAGAATCTCCAGAGTGGGTTGGGGAATCCCCAGCATTGCCTGGAGAATCCCCAGAGTCAATTGGAGAATCCCCAGCATTGCCTGGAGAATCCCCAGAGTGGGTTGGAGAATCCCCCAGAGTCAGTTGGAGAATCCCCAGCAGTGCTTGGGGAATCCCCAGAGTGGGTTGGAGAATCCCCAGCATTGCCTGGAGAATCCCCAGTAGTGCTTGGAGAATCTCCAGATTGGGTTGGAGAATCCCCAGCATTGCCTGGAGAATCTCCAGAGTGGGTTGGAGAATCCCCAGCATTGCCTGGAGAATCCCCAGCAGTGCTTGGGGAATCTCCAGAGTGGGTTGGAGAATCCCCAGCATTACCTGGAGAATCCCCAGCAGTGCTTGAGGAATCCCCAGAGTCAGTTGGAGAATCCCCAGCATTGCCTGGAGAATCCCCAGCATTACCTGGAGAATCCCCAGTAGTGCTTGGAGAATCTCCAGATTGGGTTGGAGAATCCCCAGCATTGCCTGGAGAATCCCCAGAGTGGGTTGGAGAATCCCCAGCATTGCCTGGAGAATACCCAGGGTCAGTTGGAGAATCCCCAGCATTGCCTGGAGAATCCCCAGCAGTGCTTGGAGAATCCCCAGGTCATAGCTTGGAGAATCCCCACAGTCAGTTGGAGAATCCTCAGTAGCACTTGGAGAATCCCCAGCAGTGCTTGGAGAATCCCCAGGACATAGCTTGGAGAGCCTCTAGAGACAGGAGTTGGCTGGGAAATTCCAAGCATTACCTGGAGGATCTGCTGCATACCCTGTGGATCCCCAGAGTGGGTGGGAAAATTCCATTAAGACCTGGACAATCTTTGACTTGTATGCAATGGCCAAGACTGGAGATCACTGAAGCCTTGGCAAGCATGGTGAAAGTATGTCTGCTGTGCCTGGGCAATCACCATCACCAAGTATATTCTACTCCCTCCATCAGATGTCACCAGTCTTTCCTTAGTGGTCTATGGCCATGCTTTTTCACATATTGTATAGAGTGCTCAGATCAGATGCCATGGAAATAGGTACTTGGCATGATACACACTCCTGTCAGCAACATGGAGACTCCAAATCATTTTGATTGATCCTTCATGCTGTGATGGTGGTCTATTTGAACTGGAGGTTCCCATGATCATCTTAGAAAAGGTCTGTTTGGGCTGGATGCCCTGGGACCAGGTCCATTCAGGCTGGGAAATCCCCCAGGATGCACTGGGAACAGGTCCATTCAGGCTGGAGAATCCCCCAGGATGTACAGGGAACAGGTCCATTTAGGCTGGGGAATCCCCCAGCATGCCCAGAGAACAGGTCCATTTGGGCTGGGGAATCCCCCAGCATGCCCAGAGAACAGGTCCATTTAGGCTGGAGAATCCCCCAGCATGCCCAGAGAACAGGTCCATTTAGGCTGGGGAATCCCCCAGCATGCCCTGGGAACAGGTCCATTTAGGCTGGAGAATCCCCCAGGATACCCAGGACATAGGTCTATTAACCCACTGGGGAAAGCCCCATTTGGACCCCAGGCACTCTGTTATAGATGTAATAATCCTGGAGAAAGTCCATGTCTGACACCTTGCTCTGGAGAATCTCCAGGGCCTGGCAAATCTCCAGCAGTCACTGGGAATACCCAGGTGGTCAACACCTATTAGGTGGATACATCTATAAGAATATATGAACCTAATAGGTCCCCTGGGGGGGGTGACTGAAGTGGTCAGCATTAGGAGAGGTGACCCAGTGGTCATTATATTTCGCAAGAATGCATGCATTGAAGGCACCATAATTCCCTGAAAGAGAATGCATTGGTTCTGAGCCACATTAGGTTAAATAATAGAGCACACCATCACCTGGTTGGGTCTCTGCTATGACCTGTTGGGGGTGTTCTTGAGGCATGTCAATCCTATAAATGAAATAAGAACTGAAATATGTAGTGTCTTAGTATGGATTCCACCACAGGGTCAATAAAAATGTACCCAGGAGATAAGAGGCATTCAAAGGGGAGAGGAGTTAAATAAAGCAATATGGCTATAGTAGAACTGTTGAAGCACACCCTGGCACTGAGTCGGAGTGCCAGCCCACAAAATGGAGTCACATCATCCAACATTCCTCCGACAACACTAGCATTGCTGATATCTGTGAGACCATCAAGGGGGAGATAAATGAGAAAAAAATTGGATCACACACCTACATGGTATATAGAACCTTGCACCCAGTGAATATTCCATGCACAGATGCCAGGAACACAGTCTTCAACACCCTGAGTTGCGCTATGCAAGGTAGCACCTCCACAAAAATACTGAGATAGGCACCAAACCTATCTCAGCACTCGAAGGGCACCAAACCCTTTGAATCCTGGTGGAGGAATGCACCAAACATTCCTCTCCACAACATGAATTGATAAAAAGAAAGAAAAATAAAGAAGTTACTCACTTAGATGATACCATGAAGGTGGTTGTGGATTAAGACATGTGGATTGTTTGAAGGGCTTGCAAAAGAAGTGCGACAAGTGCAGTGAGCACATGATCATTACTGCATTAAGTCAGAGCTGACTTAGCATGAGAAATTTGCTAGCAGTGCACACAGACTATTTGTGGTGGCGGTGCCATGGCAATGTTGCAATGCTGCCAGTATGCAGTCAGGTTCATGCATGTAGGGCAGGCTAATTGGTGCCTAAACCTAATATATAACATATGTTGTAATGCCCCCCATGTTCAATTCAAACCACAGTTCCAGAGGTAATACCAACAAATTAATTGTCATAGGTGTGTACTTAGTAACCAAACATACACAATGTTGACATGTTCACACACTTCTCTTCCTCACTCCACCTCTACTCTCTCCTCATTAATCCTATGCCAGGGGAATGCTTGGTGCATCCCCTACCAAGCATCAGGGGCTTGGTGCCCTTGATGGCTCTCAAAGGCTTGGAGCCTTCAAGAGTTGTCTTGGTATGGATTGGCTGTTGGTCATGCAGACAAGACTCCATCTGATGGAGGCACTACATCATATAGCACAACTCAGGGCGTTGAAGACTGCCAGCTTTCCTTGGCTACCCTGGAGTCCATCTTTTACTTCCCAAAGGAGACTCAGCTGTTCACATTACCTGCTGGTGAGTTTGAGGCTTGTGTCTCCCCTAGATGTTAATCAAGTTTCTCTTCACTTTCTCAAACTTCCTGATCAACACTACATTCTCTCCATCAACTGTTAAGGCTGACATTTCTCCTTGGCTGCCCCCATCTCTGCCATCTCCTTCTGAAACAAGACTGTTCACTTTGCCTGTTGGTGAGTTCAAGGTTTGTGTCTCCCTTCCTTGGCTGATCTCCAATCATCTTTGTATAGGGATGCTCATTGGGATTCTCTTGCTCACTTTCTTACTATCCTGGTTAATGCAGCATTCTCACTGTCATCTATTAAGGCTGATGGTTTTCCGTGGCTACCCCCAGCTCTGCCTTCTCCTTCTGAGACAAGACTCCATTCACTTTGCCTGCTGGTGAGTTCAAGGCTTGCATCTCCCCCTTCCTTTGCTGATCTCTGATCATCTTTGTATAGGGATGCTAATCGGGATTCTCTTGCTTGCTTTCTTACTTTCCTGGTTAACACAGTGTTCCCTCTGTTATCTATTAAGACTGATGGTTTGTCATAGCTACCCCCAGTTCCGTCTTCTCCTTCTGATACTAGAGTCTTTTCGATTTGCCCTCTGGTGAGTTCAAGGCTTGCATCTCCCTTCCTTCACTGATCTCCAACCATCTTTGTGTGAAGACACTAATCAGGTTCCTCATGTTCGCTTTCTTACTTTCATGGTCAATGGTATGTTCTCTTTGACATTTATTATGCCAGGGGAATGTTTGGTGCATCCCCTACCAAGTGCCAGGGGCTTGGTGCCCTTGGCAGCTCTCAAAGGCTTGGAGCCTTCGAAAGTCATCTTGGTATGGATATACCCTAAACTCTACCTTTTCATTTCCTGAGGATATTCTGTTCATTTTACAAGCTGGTGAGTTTGAGGCTTGCTTGTTTCCTCAGTTCCTGATCCCCAATTACTCCTGTGTAGGGATGCTAATTAAGTCTTCCCGCCTTTCCCAGTGTTGTCTCCACTTCCATCATGGTGAGCCACAAAGGAGTAAGTGTTTAGCCTTTGCATCTATTCCATTAGTTATATTCTTTACCTGGGGCATACAATGATCTGTTTAATGAGAGTGCAATTACGACATTCCTACAGACCGTGCATGCAGGATTCACCAAGGCAGATCCTATGTGTTATTCCATGGCTGCTAACAAATGGGGAAGAAGAACCTTCTGTTGGAGATCTGCCTATCAACTTACAACATTGTCTGTGTTTCTCTCCCTCTCCCTTCCATTCCTCATCTCACTATGTGCCAGCCACCCTCACTTGATAATGGGCAAAGCATAAGTGCCATCAACCTAAGTGTGTGATTTTCTAACCACTGTCTGATAGCTAACATTCAAGGGTTATGCAGGTGCTTTAATCACAATTGTTTCACATCTCAAACTGAGCGCAGTTGATGCTGCAACCCTTGTTGACATCTTACTTTTGAGATCCCAGTGTGAAGGTGGGCAATTTTCCAAGACTTTTTTTCCTTGACAGTAATCATCTCCCATAGCACCATCATTTCCATCAAGTTCAGCTCCCTCAATGTTGTCATCCTGTCAGGAGGGTACTGCTGTGGTCCCTTTCCTCTGCTTTTCCCCCATCAGTGTGGAGGTCCCCACTCCCCCCATATCAATACATCTAACATCTGCCAACACCCCTGACTCCACCACTGTTCTTGTCTGCAGACATCTGGACATGGAACCAAGGGATCCATCCCTGGCAGACAAGTGTTGGCATACTTCAACCAGAGTATTTTTTATGGTGACCCTGTAAACATACCTGCTTTGTATAAAGTTTTGCTTTTTGTATTTTATTTTTATTTTGGCTCAAGTGTAACCAATAACCTGACTACTAACGGATTTTCCACCTGGTGCAGGTAAGTGGAGATATCACAAATACAAAGGTTTCAAGATCAGGATCTTTTTATCATGTACATGTTATTACTGACCTGCATCTGTTCTCGCCTCGACCATTTGGTGCAGTTGTCCACAAGAGTTGAGGGCTTGGCACCCTTGGGGGTTTGGAACCTTCGAAGGTTCTCGTTGATTGCATCTACAAGACCCTTGGGAACAGAGTCATGGCATCATTTGAGCCTTTCTGTTCACCATCATCACACACGTATCATATTACTAAGTGGTACGTATTCCCTCTGTCTTGGTTATTGCATCTTCCTTACTGTTCTCTTGCTGTTCTGGCATTTACTGATGTTTCGTTGTCAATTGCATGCATAAAACCCACACAAACAGAGCTCATCTTCCAAGGCTCTCTGTTTACCACCATTGCACACATATCCCATTACCAAGTGGTACATATTCCCTCTGTTTTGGGCATTCAGGGCTTCGAGTCTCTGCTTATTAGCAATGTATTTCCTCCATTTTCATTATTACATGTTCCATTCAGCTCCTTCCCCTGTCTCGGCATTCACCACAGTTCATTCTTAGGGGTTTTGGCCCTTCAAGGGTTTGTTGTGTAGGTTCATTTTCAATCGCATGCACAAGGCCCACACAAACAGAGTCCAAATTGTTCAAGTCTCTGCTCACTACCATTGCATGCATGTGTTATTATGAAGTGGTACGTACTCTCTGTATTGGTTGTTGCATATTCCTTATGGTTTGTTCCACCTGGTATTTATCATGATACAGCATGACACTGACCTTCTTTTCTGATATTTTCCTTTTGTTCCACTTGCTACTCATGTAATAACTGCAAGTGTCATTATTCCATTGCGATGAGCTGCCATTTTACTGAATAACTCCATGGGTTTTTTTATGTCAGGTAAGGCATGGCTTTACTTAAATACCTCGTCTGACTGCTTTTCCCCTCCTCCTCCATTGTTATCGACATGCCTCACACACTGAAAAGTGTTGACCAAGTCACAGACGACT
The DNA here is from genome assembly GCA_024663395.1 of Pisolithus tinctorius. Lineage (NCBI taxonomy): Eukaryota > Fungi > Basidiomycota > Agaricomycetes > Boletales > Pisolithaceae > Pisolithus > Pisolithus tinctorius. The sequence goes on along the minus strand of JANFAH010000052.1, from coordinate 187,968 downwards.
CTACAGATTTGCACGCCTGGGTTCTTTGAAACTGCAAAATCCCCACCACCAAGATGGCCCCTCCACCAGAGGTAAGCTATCTTGTCACTGTCAATCCCATCTGACCCCCTGCTTTCACAGATCAAAAAAGACAAGCCCAGGCCCTGGCATGCAGTGCAACTGCCTGAAGGATGGGAAGAACATATGTTTGGTCTCCATGACAGGAGGAGATCACTCATGCCTAGTGTCTCTGTGTCCTCCCAAAATTCTACTGCCCCAATCTTGCAGGAAGACCAGGTCAAGGGCACTCCAATGGACAAGGATGCTGAGGCTGAGGCTGTGGCTGTGGCTGAGGAGGTTGAGGTCAATGTTCCAGCTGACAAGGGCAGTCAACATCCTGATGATGGGGCTAGTAAACTTCCAGATGATGAAGGTTCATTTTTTTTTGAATATTTTTCTCATTCTCTCACAGTTCTGTAGATGTTGCATTGCTATATCCTTGACTTGGGGGTTTGGTGCCCCCCTTCTCTCATATGACTGTGGGTTCAGTGCCCAATGGTCTAAAGCTAGGCACTTTGGATCCTCATGAAAGTTGCCAAGTATCCTGTGTCATTTTCACTTTTTTTCTAGACACTTTGTTATCATTTGATGTGTTTCATGTCACACTGCAATCCATTCTCTTCCAATATTGACATGTTCATAGTAGATGATGACAGTTCTGAATCTTCACTTCCTCCATCTTTGCCACCAGCTGAAGACTCCAGTTCTGACACCAAGGATGAGTTTCCCCCATGTTGTCCTGGTCACTGTGTGGAACACAAACCTAAAAGCAAGGGCAAAAGTAGGGGTATGGATGTTGACAACAGTGATATAGCAAGTCAGGATGATTGTGAACACACCTGGAATGCGAAATTTAAGAAGACTGGGAACTTGTCCCATGCCACTCTTGATGAGATACATGACTTCATGACCAAAGTCAAGGCAAAAGCAGAAGAACTTGGATGTCAACATGGCAAGTCTCCTCGTGACATCCTTGTCACTGCTGGGCTCAGTGTCAAACCATCTCACACAAAGCTCAACAAGGCCAATCTCTTCTGCTTGTGGTATTGGGCCACCCAACCAAAACCTGTGGTGGTATGCATGCCCTTGTCACAGAACTTCTTTTATAACATTCTTCCCAGCCAACTGAAATGCAGTCAACAATATCATTGTGGTGGAGTACAACCAGCTCATGAAAGATATCCCCAAAGACAACACCACAGCAAGAAAGGAGAAGTTGAAGGCCATTTATGAGTGGAGTGAGAGCTCCTCAGCAGTGCCTGCTAACAAATCAGTCAAGTCCATCGCAGTCAGAGTCCACAATGCGAAGATGCAGTTCTCCAGATTGGTGAGTGGTTGTAAGTGGGTGGGTGGGTGGCAGATCTTACCATTGAGCAGGCCAAAGTGTGGTTGACTCTTGAAGATATCGAAATTGCTGGAGTTGTGATGTATGTTGGACAAGACCCTGCAGGATGCCAGACCCCTGGCATATTTGGTGGTTCCAATATCATATGAAAGTACATCAATGAGCATGCCATTGATGTTCAGGGACTTATGGACAAGTACACTGCAATATTTAAGTAAGTGATGTTACACATATCTTACTCAGACTCATTGCAATTAGGTGTCTCAGGGATGGTAATGGTACTGAAGCTGGATTATTAGGGATGAGTGCTTCTGCCAGTTCAGCTGCAGCATTGGAGTTGCATTGTCAAATGAAGGAGATACCAAGAGATCACAACCACTGGGTATTTGGATCTATGATGAAGGAGAAGTTGATAACAGTGCTCAAAGATCTTCACAGTAGGTATTTCTGGTATTCCATACATTCTCTTCTAATTGTCTTTCCATAAGTGACACATGGGGTTGAAGTTGGTGATCCCCAGAAAATCATTTGGCAGTGGCTTCTTGAGTTTGTTAGGAGGAACTCTCTCATCATAATCAACTGGCCACTTGGGGTGCCTCCACCAGGCCCTGGTTTTGAGTACAAGAAACTCAAAGCTGATGCTCTCCACCAACTTGTGGTACCTTATCTGTGGAGAAAAGTAGGCTCAATGTATAACGGACAATCTGACAACAACAACAACAAGAAAAATGATTGTCTGGATGGTGTGCTGGAGGTCAAAATCAAACCCAGGAATGAAGGTATTGCATACTCTTTTTGTCTGACTGATCACTGACCATTTTTGCAGATGTCATGAGCATAAGGGATGCACACCCATTAAAGGGAGAGATCACACTGGTCAAGGCTCCTGATGGCATGGTTTTGTGCAAGGTGTCTGATGATCCTGAGTGGCAGAAGTCTTGTGAAGAAGAGGATCCAGGTATGGCAGCACCTCATGCACAGAGTGGAATCCCATTTCCATTGCACAAGTGGGCTTGTGTGGAGGTGATGGATAATGATACAGTTCCTTGTGAGGTGAGTCAATCCACTCGACCTCTGGTGTCCACTAATGTTCCCCAAGGCCTCACACTCTGACTGCCAAATGCCCCTGCATGACAAAGGCAGGGATGCATGCTCCATCACTGGCAACTGCAATGTAGTGATTTATCCCACTGCATTTTGGTCGAAACTAACAGGCAACATGCACAGGATGCACTTCATGACCCACCAGCATGCACAAGCCACAAGAACACTCGAGAGCCTGGTCAATCTGAGCACCCCTTGCCAGCTCAGCACTATGGGGTGAGGTCCAGACATATCAGTTGATTAAAAGACTAATGGAGGACTGCACAGGATCTACATTGTGATGCTGCCCCAAGCTGTTCACACCCATGGCACCCTGGCCCTTCTCAGCATTCCACCATCTTGGCATTATGAGGTGAGTATCCCAGGCATTCTGCTTCTTGAAGGAGACCAATAGGATGTCCTGCAGGACCCTCATTATGACCATGCCAATTATAATGATCCTGGCCCCTCCAATGTTCCCTACAATGTTCGTGGCTTGATCGTTCATTGTCACATTTTGTTTAGCTTCTCTATAGGTATTACCACCTGCCCACCACAGTTCGGGGCATTTCCCTCCATCCCATCAGACATCACATACCATCTCACCCTGACCATCATGTTTACCATGATGCTCCATATATCTCTGACTACTACCCCCCAGCCCAGCCCACAGCACAGCAATGGGTTGACAGAGGTAGTGCTGCACAGTATGAGGATGAGTTTCCTGAGGATTACTTAGATTATTAGTCTCCTCAGTATTTTCTTTTGCAATATATGTCTATTTTTCCATGATAGGGTGAGCAGTGAGTGAATCAAATCTCAGTTCTCTGTCATTTTGAATGCAAGAGCATTTGTGTCTACTTGACTATTATTTTGTTACCCCCTGTGGCCACACTGCCATAGTACTGCTCACTTGATCTACCAATGAATTTTCTACTGATTGACATTCTACAGGGAAGATGCATATACTCAAAATACTGTACTCTTGTTTGAAGAGTTTGAGGTGCAGAGAGTTGGGTCAGAGAACATTTGAGGTGAAGCTTGGAGGTCACACCTACAGATAAAGGAGCCTCCATCAATGAGGGGATATGGTGACATTAAGCAAGTGTTGATGTGGTGATCACTGACTGACAACTCTCCTAGTGTCAACTGTGTCCAATGACCAGGGGCTCTGGTGAGTTCTGTTGCCTGTTTGCCTGTGTACCTTATCTATATTTTGATACTGTGATCAATTGTTTTTCCTTGGTGAGTTGAGGGAACTGAGTGGAATTCAAATGGAATTGACATGATTATCTTGAAATAATGGGTAGATGGCCTGAATTTTAAGGGGACTAAAAACACTCAAAACTCAATGTCTTTCAAGTTTGACAGATAGGGTTTTTCCACATGGTGAGGGGGGTAGCAAGGTTGGAAAGCAAGGATTGAAAGTGGTGTTGAGGCAAGGTTGGCAGTACCTCAGACTAAAGGGACTTGGGGGGCAACATCTTTTGCTTACTAATCAGGTGTTTTTATCATCATCAGGATACTACAGTTCTATGTTACATGCAAGCACTGTAGAGCTGCAGAGGGTGACTTCTGAATTTATTTTAGTCTTGTCTGGGTTCTCTCATTGACTTTGCCCCATAAACATTGTTGTTCAATGCTTTTTCTAAGAGCCTATTTTTGTGTTGAGAATTAATCTACCTGCATTGCTACTAAAACAGGTCTATCTTTTATCAGGTCCACCATGGTGTTATCATTTGCAGTTGCACAATTTGCCCCCATTTAATCTGCTACATTGGCCCTTCACTGTGCTCTGTGAGTTAGTATAAAAAGTAGATAATGTTACCTGTGCAATAAGTCAATACAGACCTGCATGGTGGATCTGTTTGTCTTGAAGCTGCCACAAAATTGATTTGACAGCATTTTGGTGTTCTGACATATAGTACATGGTCATCCTACTGGCCTCTATTGAGAGGGGTGGAATCCCCAACTGGCCTTCAGGGGGAGGGTGGGATGTCCCACAGTAGCCTCTGAAGCTCTCATTGGACATCCCACTGTCCATAAAAAGGGGGTTGGGACATCCCATGGAAGCCCCCAAAGCTATCATGGGGCATCCCACTGGCCTCCAGAGAGGAGGGTGGGATATCCCACAGTAGCCTCCAAAGCTATCATGGGCCCTCCCACTGGCCTCCAAAAATGGGGGGTGGGATGTCCCATCATTGCCTCTTGGTTGTTCTACATAGATGACCTTGATGAACATGTGACTAAAGGTGGGATTGAACCAGCAGTCTCCTAGGTGTTGACCTTGTGGTCAAATTACTGAGCTATATGGTTTGTGTACTAATGTCAGTTGCTTGGGGGTTAGATCAGCACTTTGGGAATAATTATCCATGAAGAGTAATACACAGAATGCACCATCTCCAACAGACTTCAGTGGTCTTTAGCAACACAAGTCCACCTTTCCTTTGAGAATCAATGGGGTTCAGTTTTCTGCCCATCCTGGCTGGATTGGTATTTGAAGCACATGGTGGTCCACTGGGGGCCTTACAGCCCAGGGTAATAATGGGACATTGGTTCCCACAGCAATCAGATTACATAACCCCTTTGGACAGTGGGGTTCTCACATGCTTGTTCCCCTCAATAGTGTCATGTATTGTGCTACAATCTATTCCTTGGCTGGGAAGGTCTTCCACTCATCCTCATTGAATGCATTTAGTATGATCTTATTAATGTGTACTCCTTCTATAAGCAATGGAACTTGCTCATGGGACAGTGATGAATCCATTAAAATTTATCACAGTGATGCAAGGCTCACTTCCATAAGTATTGTATGATTCTGGAGATGACACCTCACAGTCACACTGACTTCCCACTTCAAATCTGTGCATAATAAGTGTACCAAATGGTTTTGGAAAGTTGGTGGTTGCCACATAAATAGCCCCTTACTTTGCCAGGTATTCTCATCATCCTGGATGATTGTGACAATTATGGTTTCTTGGTCAGAAGTGGGATTTCAGTGTGAATATGAGCTGAACTTTTGCAGCTGAGGACCCCTGACACCTAAGGCAGCCATGGGACAGCCCAAAATATATTACCAAAGCACTGGGATTATGGGACATCCCAGGTCCTGCACACTGCAAATAGCCCTGGGACATGGCCAGATGTCCCTGGGATGACCTGGTCTGAGTGGCTTTTAGCTTGGATGATTTGTAGAAAAACTTCAGCCTAAATGCTTATGAAAATTGGTTACCTGAAGTGTACCAACTCGGGCAGTGTCCCCGATTCTGTGGGCGAGATGGGCATGGTGGAGCATTATGCGGGGTGCATATTCCGAGAAAAATCCGTGTCCGGGTATGGGCTACGATGGTATCGAGATACTGCGATGACATAGGTGCATAATAATCAAGTAACTTTGAACGCGTTACATACCTTTTCAGCAGCGTCGAATTCGCATCGTTGTATCGATACCTGGTATACGTCAGAACAGGACACGTTTAGTTGATACGAGGGCACCCTTACAGCAGCCAGTTTGCACAGCAGATCCGCTTCGATCCTGAGCGTACTCTGATCGATATTCTCCACATCTCCATGTGAAGACCAAGGCGGGACTTGATAGCGTAAGCGCAAGAGCATCTCAAAATGAACAGAGAACGAAAGACCTTTACCATTTGTCTCGATTCCGCTGCCCCCATCTTCATCACATCCCGCTCTACATTGAACGATGCCAGACTCGGCAAACACTTTCTTCTTTGGACGTCGCCCGACGGGATCACGCTTCGCCACAGCGGAGATGAGGAACATAAGTAGGAAGATGACTCGAGGGTGGCTGACTCGGAGGTGTATCGGAGGGCACGGTGAGAGGGGAACCTATAGTAATCAGCAACCACGAATTTAGATGCCATACTAGGAAGTTAACGGGCCAAACACCAACCTCCACGAGACCGTCAGAGCCGACACCTCCGACTGGTGCACTGCTATCCATTAGAGAATGGAGGGCAGCCAGGCAGGGTTCAGTAGCTCGCGTACGTCCGCCATGTGTATGGTAGACGATGCCGAGCATAAGTGTGTGAACGGTAAGTGCAGCAGTCAAGGGATCTTCCTCAGCGTCCTTTACGTCTGCGGGTGGTTGTTCTGTCAATGTTTTGTTGTCAGACTCTGTCTGAGGCCTTGACTGCGACGCTGCACTATCGTGCACCTCCTGAGCAGTTATCGAGTACGAACGCGTCAAAAATTCAGAAGCCTCCCTCTTCATCACACGTTCCTGACCACCTTCCTTAGTACTGTTGCCATCGTCGAAAACCAACGACAACAGTTTCTCGGCACCTTCTAGCGCATCTCCTACCATGTCCCACACCTCAGCCGCAACCAATACCCGTAGGCGCAACACGGCGACTAGTTTCAACATCGAGAAATGCTGGTTCTGTGCAGCGATTGCTGAGAGGTTTATCAAAGCAGTTAGAGCAGCCTGTACTTCCAGAGGATTCGTTTGTGGCTGGATGGAAACAGACGAGTCTGCACCCATGCCATGAGAAAATGGAGATGCAGGCGGGGAGGATGTAAGCTGGGTTATGAGGGCGAGATGGGCCGCATATACGATTGTAGGAGGGTCCGATGGAACGAAGGTGGATATCAATCTACGGAGCACAGCACGTGCAAACCTTGTATTGGATCGCCAAAACGCAAAGTGGGCGTTTAGTAGCGAGAGATGGTGACGGAGATGTCTAAGAATGGGATGCTGGAGAAGCAATGAACAAGATACTCGTATATATGCGCATCTTCCATACCTTCTGTGCAAGTAAGAGCTTCGGGAACCCGAGTAAGAGTGATAAGAGAGGGACAGAGATCCGAACTTACCCCCTTCCCAATTGCTTTCTCGACCTTCGTGAGATGGTGAATGGTGGAAGCGGACACGATCCTCTCCAGATAAACACACTCACTTCTTCTTCGAGTCCCATTGTCCAATCATGTTCACCTGTCTTACAAAACCCACTCCTGATAACCCGCATACCCACCTCTGCGAGAGCTGTCCACGCATAGCACTCCACGTCAGGGGCCAGAGCTGGCAGTTGCAAACACAACCGTGTTGACTTTAGAGACAAGAAAAGGGACAAGGGATATTTTTCGTGTGTCGGGGGATGCAAGAGAAGCGCTGGCAAAGCCAGGAGCAGCACATGGGGTGGAAGAGGCTTCAACCCAGGTGACGGCGGAGGTCGAGACAGCGGTACAGAAGCAGAGGACAACAACGCTGATGGACAGTGTGGATCTGACGCTGTTTCCGGAGAATCTACAAGATTTGGGTCCGTGCGCAGTCTTTTCTGCGGCCTTGGGTTTATGTCGACCATGAGAGTAATGAGGTGGAGTGTGACTACTGACGCGTGACACGACTAATTACGAAGTGTGACATGTCGCGTCATAGGCTCAGATCTCAGATCCCAGCTCCAACATTCGCTGTTCAAGCATCCTATTCAGCCTCTCCTAGCGCACGTCTATTAGCAGAATAACAGCAACTAATATAGACACACGTAGCACACGCTTCTGCCCTACCAACGCCGCAAATTCCTCCGCCCTGCTTTCGGGCGACATATCAAGCACATCTTCCAACGTCCTCCCATACAACATTATAAATGCTGCAAAGGCATTCATACCATCCACCCCCGCAAGATCTGCTTCGCCTTCCATTTCCTCTTCTTCCAGCCACTCCCTGTCTCCCCATAGCACGCCTGCTCGCCCTTGCTCAGCCCTCGCACAGGCTTCCTCGCCAAAACATCTTACCACCTTTGCAGCTTCTTCGATGGTATTTGCAAATGCCCATATAACTGAACACCCATTATCCTTCGTCCCGCACCCCTCCGCAATACTCACAATCCTTCTCAACCTTCTAATCGCTTTGAGGATCGGAGGAGTATACGCGTTCAGCCCCAAGCCTCCTCGATCTCCACTCTTATCATTCGCTCGGTAGCTTCTTGCGCTCGGATATGCCTCGAACACGACAAGAATCTCATCGTATCGCCATGACTCACTCGATATCCTCTCTGTGAGTGCCTCGATTTGCGCAGGCAAGGCAAACAAGGGCGCAAAGATAATTGCCTGGCCCGGATCGACGATGATATCGCACCCCCCGAGGGAATACCGTTCAGCTAGAATCACTCTACACGCGTCCCCCTGTAATTCCTGAACGATGGCGCGTCTTTGAATCATGGATAAAGATGCCATGTATCGATGGGCTGTCGTCGCATCGATCCAGTGTGGTGGGGGTGTAACCGTGTTTTGATCGATGACCTCGTCAGCGGTTGTTTGCGGTGGTGAATCTGCGAGGACTAGCGGCGCTTGCATGTGTGGTGTCTCAGGACGATCTGGCGACGACGCAGGTAAGGGCACGATACCCTTATTGCGAAGTCCGATGAATGTCGCGAAGAGGCCTCTTGCAGAGGTAGGGACGAGGCGGTCAAGTTTACGTCGTTTTGTAGCGCAGGCCGAATTGATTTCTTCGCGAGAGATTTCTGGCGTATGTTTGGAAGATCGATTTTCTGGATTTGTACCACCAACATGTTGTCGTGCTTCCACAAAACTGTGCATGACATCCTTAGGAACATGATCGACGAATCCAACAGAATCCATCTGTCCTTCTGGATGAGGCCTGCCTGCAGGTGACTGGGACATGAACTGCGGGTGAAACCCAGTACCGTGCATGGTCCTATCTCTGTGGACACCACCGAAGCGATTGATATCTTCCATGTTGGCACCATCTGTTTCGCCCCGGTAATGATCTCCATACCCCACGTTGTAGGACGGATCGTCACCGAATGGTCTCTCGATGCATCTGATACTACCCGCATTCGCATTTGTGGCTCGAGGCGCCGCACATTCAGGACGTTGGTCTGCGTCAAGGCATGGATTCACATCCCTGTCTTCCTCGGCTTGGGGTTCATCGAACTCCTCGTTATACCAACTCATCTCCGCCCTTTCGTTGCTGTTGCCATCTGTTTCCCTATTCTCATTCTGAACCTCTTTATCCCGCCCTTCCCCTGCAATCTTATCCCTCTCCCACCGAGCAAGCACGTACTCCACTTCCTCGTCCTTGGATTGTCTGCATACTGGGGTAGGACTCGCACCCAACCCTTCGAATCCCCGTAAAACTTTGGCTGCGCTCGCCCTGTCTTCTTGGACATCCAAAGCATTGATAGTACCCATTGCACCGGCCTTGACCCCATCCAACACGTCATCAACCCCTGCAACTTCTTCGTCTGTAGGGATCGATGGTCCGAACTTAAACGGCCTATCAAACTTTCAGTATTTCGCATTCATCGGAAAGAAATTACTAGTAGGAAGCGCTTGCGATGCCAATAGCGAAAGCGACGACCCACAATTGCGGAAACCATCGATCGAAAGGAAACGCACACCCATGATAGATTAAGTGACAAGGCCTTTAATCCCTTCACAGGTTCCAAAAATGGCGACATGCTGGCGCTCTTTTCTTCCATGGCACCAGTGACTACTTTAGTTCCCCTCTCTGATGCCACCAGGTTCGCCATCCGTTGTGGAAAGAGCGTTCTTGGACGTTTCGTAGGTGGCTGGAGAGTTGGCACTGTGTGTGCAAAGGTTAGGAATCACAGCGGGAACGCAAGTAGCCAAAGACCTCACCATCCATCAACAATACATCTTTTCCATCCAGTCTCTCCTCCAAAATATAAGCCACTGGGTCACGAGGCGACGCACAAATCTTCGTTAGGGTGGCGTCGAGATCCGCTTCCGAATCTACGTCTACAACTGCGTCGATGACGGGAGGTATCTTTACGTCCACGATTTGATCATGCTCTGCGGTGGTTGATGGAGGTTGCCCGAGCATCGAATTGGCGGGACTGAGAGGGGGGACCCTGTAGGTCTTGGTCACCGGAACGGGCGTAGGTGAGATGACTGATGTGATGAAAGACCCAGCGCTACAACAGAGCAGATAAGTATATAGAGACGCATGACAAAATGCGCCCTGTGCAACGAGAGGGAAGTTGAATGCACCTCTTTCCAACGACATCAGGCATCACATTCCTATGGCTTTCGCTTCCGCGGCCAAACATCCTAGTCCTGGGTATTTCGATCTCTTCTAAGAGGGGGGAGCGTCACAGATATGTCGCAACGTGCCGGCCGCAGAAAAAATGGGTAACATACCCATCTTATCAGCAGCCAACGAGGTGGGCGGTGATTGTGGTGGTGACATGTCCCATAGCTCGTCCACGTCGTTATCCGACGGTGAATCCGAGCGGTAGGACAGTGGCGAAGAAACAACGTATGCACCTATCAAAAGAGATGTCATTTTCCAATGTCGAGTACACAGCAACACAACGCTGGCATCGACGCACACCATCCGTTCACCACCTCCATGTGCCGTCCATGCAGACCGCCTTCCTCCTCTTCGATGACTTGTTCAACTGCGTGCTCAAGTGTAGGTACTATGGCGCCGTCAGCTGCGCAATTGAGGCCAGGAGTCCTCTCACATATGTTTTCGTGTTTCCGTACTAATTGATTGTCTGTTCCACTGTCGCACGGAAAGAGTGGAGGCGAATCTAAGAGAGAAATGTGGCGGGTTGGTGACTCGGACCTCAAGAAGTTGGCAACATGCAGTCCATCTGATACGTTTTCGTGAGGCTTGGATATTGCTTGTAACAAAGACCAGACGTTCGCCTGTGTTGCTTCATCCATCTTGTACCGAACGTCCCTACGCAACAATGCGTCGGTAAACAAGGCCACTCCGACTACATTTTACTCACAAGACCTCATTTATATCCGGAGTAGGAAGCTCTGTGATCACCTCGTCGGCGACGGGTTTTAGGATCAAATGATCCTGCAACGACGACCTAGTCCGTGGGATGGAGGCCAGGGCTCCTGTACAACCGAGTTTGGGCGTTTTGTGTCTCGCTAGCTGAGTTAACACGGGCGACATTGGCCTATACAACTCGGAAAGCTTGTCGTCTGTGTCTCGTGTAATATGCGTATATGACTATATGTGGGTACCCGCCGACTTACAAGGATCACTTTGTGGTTCGAAACAGGATTTCTTGGATCTGAGTTCGGTGAGTGGCGAAAAGACATCTCTGATGAGGTCAATTGTGCCTTGTGGGGCAGACCATCGTTCTTGATATGGTGTAAGGTTGAGCGAGTCCAAGTACTTAGCGAGCGCCTCGAACGGGTCTGTAGGAAGTAAGAAAGACGTGGCGTCTGCCAGTGGCACGGAGGCCAGCGTTTCGAGCAGGATCTATGCGTGCGTCCTCAGTGTATTAGCGGGTGTTTTTATGTATAGAACGATGATAACACATACCTTCTCCACTCCCTGTTCCGTGTATTCGACATAGTTGGTGGTGAGGTGTGCACAGGCATATGGTAGGAGTATGTCGCGAATGTGGGGATCGTCGTATGGGCCCATCATACCCCTTCCTCGACACGGCTGTCGTTACTTACCCTAGGTGTTGCCGAGCGATCGCAGATCGAATAGGGGTCCATCTTTATTACCATCTATGGAATGCGTAGTATTGCAGTCGATCACCGGGTCCGTAGCGGAAGCATATGGAGTACTTCGCTCCCCATCTATGTACATAGGGATTGGTTTTTACATTTATTGATTTGATCCTATCAATTGAAGGGGGTCTATGTGGACGCAAGAACGAGACAGCAGGTTAACGATGGTCAAAGGTAAAAATGGAAAGAGGGCTAAGGTGCGTCCGAGTAGATTGCATAAAACAGGTCACAGATAACATTACTTGGTGAATTCTCTATTGACTATGTGATTCAGGGTTCTAAGCAACAAACGGGTGATTCGGAATAGTGAATGTGGATGTAAGCTGGTGGGTATGCGCGTTGAAAGCTATTAGTTAGTGAGTTAGGTATGTGACCATAGCGGGGAGTGTGTCGCCACAGTGATATGGTGTCCCAGGCGGGCTGTGTCACTAGTCTAGGATTGGGCTGCACACACTGGTGAAAGTCGGGGGCGCCGGATGACCTGTGCCAAATCATGCACCTCTCCGCTGAGATATTTTGGTCTGGTTACGCGCGAGATCTTCCAGCCTTCTTGAGATGGGCGTCCACGCTTGCGTCATATCACCTGGATTGAGTAGCGTTCACCGGTTCTTCCCCTGCCGAAGCTCGAGGTATTGTTCGACCTGGGGACCCTTTCGAGTCTGGTGGTTCATTTGCTTTATGTGAGTATGGGAGCACGCAGGTGGGTTTAGGCAAAGATGATGTTCGCAGGACATCGATAGTAACGTGTGATCAGGTTAATGTTAAGCGTTGTTAGGAATACATGTGAACGGCACTCACCGTTTATTCCTTGTCTGTTGCCCATGAAATCCAGCTATCTGGTATCGCATTGATCAGCGAGTCATTAATGATTGCGATATCGAAACGCTCCGTAGGCGGGCAGTTGTGCCAGTCAGCCCTCACTCGACTTGCAGTGTATCAAGACTCGTTTGCCACACTCTTCTTCCAGACGTAGCTCGTGTGTTTCTATGTAGAAAAAGAATCGATGGAAGGCATCTATAACCCTGGCAGGCCACTTGGTCAACTTGAGCTGGGCCAGGAAATAGTTCTTCGCGAACAAGAATTCAATGAAGGAGAGATCGTTGTCGGGCTTGTCATGTTTCGAGTCCACTAGCCCTGCCACGCCTTTTAGTCCCTCCCGTGTAAAGAACCGTAAGGAAACATGTTTGAAAGCTTCAAGGCAAATGATCATGTACTCCGAGGGTCTTATCCGCGGTATCGTTGGTACCATTTTGCCTGTGTCGAAGGCTAGCTGGAGTGGGTCTGGTTGAAGCCTTGCCCGAGCCTGCTGTTGATTTTCCCATTCCCGCTCGAGTGTTTCTAACGCCTGCTCATGGGTGAATTCTGGGTGTCGAAGTACGACTCTTAGAAGAGGTGGGAAGTCGGGACGCCCGGCCTGGTCATACTGCAGGAGTGTATAGTTCTGGAGAAAAAAAAGAGTTGTGTTACTTGGACACTGGCAAGTGTACCTCGCCTACTACGTCGTGCATAGAATGGCGGGTGCAATGATGCTGACTTTGGTGGAAGCTGCCGGTGTGCTGAAGTGGACTAGAGTGATCGGATGTCGGCAAGCAAGTTTGGCCCCAACGCTCCCCCTCATCCTCTCGCCGCACCACTCCGAGATTTGTCTCCCGCTCTTCCTTGTAGTCCTGACACTATGTGTTCTGCAATGTATACAACAGTACAATACAAAGCCCTCCGGGCGCCCCTGGACGCCACTGGAGGAAGCGTCTTATGTTTGACTATTTGAATCTGGACGTAGATACTGTAGGTAGTCCGACGAGGCAGATTATATAGGTCCATAGTCTATGCTAGCGAATGTTTGTCAAATAATTGAATTTTTACAAATGTTCGTGGATTAAGTTTATTTCTTTCGGGGGGGGTCTATATGGGGTGGTAGATGACATAACTGTTGCGTGGTTAGAGATTGTGGGTATGGTTAGCGAGGGACGTACGAGCAATCCTCGATGATGTGGAGGATGGGCTTGACACATAGTGAAGTAGATTCACAGACTTTTCCTCCGAGTGTCCATACGGCGTCAACGATACCGAGTCGGTAGAAGGTGTCTGCAGGGGCTGTGCCATGGCAGGGGACTGTTTCGAAATTGAGAGATAACCAACCCCGGTCGTTGAGGGATCGGATTTTGGTCCTGCATGCGAAGGGTGGGTGGTTTGTTTCATCGCAGGAGATGATGCGAAACCCGTGTGATTTGTATTTTAGGAGTGCTTGGATGCTGCTGGCGGAGAATGAGCGCTGATGCAGGCTCGCGGTATTGATCATGGCATGGTGACGCAGAGTGAGGCTAGGGTACGTGCAATACAAGGAGTCGGCGGTGAAGAAGTTCATCACGGCTGTTGAGTTGAATTGAAAGATAGGGGAGAGGGCGGAAGTGTTTCTGGACACGACGACATCGATGAGTTTCTGACCATTCCCGAAAGTGGTGACAGTGTAGATAGTGGAAGGGGGGTAGTTCTGGACGTTGATCCTTCCATTGCAGACAATGATGTAATTATGTTTGCGGAGAAGATTGTATAGTTGGGCTTGGTTGTGACGGGGGACGTAGATGTCAAGGTCCGACGATTCCCAAGTGCAGGAGCTGGCTGGGAGCACCATCCACAGTGCCGCAGATCCCGAGACAACCGCATCGCATGCAGACAAAATGTCCTTGAGATGCTTAGTGCTTTGGAAGAAAGGGGAGCAAACGACGTCGAGTTGGTGCTTGAAGTACCATCTGACACGTTCGGCATTCGTAGTTGACATGGCAGCAAACGAGAGGAGGTCCTTCATGTCACAGTGCTCGAAGACAAGCTGTAACAGGTCGGTGTCTGCGAAAAGAGGGAATTCGGAGATAGTAGGGGCGGGTGAAGTCATGTTGTGCGTTTCCTCGAGCTTGCGGTGATTTCCCTCTTTTATGGAGAATGAATTTAGGGGTGGGGGCTAGATTGTGTGATGGACGAGGGTGGCATTGCAAATTCAACAATGTCATTGTTCTGATACAATTTATAGTCCGGGCTAAGAATATTGATGACGTCATGGTGGTTAGGGATTGTCTATGAGGTAATGTCCAGATTTCTAGGTTAGAGAAGGTTCGCCGTAGATTGTCCATGAAGCAATATGTGAGATCATCTAAGAAGCAATGTCATGGTAGATTGTCTCTGAAGCAATACGTTGGTCGTCTATGAAGCAAAAAATGTTGTTACGGTTCGAACAGTGAAAATTGTCAAGAAGGAAATGGAATTTGGATTATTAATTCGGCACACAGGTGTTGTTGGTCGGGGGAAGGCATGGGTGCAGGTTGTTTAATCTGGGAATTTGTCAGCTCTTATGGGAAGCGGGTAGGGGAGTGGGCATTACAGGATAAGCGCATCCAGTATGGCGTCCATGTCGTTCTCTGGCCAGATGTTGATCGCCCGACCATGGTTTCTGAGTCGGATAAATAAGTAGGAGGCACGCGAACGGTGATATTGATGGCGGTAGCGGTCGAAGATGATGCAGAAGTGGAAGTGGTTGACAAAGACGTCGCTTTCAAAAGGAGTTGTGTTTTGGGGGAAGAGGTTGTTTTGGTGTATAATTTCAATGTCATCGTTGAGCTGTCGAAAGCATACAAGCCGTTGTCCACTGTATCCGGCTGTGGATAGGAAGAACGCCAGAACGGTTGACATTGGTGGAGGTGGAGGAGGCAGACGTGTTAAGGTCGATGTGATGTAGATGTTTCCGGTAAGGTAAGCAAGGAGGGGCTAAGAGTGAAAAAGTTAGAGCGGATGATGACGACGTAACGGGAGAGGGGGGGTAAGAGATGACGTGCTGAATGGACCGGGTTTCTAAATCGCAAGCCCAGCAATCTCTACACCGCTGTCAGCATTCGGTTCGGGTTCAGGAAGACAAGGCTCCTGCAGAAGATAGACGGCTTGTAATTCAAATTGCGTTTTAGAAATAGTCCATCGGCCATTTTCATCCTTTTGATGATAGCGATTGAAATGGGTTTCGAGTAAGACGAGCGCGCGCTTCTCAAGGTGGGAAATGTCTAATTTCGTCATCGAGCTTTTGCTTTTCAGAATCTGTTGAGCGTCGAAAATCGAGTTGAAAAGAGTGCTCTATGATGATAATGAGCGAGGCTTCTGGGAGGCAAGTTTTAGGACGTACGACGCCACCACCTTTGGGCCTCTGCCAACGAACTGCACGGATAAGTCTGTGGTCATACTCATTTAGTGCTGTAGAAGCCAATGATGATGTTGAGTTCGGCTGAGCATTACAGGTGTGACAGAACGTACGTAGCATGGGGTTGGAAAATTCAGAAAGCAAAACGTTGGCGTATTGTCCGATTTTCGTTGATAGAGGAAGTATGGTGATAGAACATTGGCTGTCGGGGCTGCCATCTTTCATGAACCATGTATTGGTAATGTGACTGAGAATCCAGATGTTGACGGGTTCATTTGTATTCGGATTGCAGAGTATTTTGCTGCGGTCATCGTAGGGGTCAGTGATACCCCAGGTTGCGCTGGGTGGGATGCGTCCAAGTGCGAATGTGTTGGCTTCACTATTTGAATACGTAGAGAGGATTTCGATCTGCCTTGGGGTGTGGTAAGGGGATCATAGCTTGCAGTTAGTCTTCGAAGGTTACCAGTATCCGATGATGCCTACCTTAGCAATGGCTCAGGGCATGTGGCCACGCGCTCTGGGTCAAGAACCCCTGAGTCCGGTGGCGGTCCCACAGCACCGACGGTTCCAGGGGTTGCAGGTGGTGGGAGCGGAATATCGTTTGAATGTGTTTCGGGTGGCGAGCCAGCGGATTTTTGCAATCCGGAGCATACAGTTTGGTGGGCGGTTGACTGGTCAGTGGTGCAGGAAGTGCTCGTGCTGGGCAACGTGTCTGTTGATGGGGTGGAGGAATCGTCATGTTCGCCAGAGGTGGGTTGTGGTTCGGAAGTTGTTGTAGTTTCAGATGGCTGCAGGGCTGTCTCTGGAATGTCGGGATCGTTGGTGCGAGGTGTCATGGTTCTGAGTGACGATGCGACTGTCCGCATTCGTTTGGGTGCTGATGCTTCTTTAGTCTGAGATGCATCGCGCTTTGGGGCCATCGCAGGGAGCGAAATCACAAAGCTATGTAGAGGCGTTTGGGATGGCTTTAAGGGCCATCCTCCAAATTGCTGGGGTTGGCTGCAGTGTGGACGGCGGTCGTTGGGGATGGCAGAACGACATTTGAATTTGATAGGAGCATCGGTGCAGCAGATTGCGACGGGGGATGTACAAATGCTCTGGGGGGGGGACTCAACGGAACAAAAGCTAGCTCGTTATTACATAATAGAAGTTCGGTACAGGGAGGCATTTGTTTTATGTAGTGTCCCCCAATATCTACGTATATATTCTTGTTAAAATTGAGATATTTGAAGGCGGCAGGCGACGAGCTGTAGCTCGGGTCAGATTGAGCAAGCATATTTTGTATGGGAGGAAGACATACATGCATTACATTGTGTATGTACTTGGCATGGACGCAGAGGAATGACGCCGACTTCGTAGCGAAGTTGAGGTAGAGCTAGCGTCCTGCATGTTATGTTCGGGTGCCCAAGCGTCCGCAAGTTCTTCGGTGGTTCTATTAGCGTGCATGCACCTTATTTCCATAGGTCGTGACGTGGAGGACATGACTCCTGTCGGCTGGAGGGATGTCAGAGTATAGGTTGTAGTAAGGAGTAATGATGGTTATGCACTTGCACGGTACGGGCAGATTGGAGACGTAAGACTTGCTTGCAAGTCAAGAAGACGCGTAAGTGAGATTTGCTCGCTTGAGTACGCAGCACGACGAGATCAAACTCAGCGTCGACTTCGACGAAGTCCCCTCAGGATAGTAGAACTTCATGGATTGGCGTTATTGTTCCGTCTTCATTTCGTTCCAAAATCTCCACGGGCCCGTTCCATTCCCATGGGGGGCCCGGCAGTCTCGGATCGTGTGCGTTCTGTGCAGTCATGTCGTGAGCCAGAGGGAGGTCCTGAGGTAGAGATTCTCGGGCCTCAAGTGGTCGCTGATGACCACGATTGGGAAACACGATAAGAAAAAGAAGGGCACATAGGGACATGCAATACCTTTGTAAAAACTTTCCTCTGCATGTGGAGATGGCTGCGGAACTGAACAGACGGAAGCGGGACTTTGAGAACTCGGCTCGCAAAGGTCGCCATGAGGTTCAATCGCTCGAGCTGGTTCCGCCACGCAGTGGTATTCCCAGCACTGCACAGAGACAGGCTCTGTACTGCATATGTGGCTTTCATGCAATCTCTGCCGATTTCTCAGAATCGTGGTGGTCTCTGAAAATATAAAACAAACCCATTCCAGTTTCCAAAATCGCCAACACAGAATTTGTCCAGGAAACCGTAGATATGGACGGATACAGGGTACAATGCACTAAAAGGTTTGGGGATGGGCAGCGTCTTGTAGACGAGCAGGTGCGACCTCCTTCGATCAGCAGAGGTAGGATCTCGAGCAATAGTTGCCCACTCGACCATATGGCTAAGAGAGGATGGGAAGGATTGCCATTGCTGTAGGTCGTCAACGAGCGTGCGGCTGTGAATAATTGCTTTCAGGTCCTCTGGCCAGAGGTCTGCGCTGAGTAAGTGACCCGGAGATGGTAGGAAAGACATTGGGGGTACGGAGAGAAAAGACCGGCACAGTCCTTGATTATAAATGCGAGACCGGTGAAGCATGATTGGTCCTAATATAAGAGAGCTGAAATTCCTATGGTCTAGGCGCCTCAAGACAGGGATGAAGTCGACGACAACGTCACCATAGTGTTTGGATGGCATTGGGAGTAGGTTGTGGCTGTTGCGGCGTCAAGATCTGCCAGGCGCACCAATTCGTTATGCAAATCGTGCTGCAAACGACCGAGGCATCGATGGGGCGAGAACGATCGAAAGATGGCTAAGCCTGACAAGGAACGAGCACGAGATAACATAACGTATGCATGCTGCACACCTCTCGCACTGGCTAAATCGACGATAACCTTTTTGAGCGTTGTCCCTTGAGCTTTGTAATCGGTGAACGCCCAGCCAGGTATTACCGGGACCTGGCGCCATGTAATCTGGAATCTTCCTGCATGTTCAGAAAAGTAAGAGAACGTACAGTTTTGAGGGAACACAGCGACAATGTGCGGGTCTTCTCCAGGCAACAGAAGGGTGGACGCGGGAACCGCCACATACACACAGCGGATAATGCGTTTACCATGGACTGTAGTACAAACAATGTCATGCACAGTCCCACGTGCGCCATTTACGACTTTTCCGGCGACCGACAGATTTTCCGAGATAAGGACAGGCATGCCCGGAAACAGAGGAAGCCGTCCAAGGTAGTCCTTAGATTCTTTTGGCCGAACCAATGCTAATCGATCGTCTTCTTCGCCCGTCAGGCGTTCACCATCACAGAAATGTTTGGCATAACAGTATTCAAACGGTTGACCAGTACTACAAGCAAAAAACTTCGCCATTTCTTCGTTCCAATGATCGCGCAGGCGCCGCTCTCCGAAAACGATCGGGGCCTCGGCGAACTGTTGGAATTCATGTTTGTCCTTTTTATGCAATTCGGTGAGTAGCCTTTGTTGGAGATAATGCAAATCGGAAGGCTGGCTGACGCTGGACATGTCTGCAGAGCCCAATCTAATGCGGGCAAGCATCTCGATGAACATAGGGTCTGTTTTTGCTTGTTCGTTTTGAACAAGCTGTACGACATGTGTTAAAGACCTCCATAGAAATGCACCAAATAGTCGCCACTGAGATTTCACCATTTCAAATGTACACCTCGTTAAGTTATTTACCACAGCATGTGAATATAACGCAGTACCATTTACAGGACGGAGCTGGGCCATATCGCCAGCGAAGATGACGTTGACCCCACCGAAGGGCAGATCCTTTTTGGTCGGATCCCCGGCTTTGGCAAGACTAATTCGACTTGCAATGTCAGACAGAAGCTCCGCAGAGACCATCGAAACCTCATCCAAAACTAGATACGAAACATCGCGCCAAATGTCCTGCAATTCATCCATATCCACGTTACGCTTGTTACAACCCCGCTGCTGACCTTTCCTGTCCTTGCTAAAGGAGCGAGTGTTCATGAGTGTGAGTGCATGAATTGTGAAACCATCTATGAGGCAGGCCGTGCTACCCGTTGGTGCACTCAACAGGATTTCTCGGGAACGTCCCTGTTGTGTAAACGCGTCCACAATGGCTCTAATAAGGTGGCTCTTACCGGAGCCTGCAATACTCGTAATGAACATCAACATCTGTTCCGGATCGCGCCACAACATATGTTCGATTATTATTGTGAAGGCACGTCTTTGCTCAGGATTGTCTTGCAAGGTCCACTTGGAAACCATCTCTGACACAAAACTTTGGATTTCACAGTCATCGGTTGTGTCCTCTGCAGACAGTCGCTCCCTTTGGACGGACTCTACAGAGAGAGAAGCCACATTCACCTCCACGGTTGTACGCGGGCGTTTCCGGATCCTCGAGCTATCATTGATATTTGACTTGCCCTCTTGCGAACATCTCTGAGGTCTCTTTCGCTTTCGCTGTGAAGTCATGTATGTATTGTGGAGTGTTATCTGATCCTCGAGATTAGCACTGACTTCCATAACCTGTCCCTCCACGGTATGGGATCGCCCATTCGAACGTTCCTGCCCATGAAGAGCCCGAGACATTGAAATTATGTCCAGTTCATCCTGAGGTAGCCCCGCCATGCCATGCCCACCCGAATCGTCCGAAATCAATGCTTGCGCGTCGACCTCGATCGCGTAGTCCAAAGCGGAATCTTGAATGAGAGCTTCCTTCAACAGCTCAACATCGTATTCACATGGCTTCTGTACACGGAAACCCGTGGACGCGTTGCCACGGGAAGTCTTCGTGGTATAATCCCCTCGCACAATGTCCCTCGCGTCCTTACATTCCAATTCAATTAGGAAATTTGAGATAATCTGAGAGGACCATTCGGAGAAATGGTAAGTGTCAAATGCCTCCGTCCAACAGGAATAATTCTGAAGCAACTCGGAAGGATTCTGCCAAGGTCGGAACAAAAGTAACATCGCACGACAGAAATCCTCCATGCGGTAGTCCGATTTTCGTGGTAAAGGAATAGACTCCCCTAGCAGAACCGGCACGACGAAGGTGTTGCGAATGCAGAGTTCGTGCGTCGCAAGCTGCGGATGGGTGTCATTAGCAAACCTTGCACGTAATCTACGAGAATACGCCGGGCGCCCTGTAGTACCGAAGCAGGCTTCATCTGCGTTCCCTGTGCGTTGTTCGGGCATGGCCTCTCTGGAAGTTGACGAACGCTTGACCTTTTGCATTTGCTCCAGAAACTGCCATAAACACATCCCCTCGAATGGTGGAGCTGTAGGTCGCATTAAATAATCAAGAGTGTCCGACACCACAGACAGTGAACCCCCGGTTGTACGTGCCATGCACGTAGAGCCGTAAAGATTCCCCGGACAATCGAGGGTGCTCCCTCTTTCGCAGTCGCAATCACCATCAATGTGCCGCTCATGTGCAATTGCGATATCCACGAATTCGTGAAAACGTACGGTGCGGAACTCATGAGCTGTATAATAATCTCCACCGCCAATCAAGTAACTCATAACTTGTTGATGCGAGACCTCACGCCTACCCATCATGGCATTAACTGTCTTCGTTAACAGATTTCGTTCACGCACAGAAGACGAAGATTCGACGTCATTTGAGAATAACTTCCGATGGCTGTCAATGGCTGTGTGGATGGCTTGAAGCCCCACATGAACCTGTAAATTGTTCTTGGTAATATAATCGCTGATGTAGTAAGTCAACGCTTTCGCTGCAACTCCGGAGCCCACAAACTTGATATCCATATTACACTGCAGAAGAAACAAGGTAATGTCATTATAGTTATTTATACGCGGATGAAGTTGACGAAGGACGATAGACTGCGTCTCTGGATTGACGGAGGACTGCATCCATACGGAACCATCAATTCGCATATGACAATTTTCATCCCCGGGCTCCTCGCCAGGCCGAAGATGTTTAAAACAAGTCGGTGTATGTTTGTGCCAGTTACATTCAATAGCAAGACGTCGCACGAACTCCTGAAAGGCATCCATGAAAGCATCGTCATCGTGCTCTACAATCTGAGGGGGGAGTTGTAAACGAGCATCACGATCAACACCTTGTCGTACAGGTTTGGCGGGATTCGTTTCCGCGGGATCAACACTATCAGGTGTCGTTCCTGGCAGCTCGCATTTAATGAGATCCTCTAACCATTGGAAAAGCAGGCCTTCAAAATGTTCGTCGTCCATTATCATCGACCGCAAACGTTCTGGATTTGGATGGCCCTCGACCCACAGCAACATATGACAATGTAACGTCCCTCTTCCCTGAGCTTCCACCGTGCCATAGTACCCAGAGCATTTCCCGAACAGACCCACCCCTTTGTTGTATTTCACAATGATATCTATAAATCCTCGAATAACAACATCAAATGCCTTAGCTGTGGCGGCGGGATGCGAAGCAACGAAGACTGCTCATTCATAAGCACTCAACTCACGCCACCGAGTAACCTCCATTCCACCGTAATGAGCGACGAGGAAATTGGTTGTGTCGTGTGGATTCAAGGTAAGAAAGAACGCAGGGGTGCCTAGTCGCCGTGTCAAAGACCGGATTTCGTTGCGACGACACAACTTATATCCATCACTACCAGGCAATGACCGACATATCACATTCAGTTCCCGAAACAAACGCAATGCCCTCTTCTCACCCACGGAGTCCACATGCGCCTTAGGATTCCGTTCCAATTTCTCAGCCAACGATATTATATTTGACTCCGCTTCCCGCACATCATTCACAAGGCTGTGTCGCCATGCAGATGGTATGCAAAACGCGGTGTTCTCACTCGCGGCCCGTTTCTGCAAAATGTTCCAACATATGAAGGGGAAAGTTGCATCCCGTGCAAAGGGGGAGTCAACCTGCCGCAGCAGATTTCTGAGCTGACGACGAAATGAAATTTGTTGATCTGGACGTCGAGCTGGATGGTTAAAGGCACCGATGCCCCATGGATCCAAGTGAGGAAAGACTGCAGTCATAAAGCCCGGCGAGTTCTCATTCATCATCTCAGAACCTGTCCGACTCACTAGAAATTTTTTGTGACTCAGTGCATGAGCCAAAGCCGTTGCCTTCATGGCTCGCCGTGAGCGCTCGGAGCGATCACCATCTGTATAAGCAACCGTCTCAGTAACCAGGTCAACCGCCAGTGCAGACCAGTCTATTCGGTCATCAGCTCCTGCAGACTCGCTCCCGTTCTGAAGGTGTGTTATCTCTATCCCTTGCAACACACCTGTATCCTCATCGCCACCCACCAGTGATGCCAAATTCTCCGCACTAAAGGTAATGCCCCTTTCGGAATACCATTCATTGTTTGATATTAACCACTCAATCATACATTTCACCCTAGCCCTGCTAACAAGCACCGGGGGAAACTTTCGCAGGGCATCCACACTTGGACGAAACATGCCGCCTGCAAACACGACACAGACAGCCCCATGCAGATCACCTGGTGGTGGCGGGAGGACTTTTGACAACGCCATAAGGTCCTGAGGCAACAAAGCCACATTCCCTCTGTTGAAATGCTGACTAGCTTCCTCCGGAACACACCCCCCTCGAATGCTTTTAGTTTGGTAATGATGAGTAATAACTGTAGCACGACAGGCTGCGACAAGCATTAACTCCAAAGAACTCGCAGACCCAATACTATCTTGAACCTCCTGCGGCAACTCCGCGTGCGCGTAATATTGAAAGTTAGCCATTGCGTCCTTCGGTTGCAGGGGCGTCCTCGCCATCAACAGCTTTCGACATGATGAGCACATCTGTACATCCGCAACGTCATGTAAACAACGCATCCCGTGTGGGCAAAGAATGGCCCCACTGTATTTCACTAAATCGTATGTCTGAGGAAGACACGCCAGAGGTAACCAATCGTTTCTCAAAACAGAAAGCATCTCTGTAGTTGGAAACACATCTACAAGATCCCTGCAGGAAACCATCTGAGCACACACAGCACAGACGTCCTCCGCAAGGTGCTGTGGCGAGATGTTTTTTTGCCAATCTCGGATAATGTTGAGCTTCTCACTCATCGGGACTATCGGCAGATAACTAGATCGCACTCGTCCATCCGTTGTTGTGTGCTGCCGTCGGGCCTGCGTTTCCCCCCTCTGAATAGCCCTGACTTCTGCGAGATTTCTCTCTAATGAAATCACAGGTGGAAGCGCCGGTGCAAGGCACTGTCCGCGCCTTGCAGTTTTTAGCTGTCGAAACACATACAATAGAGATGGACAACGTGTGCTACACTCATGACCACGAAGGGCATCCATGCAGACAAGACGTCGCAAATGCTGTCGCAAAAACAGGCCGTGGTATTCTGCAATAGATTTAATAGCCTTCAACGTCAAGTAGGGGAACTGTTCCACAAACTCCCGGACAGAGGTTACACGACAGACCAGCAGCGGTCCTCTAGGGTACACGGACCCTACGCTAAGATCATTGCGCTCTGTAATGCGCTCCAACACATACTCGCGTCGCAAAAACTCATAGCTCATAGCAACATCATCACTGACTCCAGCGATGTCTATACACAAGTGACGCACGTCACTGTCCATGACTCGTAGCACAGTATGCCTGTAAGCAGTTTGCACGACGTTCCAAAACGTGACATACAAACCCCAACATTCCCAAAAACCCCCAAGCCTCTCTTGCATGTGACTGGAGTTAACGGTCCGGTATGATCATGGACGACAAAGAGTTTGCAAACCTGGGCCTAACGGCGTCCAGGAACAACATGCTGTTTATGGTGGGGCATGTCCAGGTGGCTGACATGACTGGGTAGCTATCGACTTCCAATTTGCGAGGGGCTTATCATTCCCTGCTGCGCATCCCTGGCATGCGTCTCGATACACGGGTCGCTGGTCTTCGCATTATTGGAAGGTGCGAACCAAGCACCCCAGATGCACTGCATCCTGTATGCCGTGCGCCATGATCTCGCCCAGCCTACGCGCTTCGATCTGCCAGCAGAGACTCCTTCCATCAACCACTGCTCGGAGCTTGCGGCTGCTTTATCTCATCTCATCGCTAGTCACCCATCGGTCCCAGGGTCCCTTCGCTGATTTCTCCAGATACTTTTTGGCCCTCTTTACCAGCGATGGCTAATGCTGGAATGTTGCCTGCCGCGACCGCATAGACTCCCTTGTTCGCACCAATGTGTGGGCTATCCAAATCGATATCGTGCATACAGGCGCAGAACCTGTAGAACTCGTCCACCCCATGCAGCATCAAATGTCCCTCGCCACTTTTTACAGATGCCTTTTGGCCCCCAAGCCTGGAGACAGTGCCCGATCCAAGCCTGTTCCCAGCTGACCGTGCATATACTCATTTGTTCCTACTGACATCTGGGCAATCCTTCCCGACACCAATCACACAGACGCAGAACTTGTTTACTAAGTCTACCCCGTCCACTCCGTCCAACCCCCCAACACTGTCCACCATGCAGAGAAACAAACATGCAGCGTCCCCCTTACCCACCACCCCTAGCACTAAAAGAACACGTGGGAGACAAGTACCCGTTTCACTCGGTGGGGACCTGGTAAGAACGGAGAACCCAATGACAAGACCTTCCTCTGTCCCCATGCTGCTTGCGGGGGGACATTTAAGCGTAGAAAGCATGTAAAGGTCTAGGCCATTCTGATCCATAGGGATATGTCTATCAACAGTGATCACACTATGCAAATCAGAACAATAGCACCAATGCCTAGAAGGTGGGGCTCATAACCTATTGTGCAGAGGACAGGAAAGGATGAGAGCAATCAGGCAGAACACTTGCCTTATAGATTGATTGAGGTGGCAGATTTGAGTTTGTAGTAAGGGCTCAGTTGTTTGAGTAAACAGTAGAAAGAACACTGTGTTGTTTGATGGGGTCTAAGGTAGAATACCCTGAGTTTATATACATGTAGACCTATGCATGGACCAGTAGTGTATCAGGAAAGTACTACTATGTATAGTATAGAACAGCATAGAAGGTCATGGAATATGATGTCATGTATGATGATACTATGATGTCATTGTGGAGCTGTATGACTGAACACATCACATGATAGATCATGTGATCATCTAGAACATCAGAACTAATATAGTATTTCCAACACTCAACAGTTGCAAAATACATTCAGTGAGATCTACAAACAAACCTAACATAAGATAATGCAGTGCATAGGCATGAAAAACAGACAGAGGTGGCAGACACCTCAGATCCACACACACACCTCAACAAACCTACAACACTACCCATGTGCCTTCCATCACTGAGCTTAACCAACAAACACATCTGATTCTTCCCACCCATCTGACTTGCTCATACCAACACCAACTCATGCCATACTCAAAACCACATACCCTCCAGCAACTTGCACAACCAGTTCTCACATCCCATAAATATCATACCATCACACATTGCTCAAACAACCAAGACCACATGATTCAGTCACTTGTAGTCCTAAAAGTGGGTCATCCAACATGTACATTTCATCCTGAAACTGGGACTAACTGACATCAGCTGGTGGTCCCTAGGGTTGGGTAGGCCAGACTGTGAAGGTGGGGTCAGCCTATGTCACAGGATGATGGATCAACTGCCCTGGAAGTGGGGTCAGCTGACATGACTATAGGATGGATTGATGACCTGGAAGTGAGGTCAGCTGATGCAGCTATGGGATGAATTAGTGACCTGGAAGTGGGGTTGGCTGATGCAGCTATGGGATGAATTAGTGACCTGGAAGTGGGGTTGGCCAATGCAGCTATGGGATGAAGTAGTGACCTGGAAGTGGGGTCAGCCAACACAGCTATGGGATAGATTAGTGACCTAGAAGTGGGGTTGGCCAACACAGCTATGGGATAGATTAGTGTCCTAGAAGTGGAGTTGGCCAACACAGCTATGGGACTATGGGATAGATTAGTGACCTGGAAGTGGGGTTGGCCAACACAGCTATGGGATGAATTAGTGACCTGGAAGTGGGGTTGGCTGATGCAGCTATGGGATAGATTAGTGTCCTAGAGGTGAGGTCAGCCAGTGCAGCTATTGGATAGATTAGTGTCCTAGAAGTGAGGTCAGCCAACACAGCTATGGGATGAATTAGTGACCTGGAAGTGGGGTTGGCTGATGCAGCTATGGGATAGATTAGTGTCCTAGAGGTGAGGTCAGCCAGTGCAGCTATGGGATAGATTAGTGTCCTAGAAGTGAGGTCAGCCAACACAGCTATGGGATGAATTAGTGACCTGGAAGTGGGGTTGGCTGACACAGCTATGGGATAGATTAGTGTCCTAGAGGTGAGGTCAGCCAATGCAGCTATGGGATAAATTAGTGTCCTAGAAGTGAGGTCAGCTGACACAGCTATGGGATGAATTAGTGACCTGGAAGTGGGGCCAGCTGACATGGCTGGGGGAAGGGATGATGTCCTGGCAGTGGGGTCAGCTGATGTGGCTGGGGGGAATGAACCATGACCTGGAGTTATGGTTGGGCAGACACTTTGCAAGAAAGACCAATATCTTGCTAGTGGGTTAGTGGGGCTGGCCAATCTTATTACTCAGTACACTACTTCCTTGGTAGTTAGCTGGCTGAACCCACATGGTTGTGGAAAAATCCTATATCCTATCCTTATCCTGTGGTATTGAAGTTAACTCTACCAACCTGGCCATTGTATTGGAATTAACATTGGACAAATTTACTCAGTTGTGTATCAGTACTTAAGGAGGAATTGTCCTGCAGGAAATTACATTTTTTTCTGAACATTCAATGTCATATGAAATTTGAAAACACAAAGCAGCCATTTTTGATTGTAGTACATGCATATCATATGTATCAAGGTAGGGTATTTTACAAAGATTCCAACAGCCAGGATGATGTTTGCCCCTTTCCCTGTGTCAGTTTGGTAGCCCCTTTGGACATGCAGATAGTATAGGTTTGGGGAGGCTGAGATGTGCCCTGTGTGTCCTTCCCACAGCCAGGATTCTTGCACTCATAGGAGTGAGTCTGCCCTGAACAACCAGCTTCCCACTTCTGAATGCTATAACACTGAGGGCACTGGGCAGGCATTTGTTGTCCCCAAGGCCTGATGAACTTGTCAGTCCAGACAAATTTCTCCACCACTACCTTCTCCTGCCACAACATCAGGATGATGTTGGAGTGCCTACCCAACATACCACAGTCATTCAGGGCATACCTGACTGCACTTTGGACATGGAAGCCTTGAACAAGGGTGGAGTCAAGGACACTCATGAGGAAGGGAATGGTGGTGACTAGTTGAAGTCTCTCAGCATCAAAAAGCAACATGGACCTTGGCTTGAAACTGATATGGTGTCAGCCATAACCACCAACATTGAAAGAAAACCTACTGTTGCACAGCTGCCTTCAGTCCTTGGAAGCTCTCCTCCTTCCTTACAGTAGAACCACATACAAAGAAGATGAGGTCTCCACCCTTGACAATGTTGGAGAAAGGTAACAGAAGGCCTTGCAGAAACTGCAACTGGTCAGATGGGAGTGACAGTCAAACAATGGTGACTTACCTCAAAGACCTCTGTGGCTATTGGAACCTTATTCTCCATTCCAGAGAACAGATCCCCCCTGTCTTCATCAGTATGGGTAGTAAGGAAAATGACTACCTTAGCAAAGGTAGTCAGACTTGAAGCTAACTTTGATGCTGCAGTGTCATAGGCAGCTCTGGACTCCTCAGTGGCAAAGTTGAAGGGCAGTTGTGAGAAGTGGTAGGTGTCTTTGTGAAATATCCCTGCAACATGGTGTGAAGGATATGCACAGGGGCATGGCCAAGCTCCAGAGACTCAAGGTGGAGGTGGATAATGGCAGTAGAGTTACCAGCCACTTCAGAGGTGGTGGCATGCTCAAACCCCCCAATGACCACAAGAGGGTGTTTCAGGACTGGCTTGCCTGACAAGTAGAAGCCCTGTACTTGGAGTTAGAAGTGATTGGGGTGGCAATATGCACTTACAAAATAGGGCTGAGGACTTTCAAATCTTGTCATTTTCCAATGACAGGCAACACACCTGAAGTTCATCAAGAGTTTAAGTCAATGGCATTAATTCATAAAAAGGAGGTTAACACACCTGAAGGTCACAGGAAGCTGGGTGACCTCTGCAAGGCAATCCTCAGGTACCACAACACACTTGTTACACACTACCCTTCTGCAACCTGCCTGATCACAAGGCCACAATGTCCCTCCATCCCTGCACATCACACAGAACTGCATAGAATGTTAGAAAGATGGATGGAATATAACAAGAGACTTGCCAAGTTCCTCATCCTTCTCTTCTTGGCAACAGGGGCCTTCCTAGCATGGGCCTTGCTTGGCTTGGCAGCTTGTTTTTCCCTAGCTTTTAGACCAGCAAGAGATACCCTGGGAGCTCTACCCCCAGTGGTCTTCTTAGCTGTCTGCTTGGTCTTCACCATCTTAGTCTAGTATGCCAACATTAGTGAGTGGCAGCAACATGTGACACAGAAGGGAACAGTAGCATACCTTATTATCTTTACAAGACACAAGAGGGGTAGGGGACAAGCAATAAGATAACAATAAATGCATTTAGTTTGGTAAATATATGGATAGATATCTACATATTTATGGACAAGACAAGCCAATGTGATCTGATTTATGCAACTACACACAACGCTGGGCACTAGATAAGCAGACCAGAGTGTGGGATGTGTGAGTATCATATGGACACCATGAAGTAGAAGTCCAACAACATACCTTATTGGATGGAGGGAGATATGAATTGATAGCCTACTAGTGTATTTTGTGAGTGGTACAGGGACACCAGGAACTGGGATGACATACCTTTTGTAGGATGAGACACAGCAAGGGGGTGTTCTGTAAGTGGTACAGGGATGCCACAAGCTGAGATGACAAACCTTTTTTGGCAAGAGACAAGGCGAGGAGGTGTTCTGTGAGTGGTACAGGGATGCCATGAGCTCAGATGACAAACCTTTTTTGTGATGAGACATGGCGAGATGTTCTGTAAGTCATAAAGGGACACCACAAGCTGGGACAACAAACCTTTTTTCTGCATGAGACATGGCAAGAGGGGGGTGTTCTGTAAGTCATAAAGGGATGCCACAAGCATGAGACATGGTGAGAGGGGTGTTTTGTGAGTGGTACAGGGGATGCCAGGGACTGGGATGACAAACCATTTTTGTGATGAGACATGGTGAGGGAGTGTTCTGTAAGTTGTAAAGGGACACTGCAAGCTGGGACAACAAACCTTTTTTCTGCATGAGACATGGCAAGAGGGGGGTGTTTTGTGAGTGGTACAAGGATGCCAGGAACTGGGATGACATACCTTTATTTTGGAAGAGACATGGTGAGGGAGTGTTTTGTGAGTGGTAGAGGGATGCTGGGAACTGGGACAACAAACCTGTCTTGTGGATGAGATGAGGTGAGGGGGTGTTCTGTGAGTGGTACAGGGACACTGTGTGCTGGACAACATACCTTCTTTGTTTTTTTGAAGGCAAGGGGGTGTTCTGTAAGTTGTGAAGGGACACTGCAAGCTGGGACTACAAACCTTATTTCTGCATGAGACACAGCAAGAAGGGGTGTTTTGTGAGTGGTACAAGGACACTTGGAACTGGGATGACATACCTTTATTTCAGAAGAGACATGGCAAGGGGGTGTTTTGTGAGTGGTAGAGGGATGGCAGGAACTGGGACAACAAACCTGTTTTGTGGATGAGACAAGGTGAGGGGGTGTTCTGTGAGTGGTACAGGGACACCACATGCTGGACAACATACCTTCTTTGTTTTTTTGAAGGTGAGGGGGTGTTCTGTAAGTCATAAAGGGATGCTGCAAGCTGGGACTACAAACCTTATTTCTGCATGAGACACAGCAAGAAGTGGTGTTTTGTGAGTGGTACAAGGACGCTGGGAACTGGGATGACATACCTTTATTTTGGAAGAGACATGGCAAGGGGGTGTTTTGTGAGTGGTAGAGGGATGGTGGGAACTGGGACAACAAACCTGTTTTGTGGATGAGACAAGGCAAGGGGGTGTTCTGTGAGTGGTACAGGGATGCTGCATGCTGGACAACATACCTTCTTTGTTTTTTTGAAGGTGAGGGGGTGTTCTGTAAGTCATAAAGGGACACCAAAAGCTGGGATGACAAACCTTATTTCTGCATGGGACACAGTGGGAGGGGGTGTTCTGTGAGTGGTACAGGGATGCTGCATGCTGGATGACATACCTGTTTTGTGTTTTGGAAGGGAGATGTGGCATCGCAGGGATGACATACCTATTTTGTGTTTAGAGAGGGAGAGGTGCAGGAAGTGCTGAGTGAGAGAGCAACATATGACAATCTTGAGGGAGAGATTGTTTCACAATGTCATGCTAGTGCTTTATGTGAGTATGATCCAGACCATGCAATGTAGAGGATGATGATGTACCTAAAATTTTGCTGAGGCGCAGTGGGGCCAGAGAGTGGGATAGTGCAACAACAGTCAGTGAGGCAGACACTGCATGGCAGGAAGTAGAGGAGCAAGAGACCATGTCAATCCAGATACTCGGATGCACTGATCTCGATTTTGGACACACTGTCACATAGTGGAATCTATGATAATCTTGACACAACCTTATTTGTGACATAAACAACATCACCACCGTCATGATTATCACACCTGTTTACCCATACTTTGGATGTGTCTCTGGAACATTACATAGTACTATTTACGGAGTGGTCAGTCAGTGCTGGGCCGATTTCTGGTTTCAATAATTGGCTACATGTAGTAAATGATCCAGTAGTACTACTACAATACATTTGCTATGAAATCCCAAGAGTAAGCCACCACTACTGCTCAACCAATGTCACAAGTGAGTGCTTGCTTGGCTCAGCACTGCAATTATGAGAATGTCAAACAAAAATTTAGTATTTAGTATATTTAGTATATAGAAGCCAAATCTGGTGACAGTGGAGTCATGTGACATTGCTATTTGCTATGTATAGGTACAATGAGTGGTATTGACTCAGAGGAAGTTGTTGGCACTTGCAGCAACTGAACATGCACTGAGGCCGAGAACATGACATGCATAGCAGCCAAACTTTGACAGCAACCTTGCTAGTTGGACTGTTGCCAAACAATGGTACATAAGACTCAAGTATATAAATCCCCCCCAGTCAGTGGCATGTTTTTTCCCTTACTGTGTTTCCCTGCAATGTGACACTTCCCCCCTGTCATCCTGCCTCTCCCTCCCTCTCCTTCTCCCTTTCTCCCCCTCTCTCTCCCATTTTGTGTGCTACATCATCTTTGTTTTTATCTCAGCCCATCGTCTCAGCTGTCATAAGGTAAGTGGCACCTCTGATCTCAAAATTTTCACACTACTTGATTACCATTACTTTGCAGCATCCTTGGCGCCTCACTATTGACTGTAGTCTGCAGCTACAGGATGTAGGGAGGGGCTACCCTCCACCTTAGATTGTGCTTGGCCAGCACAATTTTTGGTTGGGGGGTAATATGTTGGGTCTGGGGGAATAGTCTGTGCCTACATTGTAGGCCAGCTCATATGGGATCTGGGGGCTAGTCTGTGCCTACATTGTAGGCCAGCTAATGACATTTCATTTGGTCTGTACCCACCTGTGTGGGTCAGCCTATGATGTTTTTTCTGTGTGATATGTGCTTCCATATATTGGTAGTAGCTAGTTGGTCAGAGGCTTTGGTGTAGTGAGTATTCAGCTTTTGTATAATCTATGTTGTACTGACATAAACCTTCTAGAGTGGTTTGTCTTTGTCTCCTGGTGAATAGTGCACCTCAGGTATGTGAACTTTGCAAAGTTGTGTTGATGCTAATGTGCTTTCAGGATCTTTGTTATCATCTGTTGTGCGCTTTTTTGGGAACTTGGTTGAATTGAGGATGGTTTTTATTGGCCCAACTGTACTTCTGGAGGAGGGCCCCCTCTGGAATGCAGGCAAGCCTTGGTTTCTTATGAAACCATTATGCTTTTGTAGTTGAAATTGTAACTGTAGTTGAATTTATGTATGGACTTGTAAATGTCACTGCTTTGATTGGATTTGAATGCTGTGTGGGAATCTATGTCTTT
This sequence comes from Pisolithus tinctorius, assembly GCA_024663395.1. Taxonomy (NCBI): domain Eukaryota; kingdom Fungi; phylum Basidiomycota; class Agaricomycetes; order Boletales; family Pisolithaceae; genus Pisolithus; species Pisolithus tinctorius. The sequence goes on along the minus strand of JANFAH010000052.1, from coordinate 154,862 downwards.
TTTCGAATGAAGCATGTGCTAACCCTAACCCTAGCATAAGACTTGGTGTATTTTTTCATGCAAGTCTGCTTCTAACCCCAACCTTAGCAAAAGACTTGGTGCATTGTTTCATGTCAGTCTGCCTAGCTGGTGGATGGTGCTAGATTAGCACTGGTGTTCCATGGCTGATCTTGTTAAGCAAGGTTTCCCTTTGATGCTCAAGAGCTTTCCAATGGCATTACTAGCAACCCAACATCTTCCCTTCAAATGCTGACTGGATGTGTTCCTAGCTGTTGGATGTTGCTAGATTGCTAGATTAGTATTGGTGTTCCATGGTTTCCCATGATGCTCAAGAGATTGCTGGACTGGATTGACTTGGAGTTCAACTGCTGCTGAGTTTGATTGCACCACTCCAGGCCCCTGCTTACATGACTAGATGTTTCAAGAAACATGGTGTATCTAGTAGACTAAGTTGGGATTCTGGATTCTGGATCTTCCCCCAAGTCAAGCAGGGTCCCTTGTGGAGAATAACTTCCAACTTATGTACTGAGTGATTTTTAACTATTTTTCTCACAGTTAAAAAATTTTCCTTTGACCATTCCAACACTCCCCACATCATCATGGATGATTCCCTGCATACAATGGTGGTTGGAATGCTGAAGGCTGCCTTTGGGACAGTCCCTATGATCTCTTCCAGCTCTATTTTCTCAAATCACCAGCTCAGGAAGCCAAGGTAAGCCATAAGCACTGATGCTACACTTGCTATGTATTTAGTTGGATAATAGACTTCAATCCTTGGCTGAGTTAACCCAAGTCAGGGCAACATTGCAAGGGGAATCTGGTCTAACTTCAGATGCTATTACATCTTTGGAAGTTAGGCTGGCATCTGCAGTCATTACACATGCCATCCTCAATCCCTGTAGGTGATGTTCCACAACAATTGCAAGTGATCCAAGTCTGACCCTTAATAGATGTGTTGGATTGGGATGCAGACAGGTTTTCTGAACCATTGGTGCATGCCAAGGACAGGACCATCCATTTTGAAAACCCAAAAATTGGGTATATCAATGCTCCTGCCACAGTTCTGGATGTGCATGGCAGGGTGATAGTATGGTATCTGCCTGGGATTGTCCCAGATGCATGGATAGTGAGTCTTTTCATTCTCTGACAACCCTTCACTACAGCTTTTATATCATAGGAACTTCTCAATTCCCTTCTCCTTTCCATAAAAGACAATCTTCAGACTGAGCCCAAGTGTCAAGTCCGGGCCTACTCCAACCAACTCCGATGCTATATAAGGTCTAGAGAGTGGTTCAGAAGCAAGTCTGACACAAAGGAACAGAACTCCAACTAGTGGAGTGTCAGCAGGAATGAAGTCCACCAAGGCAAAGGCAGAGCAGAGTGAGGGCATCAGGTTTAGCTCATGTGCTACCCCCTGGTATGATCTCAGCCCTTGTATTTCAGAGGGAGAGTACAGATGGAGAGTCAGAGGTAACTCTGATGGGCAGAGGTCAGAGACAGAAGGAGTAGGAACTAAGTTGATATTCGTACTGAGGAATGGCAGAGTATGATACATGCTTTTATACTACTACAGAGGTACAGTAACCAGAATCGGAACTGACATATGGAGACCCAGAAATTTTCAAGTAAAAACTTCCTAGACAATGAATGAAGGGTAGATGGAAGACATATGAACAGGTAACATAGAACATCCAGAAAAGGAAACAGTCCAGGTGCTGGACCATGCAGTGCACGTGCTGCAGAGTACCTGACTGCACACTGTCAGGGAGAAGTCTGAAGGTAGTCACATGACCCCTCAGAGAACGGTCTGCTCAGTGTAGGGAATAAGTACTCCCTACTGAGGTGATTCCATTATTGTCTTTTCTATTGTGTTTTTGCTTTGATTTACATTAGTGATACTTAGCCTACCTTTGTGGCGCATTTTGGGTAGCTTAGTCAGCATTTTTGCGCACTAGTTTAGGTCTACAGTACACAACAAAAAAAAAAAAGGAGGAACCAGACTGCAAAGACTGCAAAATTGAAGACTGCGAAAGAAAGACTGTGAAAAGCCCTCACTGAGGCACCCCTAGACGACCCTCCAGATGCTGTCACTCACTCGTTTCCCTGCTTCATTCGTTCTGACCAACTCAATCCACTCCTTTACCTCTTTTCACTACTCCAAGCTCAGAGCTCCTCTGGGTTGAACTAGACCCTGTTCTATCAAGCCCTAGGAGTCCCCTGCAGTCCCTAGGATTGCTGAATACCTAACTTACAACTGGAGCCCACCATGAGGGGCTCTGCTTAGCTTGGATCCCTTCCTCCTCCTCCTCCTGCCTGGATTTTGCTTTTTGGCAGGTTTTACTTCGCATTTTTGGCCCTCTGGAGTTGTAAGTCGTCGCCTGCATTCGTTTCTCACTCCTATCCAGCCGTTTGGAGCTGCTCGAACCCCCTGTCAAATCACTTTTAGGCATTTTTGCCTTCAAAGTCCCTCCAGGTCGTGTTTTTCCCCCTCGAAGTTGTTTTCTGGCGCGTTTTTTGGACTCCTAGCACCCCATTGTGTCACCTTCCTTCGCCTATCTGCCATTCAGTTCCCTGACCAGCCGTTCGCAGCGCTTCTGGCCACATTTGTGTGCCCTTGCCCCCCAGAGCCCTCTGCAGTCGTGTTTTTGGCTGTTTGAAGCCATTTCTCTTCACATTGTTGGTCATACAAGGCCTTCTGCATCGGCCTCACTCATTCCCAATTGTTTTTGGCTGTCTTGCACCATTCCAATCGCTGTCAAACCGCATTTTTTGCATTTGAGACCCCTTCGAGCCACTTGGACCATCCCTGCAGCTGCTCTAGGCCTTTTCCCACCATTGTTCTGCCATCTTAAGCCATTTATCATCCACAGCACTCGTTCTCAGTCCATAGGAGTTGCCCACACCTGTTCGAGGTCGCACGAAGTCACTTTTTGGCATGTTGTCCCCAGGACCACCCTCTCCCCCTCCTGCTGCCAGAGTTTTACTCTTGGCAGTGTTTCTGGCTCATTTTTGGTGTCTTAGTGCTGCAGTCCACCACCCCTGGTCACCCATCCTTGTATTCTCCCCTTTGGCGCTGTTCTGAACTGCTTGAGTCCCTGTCGAACTCGCTTCGAGAACCCCTTGGTCTTTCAGGGTTGTGTCTTCACTCCATAGGTTTCCTCTTCAGGGCTTCGGGTTCAAATATACATCACTAGTATTCATGTCTTAGTGTTACTGGTCAAATTCTAGCCTTTGGGATCGTGTCTGGGTAATCTGTGCCCCTGAGTGCTTGAGTTCACATTTTGGCCCTTCGATTTGAGTATTTCCACTTCGAGCTCACATTTTTGCTGTTCGCACTCACTGTCTGAGTGGTCGAGACCTTTGGGATCACATTGTAGACCTTTGAGCTCGCTTTGAGCCCTTGGTACTCATGTGCAACTGTATTTTCCCTTCAGCAGCAAGGCCTGAGTTCTTGGGAGACCCACAGCACCTTCAAGACTACTTCAAGCAGGTAGTCAGGTACTGCAAGGAAAGGGGAGTCTTTGAAGATAGGGCAACCATCTGAGTTGTGCTTCGGTTCGCACCTCCAAGCTCATCAAAGCTTTGGTTGCACTTCATCGAGCCTAGTAATGGTGAATGGGATCGATTCATAGGCCTGGTCATCCAGCAGTACCCTGAGCTCAAGCAGCCAGGAGATGATCTTGACCCCCTTGACGAGCTCCTTGCCTTTCTCAAGCAGGCTCATACCTTCGAATTCGATTCGCTCTTGTCCCTAGGGCAGTATCTTCAAAGTTTCCAGCAGCAGTTCCTGCATCTCATAAAGCAGGGTGTTTTAGACATCGAGGCACAGTCAAGGCTCTTCGTTCGAGGCCTTTCATTACAGCTCGCAAAGAAGGTAATGACCAGCCTCCTTTGCTGGTTCCCCCAACATGCCCCAGACCTCTCCTGGCACTTCGTCGATGTCATTCATCACACCAGGTATGTGCTGGTGAACCAGTTGGTTGGTGATGGCACAGGGAAATGGTGGAGTTCTGACCCCCCTCATCGAGTTGAGCCCCCTTTGGCTTCAAATAGCCAGCATCCTCTTCGAACTGAACCTTTGACCTCGAGTAGACCCCCTCCCTGCTTCGGGACAACTTCAGACAGTACCCCTTGTCGAGTTGAGCCCCCTTTGGCTTCGAATAACCAGCATCCTCTTCAAACCAAACCTTCGACCTTGAGTAGACCCCCTCCCTGCTTCGGGACAACTTCAGACAGTACCCCTTGTCGAGTTGAGCCCCCTTTGGCTTCGAATAGCCAAAGTCCTCTTTGAAGTGAACCTTCGACCTCAAGTAGACCCTCTTGCTGCTTCGAGTCGACTTTGAACGGTCCCCCCCGACCAGTTCTGAGCCTGTGTGTCCCTGTCCCTCAGCAAGGGGCTCTGAGTAGCATCTGACTTCGCTTCCAGTTGATTTCGAATGACTTGAATTCTCATCCAGCCTCGAGTAGGCCCTCCCCACAGCCCGGTTCGACTTCGAAGAGTCCCCCTCGACTCAGCCCTCGCTCAAATGACTCCCCTGTTCATCAGGGAGCCTCGAGGCAACCTTCTGCCCTTGAGAGGTTCAGTTTCTGCTTCTTCTGTGGTCAAGAAGGTCATGTTCGAGCTCAGTGCAGTGTGTGCACTTTGTATCTGGTGTCAGGCAGGTGTAGGATTATTCATGGCCAAGTTGTACTACCTACAGGTCAGGAGGTCCCTCAAGAGGCTCTTGGGCAAACTCTCAGGGAGCAGCTCGACTCCTGGGCCCTGGCTCGTGGTCATGGTGGTTCGAGTTCCCAGGTACCTTCCCATGCTTCACCTCAGTCCTCTCCAGGACTCTCTCCCCCTCATCAAGTTCGCACCAATCCCCCAAATTCTGCTCAAGGTCGAGGTGCCCAGATCGAAGCAACTGATTCGAGCTCGAGGTCCATCAAGCACCCCATGCCCTAGGGCCCCAGTGGCTCAGTCATTTCGACTTCGACCCCTCCTCCTGGCTTCGAATCATATTCAAGTTCGAAGAACTGACTTCGAACAACCTCACCTGTCCCCTCTGCCCTCAGTTCGAGTTCATAGCCCCCCTCTGGCTGAACCTTCTCCCCATCCAGGTGCCTGTGCCAGTTTCCTTCCTGATTCTGGTCACATCCCTTGTGGGTTGGTGAAGTGAGTCATGTGGACTTTTCCTTTTTCTTGATATGGTCTCCTTGTTTCTGTTTCAAAGCTTGATGTCTTTCATTCTCTGGACTCATTTTTGATATGATACCTGTTCCTTCATTTGAACCCCCCTTTTTGTTGACTGAGGACAGTCATTTTCTCAAGCCCCCCTTGGATGTAGGGAATAAGTACTCCCTACTGAGGTGATTTAATTATTGTCTTTTCTATTGTGTTTTTGCTTTGATTTACATTAGTGATACTTAGCCTACCTTTGTGGCGCATTTTGGGTAGCTTAGTCAGCATTTTTGCGCACTAGTTTAGGTCTACAGTACACAACAAAAAAAAAAAAGGAGGAACCAGACTGCAAAGACTGTGAAATTGAAGACTGCGAAAGAAAGACTGCAAAAAGCCCTCACTGAGGCACCCCTAGACGACCCTCCAGACACTGTCACTCACTCGTTTCCCTGCTTCATTCATTCTGACCAACTCAATCCACTCCTTTACCTCTTTTCACTACTCCAAGCTCAGAGCTCCTCTGGGTTGAACTAGACCCTGTTCTATCAGGCCCTAGGAGTCCCCTGCAGTCCCTAGGATCGCTAAATACCTAACTTACATCAGTCCAGTAGGAGAGCAACACAAGTCCAACAGCAGTCAGAGTGGAGATGGCTCGCAACTGACAGAAGTTGGGCGGAGTTGGTGCAGAGTGAGTGAATGACCAGCAGAAGAGGGTGTGGAGTGAGTAAGGACTTAGAGTGAATGCACAGTTATGACACCAAGAACAAGCCAAAAGACAAAAGCAAGCTTAACAAATGATATGGCCATAAGCATCAGCCTGTTGACCAAGTCATGTATGGACATGGCAGGATTTCCATGTCTCCTGCCACATTCCAACAGGCTCATGAGGTTTGTCCAGGTGCAGTGATTTCCATGGTAGGGGCTGACAAATTTAAAGAGGTTGGTTGATACACTCTATCAAAGCACATCCCTCAAACAGACAGCCAATAGGGAATGGCTGCTCAAGATTTCTTATGTGGAACACTTCTGGAGCAATATAGCAAAGGTCTCATTGCCAGATATGGCCAGGGCTGGTGGTCAAGCAATGTTGGCCAAGGCTGGCAGGGTGGAGAATGAGATATCCCTGGATTGGCCATCAGTCTATACCAACATTGGTATTATTGTCAATCAGGAAACTCCCTCTCACCAGGATGTCACATCAACCCCAACCCTTCTGGATTTATTAGTGAGCCTGGGTTCTCACAATGCTAAATTCCTTATTCCAGATCTGGGGGCTGAACTGGCTTATTCCCCAGGCACCATGATTTTCCTATCAGGCAAAATCCTTCAACATTCTGTGCCAAAGTGGGAGAAGGGAGAAAGAATTGCATTGGTGCATTATATGAAGGACAAAGTACATGACTGACTCAAGGTCACAAGACCAGCATGGACTACCCAAAAGGACATTCTTGGGTTGGCTGTCAGATACACTTAAAATACATTTTAGTGGCAATTCTTGGGTACAAATATTTTAAATACATCTGATAACCTTGTTCTGGACTTGTGTGGTGTTGTTTTGGGGATGAAAATTTTTCAATACAGCTGAAAACCTTGCTTTTGACTCTTCCTGTGCTCAATCATGCATTGTCGTAGAACCAAAGTCCTTGGCAAAAGCTCTGCAGGAGGTTTGTATAAATTTGAAGTCACTAAAACCTGGAGAGGAAAGGACACCTACAAGGAGGTGGATGCCAGACACCTCTACCTCCCATCTCAGAGTCAACCTTCAACTCCAAGGACCCCCAGGACAATAGGCTCCCAGAATGTTGTCCCAGACTCCTTTGACATGCCTACCTTGGACTGGAATGATGAGGAAGATACCCCAAATACTAGGAGGGTTACCAAGGTGGGAAGTTTTGCCTGATACTGCATTGGCTAAATTATCCCCTAGAGTCAAAATGATTTCATCAGAGAATGGCTGCCTTGGAGAGCAGAATATCTCAAAGTCATTCTCGAGGGAGAGCAGCTGGCTAAGGGGGGGATATGTGAGCAGTGCTGTCAGGCAGAAGGAAGTATCAGATGCATGTCCTGCATTGGTGTGCATGCCTGGTGTGGTCCTTGTGCTGTGAAAGTGCATCAAAATCTTCCATTCCACAAGGTACAAAGATGGAATGCTACTCATTACCATGCTACCTCTTTGATGGAACTTGGGTTCCTTTAGCACATTGGCCATGGGGGTCATCCTTGCCCTCAAAACAGACAGAATCAGGATCCAGACTCAGAGGAGTTGGGCTATACTTCTGGGGAAGGGCCTCCCAATTACAGGTCAATGGCAGTCATATCCTGTAGCCTCCATGTTAACCTCTGGCAGCAGGAGATCCTTCAGATCAAAAATGACCATAGTGCACACAGAAGGAATTTTCACTCATGAGATTTCTTGGTGCAGTTGCCCTGGGTCAGATCCAATGGACTGGCACCTTGATTTACTCAGGGAAAGACTCTCTCCAGCCAGTATAACAAAGCCCAAAACTGCTTTCACCTTTGATCTTCTTAATCACTTTCTCATTGATGCCCTGGAATGCAAGACTTTAACTATGAGTTTCTATCAGAAGCTGAAGAGGTGCACCAACAATGCATTTCCTGACTGTATACCAGTTGAGTGCCATGCACTATTTGCTCTTAGGGGGTTCTATTAATGCATTCATTTCCAATTAGGACAGGTACTGAGAGCTGATGAGGGTTTCCAGACTGTGGAGGGATTTGAAACATAGGAAATGGTTTGGCTTTGGTCATGATAAAGAACAAGATCCTAGACAAGGAGAACTTGCACTCTGTTGTCCTGCCTGCCCACAACCAGGTATTAATTTACCTCCAGATTGGAAAACCCAATATGACAGGTATGAAGTGATAATCTGTAGGGTTTTGATATCTAACTCCCCCTCCCCCCTTAGTGATACCATAATGAGACCATAATGAGGCAATATGTCATGGATGGCAACTTCACTGCTCAGCATATGAAAATGAACAAGCCTGAGTTGGATGTGTCATTATCAGATGGAACTGGTTACATGGTTGCTGAAAAGCCCCACCAGGCCCATCTTGAGCAGTCTTTGGATACCAAGGAAGTGAGTTGTCCCAAGGTCATGGAGTTTAAATGACCCACTGTACTGGTAGAGATCCACCTGCAACAATCACAGGGCAATCAATGCTGCTAATATTAACAAGTCCAATCTCTGGTCCACCAGGATTGGTGCCACAGCCTGTGCTCAGCATGGTTGCTTTGTTCCCCATTCTGTGGTGGACTTTCAGAAAGGGGAAAAGTGAGTGGACCTGATGGATGTACTGGAAGCCTTTGGAACTCATTTTGTGCTAGGTACATGAACTGTCAAGTCCAGGCCTACTCTGACCAACTCCAACACTATATAAGGTCTAGAGAAGGGTTCGGAAGCAAGTCTGACACAAGGAAGCAGAACTCCAACTGGTGGAGTGTTGGCAGGAACGAAGTCCACCAAGACAAAGGTGGAGTGGAGTGAGGGCATTGGGTTTAGCTCATGCGCTACCCCCTTGCATGATCTCAGCCTTCATATTTCAGAGGGAGAGTACAGACAGAGAGTCAGAGATAACTCCAACAGGCAGAAGTTGGAGACAGAGGGAGTAGGAACTAGTTGATATTCATACTGAGGAATGGTGGAGTATGATACATGCTTTTATACTACTACAGAGGTACAGTGACTGGAATTGGAACTGACATATGGAGACTCATAAATTTTCAAGTAAAACTTCCCAGACAATGAATGAAGGGTAGATGGAGGACATATGAGCAGGTAACATAGAACATCCAGGAAAGGAAGCAGTCCAGGCACTGGACCATGTGGTGCATGCACTGCAGAGTACCTGACTGTGCACTGTCAGGGAGAAGTCTGAAGGTAGTCACATGACCCCTCAGAGAATGGTCTGCCTGGTCCAGTAGGAGAGCAACACAAGTCCGACAGCAGTTGGAGCAGAGATGGTTTGTAAACAATAGAAGGTGGGCAGAGTTGGTGCAGAGTGAGTGAATGACTGGCAGAAAAGGGTGTGGAGTTAGTGATGATGCAGGGTGAATGCACAGTCATGACAGTGCCCCCCCCTTAGGGCCTGAACCCCTGAAGGCTGCATGTACAGGATGAGATCAACACAAGTTGATTATTTGAAATTACTTTGATGCCTCAAGGATAATGACTTTAGCCACAGCAGAGCTCTGTCAGAGTTCAAAGTACTGCTTAAAAACACATGTCACGGTACTGAACCTTTGTCCTTCCCTCCCATCATCATGTCCTTCCAGCACAAGAACACAACCCCCCAACCAACCCCAGGCCACTCCCATGACTATTCCCAAGTCATGGATGATGCATTGGTCATCCTCACTGATGACTCAACTGACACCAAGCATGAGAAAAACACAGAGAAGACTCATCAGAGGGAGGAGGTGTAGCAGAGAGAGAGGGAGCACAAGGCAGAGTGCAAGGCCAAATGAGAGGAGGCCAGATGATGAAAGGCAGAGGAGGCATGACTGGAGGCAGAGTGGAGGCAGAGAGAAGAGGAGGAAGCACAGAGGAAGAAGGTGGCGGAGGAAGAGGCTGAGAGGCAGAGGCAGAAAGTGGTGGTGGAGGAGGCCAAGAGGCAGAGGCAGAGGCAGAGGGCCTCTCAGGAGCAGGCTCAGGCCAGGTGGGATGAGGCCATGCAAAAGTGAGTGACAAAGCACTGTGAGTCAGGTGGAGCTGACTTGTATTTTACCTTACCCTACTTTCATTTCAGGTTAAGCAGCATGGTGTAAGATGTCAACACTGCCCAGAGGGTCCCTGGGACCTCTGTGGTGGTCACTGCGACCATAAGGCCACCTTGCACTCACTGCATAGTGAGTCTGATGGCAGGTCAGTGCGAGCCAGGGCAGGGAAAGACCAGGGCCTGCGTGCCCTGTCACAACAAGAAGAAGACATGCAGCTGGATGTGGGAAGAGGTGGTGGCAGGACCTTCACAAAAGAGGGCAGGGACAGGAAACTCCTGAGAGGAGAAGAAGAAGAGGGTGTGAGGGAAGGGAAAGGAGAGAGCAGTGGAGATGGAAGAGGTGGATGATGAGTGGGAGGCAGGTGGAGAAGACGAGGAAGAGCCAGCAACACTGCACAAGGGACCCTTAGGAGCGGGGGTCTCCTCCTGGTGGACAGAGTGGCAGTGGCAGCTGCAGGCTGTGGAGAGGTATGCAGCAGCACATGAGAAGGCTGCAACAGCCTTCGAGAGGATGGCAAGGGCAGCAGAGCAGATGGTGGAGGCTGCAGAGTGGACAGCCAATGAGTGGGGGCTGTACCATGAGTGGGTGGAATGGGCAGAGATGAGGAGGAGGGAGGATGTGCGAGAGGCCAGGATGGCTGAGCTCAAGCACACAGGTGGAGGATGGAAGAGGCCTCAGCCAGAGGCAGTGGAGGACAAGAACAAGGAAGTGGATGAAGGTGCAGAGGGGGATAACAAGGAAGAGGAAGAAGTTGGAGGAGAGAAGGAAGGTGGAGAAGAACAGGAGGGTGGTGGAGAACAAGTGATGGAAGAGTAGAGTTGTTTTGTTTTGTTTTTCTTTTCTTTTTTTTTTTTTGTCTTTAGTTTGTACATTTTTTGTACCACTATGAAATAGACTTGTGACCTTGCTTGTGATTCTGAGAAGTGAAATGGATAAGTGGAGAAAATTCTAAGTACTTAAGGTAGTTTGGTAAGAGGCAGAGTTGGCCTGCAGAGGAGGATTATGTAGGTGGAGTATTATGGCGGAGGTTGGTATGGGCCAGGTTTGTGTGGGTATTGTTCATGGAAAGTGGAAACTATGTCAGAGGCATGATCCAGCTCAGTTGCAAGCAACCAAGAGGTTTCTTTGTCAGTGTTCTCATAACCAGCCCAGTGGACTAGGTACAAGAGTTGACAGTGGTGGTGACAGTGGTCCACCTTAGAGTCAAGTATCTCCAATACCTCATACTCAAGGTCACCATCGACATCCACTGGCAGAGGTGGAGGTTGTTGTTGGTTTGGGAAGGGGTTAGCTGCTGTGGCTTCCAGTTGTGAGACATGGAAGACTGGATGTACTGAGCATGTAGAGTCAGGGAGCTTAAGGGTGATGGAGTGCATACCTGGCCTGGCCAACATGGTGAATGGACCTAAGTACTTTTTGGAAAGTTTTTCTGAAGGACAAGTGGAGTGGAAGTACTTGGCTTTGACATAGGCCTGTTCTCCAACCTTGAACTCAGGTGGAGGTATGCATTTAGCATCTGCTGGACCCTGGTAGCACTGCTGAGCAGCGGACATTTCGGAGTGGAGGAAGTCATGAAGGGCAGAGAGCTTGACAATGTAGTCATGAGCCCTCAGAGAGGTGAAGTCTTGGTCAGGGACCACAGACAAGTTTGGGTGATATCCCTTGTCAGTGAAGAAGGGAGAGACTCCAGTAGTCACACTTGGTGTGTTGTTGAAAGTGAACTCCACTAGAGGTAACAGCTCAGCCCAGTTGTCTTGTTGGTAGTTGCAGTAGACACAAAGGTACTGCTTGAGGGTCTGGTTCATATGCTTGGTCTGGCCATTGCCTTCTGGGTGGTAACCTGAAGTGAAGTGAAGATGCATGTCAAGGGCCTTTCCTAGAGAGCAGAAGAAGTGTGAGACAAACTCAGGACCTCTGTTGGAGGTGACATTAGCTGGTACTCTGTGCTTGGAGAAGACATGGGTAAGGAAGAGCTTAGTGAGTTCAGCGGAGGTGACAGAGTCATGGGTGAGGATGAACACTGCTTGTTTTGAGAGGCAGTCTACCACCATGAGGATGGCGGAGCAGCCATTGGAGTTAGGGAGGTATTCAATGAAGTCCATGGAGATGGAGTTCCAAGGTCTCTCTTGGGCAGGGAGTTGCTTCAGTAGACCATAAGGGCAGTGGTACGGAGTTTTGCTCTGTCCACAGGCAGTGCAAGACCCGACATATTCTTTCATGTCGGAGCAGAGGTTAGGCCACACGTAGTCCCTGTGGACGAGTTCCAGGGTGTGGTTTTGCCCAAAATGGCCTGCTAGAGGATGGTCATGCTTAAACCGAAGCACTTGGAGGCAGAGATCATCAATGTCAGGGACAAAGATGCAACCATCAATGCAGAGTAGACTGTTGGAGTCCAGGGACCACCAAGGCTTAGTCGGAGTTGGAAGGTGGCTGGCAGAGACAGGGTCGGACAGTAGGGCAGAGATGATGTCAGAGTGCAAGCACTCAACATCGAAGACCATGGCAGTGCAGAGTACAGGTGCCATGAGGGTGGTGGTATGGAGGGATGATGTGAGTTGCTCCTGTGTAAACATAGGGTGGAGATTATGAGGATTTACCTGTGCATAGTCCCTATCCCCCCCTTTTGGGTAGACATCCCAATGTCACATAAGTGCATTGGGTTTGCCTCCTAGGTGGCCAGGTCAGAATCAGATGGAAAGGTTGAACTGGGAAAGGTACTCTGACCAGCAGGCCTGTTGACGAGTGAGGACCTTAGAGGTGGAGAAATACTCAAGGTTTTTGTGGTCTGTCACCACATTGACAGGTAAGGCAGAACCTTCTAGGTAATGCCACCAATGGCAGAAAGCCTCAAAGATAGCCAACAGCTCCTTGTCATGGGTATCATAGTTGAGTTCTGGTGTGGTCATGGTGCAAGAGTAGAAAGTGACTGGGCAGAGTTCACCATCAGAGCAGGTGATTGACAAAATACCAGCAATGGCATAGATGGAGGCATTGGTTTCAACTGTAAGCAGAGTGTCAGGAACCCAATGAGTGAAAATAGGAGTGGAGCTGAAGGCATCCTTCAGGTGGAGGAAAGCAGAGTGGCACTCCTTGGAAAAGTTTTAAGGAGCACCCTTTTGCATGAGGCGAGTGAGTGGAATGGCAATGTTGGAGTAGTTATTAATGAATCATCTGTAGAAATTTGTGAAGCCAAGGAAAGACTGGATGTCTCGCACCTTCCACAGCTCAGGCCAGTCACGGACTGCCTGAACCTTCCCAGTGGACATGGTGAGACCAGAGGGAGAAAGAACATAACCAAGGTACTCAACAGAGTCAGAGTGGAACTCGTACTTCTCCAGTGTCACACACCCAAGGTGTTTGTTATGCTCGACCGAAGTCAAGACGTAGGGAGAGCTCAAACGCAGACTAAGGTTTCTACTGAGCAACAGCTGCAGTAACCTCTGTGAACGGCAGAGGATTTAGGGCAATGCCGGTAAGAGTGGTCCTGGTGAGGGACACTGAGGGCGAAGTTCTGAGAACACTGCATATAATTGAGCAGCTCAAGTCTGGAGTTCCAGGACTTGAGCCGGCAGTCTAAATACTACAAGGAAACAGACCACGAGGCGTCTGCATGTACCGAGGTAACTACGCCATTGGTTGAACAATGACGACACACGTCCAAAGCATGTCACGAGACAGTAACGCTAGTGGTGGAACTAGAGAGCTGTCAGATCAGAGAGAAGACGGCTCAAAAGGGAAAACATGTCCAACGGGTCAAACACAAGGTAAACGTACAGTGAAGAGAAAAGTTAGGGGTGAAACGTAACATTACCCCCTTTCTAAGCATTGAAGTCCCCGACTTCAACTACTCTCCGTAAGGTTCTCCAGTCATGTTACTGATGGCAGAGTCGTCAAAGTCAAAGTCGTTGTCGTACAAGTCATTATCCTCGCTCCCAACGAGGGTACGATCGTCTACCAGGGTGGGGGTAGCTATTCTGTCCTGTAATGGACGGTGAGGGCGTACAGAAGGGCATTGGGCCTGAGTATGCCTGGGACAAGTGGCGTGACAAAGGGGACATTCATATAGTCCACAGTTGACGCGGATGTGGCCGAGGTGGTGGCAGACATAACACGCTTGACGATAGCATGGATCGGACGGAGTAAGAGGTCTATCGAACTCAGTCATGGCGTTTAGCACAGGGGTCGGCGGTAACTGTGCAAGGGTTTCGATGATGTTTAATGTGTAGTTGAGTTCTGCACGGGAGACGCCAAAGGCAGTCTCGGGGTCTACTTCAGATGGGGAGTCGTGAGACTCGCAGGGCTGAGGGTTAGGGCCTGATAAGCAACAGGCACGGGGTCTGTTGGCTCTCCAGAGAGAGCGGGAGGAGTGGGAGGACGACGATGGCGACGATGCCGGAGGGGAGGACGACATGGAGGAGGCTGGAGGGAGGGTTGCAGTCGAGGGCCTTCTAGACCCAGGAGGGGGAGGGGCGATCAAAGTAGGGTACTGTCGGACGTTATAGATGAGGTCCGCACCTCCAAGAACATCGAAGAGTTTAAGCAGGAGGGGAACCTGTTGGACGGTGATTTCATTCAAGATGGTATGGGTGGGGGACAGGAGGGGGTTCTGGCGGTTGACATAGTGAGAAAGTTCTTCAAGCCGAAGGGCTTGGATAGTGGCGTGATATACAAGATCGAGAGGGGAGTCTTCATCCACCTCATGATAAACAGTGCTGATGACGGCGGGATCAGCAACGAAGAGTCGGTACGAAGCAATCATTTGATCGCTGGCAGGTTGCCATTGGCGACGAGCGAATGGGGTGTGGCGGCGAGAAGGTTCGCGAGGGTAAGTGTAGTGACGAGGGGGCATTTCGAGAGTGATGTTTCTGATGGTACGAGTGGAGCGTCGAGTGGGTTGTTTCTGAGGGGGAAAGTCCCTGGGGAATTGTTTCTTATAGGCGGAGAGCGTATCATCCGCATGTTCAAGGTGTGATTCTCTCTGCCACGAGTTTTTGGAAGAAGGGTAACCCTTCCATTTGATTAAGTAGGCATGTCCGCGGCCGGACCTCTTATGGCCGACTATCGCCTCAACTTCGTATTCTTCTTCCTCGTTGACTAGATCAGGTGGTGGAGCCGGGAAGTTCGGTCCGTGAACGTCATTTTTGCGATAGGGCGATAAGAGGGAAGCATGGAAGACATTGTGGATTTTCCAGCATGTGGGAATCGTGAGGCGATACGTTATCAGAGATAAGATGTCAGAGATGGTGAAGGGTCCTTCTCGTTTTGGTGCTAGCTTCTTATTTTCATAGGAGCATTTCAAATTGCGTGCTTCTAGCCAAACCTTATCACCTTTCTGGAACAGGGTGAAGGGTCGTGACGAGCAGTCTTTCATCGTTTTTCTTGCTAGGTCATGGGCTGCTAGGGCTTCTTCTCTAGCTTTTCTGAGTTCATCAAGTCTTGACTCGGCAGCGGGAAGGTGGGTTTCCGCAATCAGGGATGGAAGGGGTTTCAGTTCATAGCCATACATGAGGTAGAATGGCGATTGATGTGTGACGGAGTGGGGTCAGTGGTTGTGCGCAAATTCTGCCATGGGAAGGTTGGTTACCCACGAGGTGGGGTCGTTTTGGCAAAAGATACGGAGATAGGTCTCCACTTCTTGGTTTACACGTTCTGTTTCTCCGTCAGTTTGTGGGTGGTACACCGTTGACAGGGCAAGGGAGTATCCCAAAAGGGAAGCTAGTTCTTTTGTGAAGGTGGAGGCGAACTGAGGGCCTCGATCAGATATAATTTTGTCATACAACCCAAAACGGGAGTAGACTTTCTTGAAAAACAGTGCTGCGATGTCAGCAGCAGAGGCGGTTTTCTTGGTTGGAGTTAAAACTACCCCCTTTGTAAGCCCATGGTCTACCACAACCAAAAGGGAATCATAACCGTTTGACACAGGTAGATCAGTGACCAGATCGCAAGAGATCTGTTGGAAGGGACGGGTTGAGGTGGAGGCAATAGGCGTGAGGGGTGGCATCGTGGGGTGAGTATTTACTTTATTTTGCTGGCACACAGCACAGCCTTCAATGTATTTTCGGACAAAGGATGCGAGTCCAGGCCACCAAAACTCGGATGAGACAAGTTGTCGGGTTTTCAGGACACCAGGGTGTCTGGCAGAGGGATGATCATGGTGGTTGGACACGACAGTCCGGCGGAGGGTAGGATCGTCGGGGATATACACCCGGTCTTTGTAAAGTAACACTCTGTTATCAAATCTCCAATCAGAGAGGTGGGATTTAAACGGGAGTGGCATGTCGACGTTTTCAATGGCACGAAGTGCCGTTTGGACCACAGGGTCCTTCATGGAGGAAGACGCGACTTTCTGAGTGAGGTTGGTGTCAATAAGATTGACGAACAAGGTCTGTGGAAGGAGGGTAACTCCTTTGTTATCCTCGTCATCATCAGGGATGTGATCAGGTCGGTGGGAGAGTGCATCTGGTGCAGCCAGGTCTTTTCCTGGGACATGTTCTAGTTGCAGATCGAAGTCTGCGAGGTCGAGGAGCCAGTGAGCCTGGCGACGATTCAGATTCTGAGGCGATTTAAAATATGTCAGGTTTTTGTGGTCAGTGAAGACCTTAACCGGGAACAGGGATCCATGGAGATAATGTCTCCAGGATTTTAGTGCTCGAATAACCCCTAGCAGTTCTCTGTCATAAATGTCGTAGTTTCTCTCTGCAGGGTTAAACGATTGAGACAGGAAGGCACAGGGTTGCCACTGTCCATTCGAATCTTCTTGAAGGAGGATTCCTCCCGTTGCATACTTGGACATGTCAGTGGTAATCGCGAATGGCTGAGAGGTGTCGGGCATTCGAAGGGTCAGTTGTGCCATGAAGATTCTTTTGAGAAGATCAAAGGCATCTTGGCATTTCTTAGACCAACTCCAATCGACTGTTTTCTTGGTGAGGTCAATGAGTGGTCGTGCAATGTCCGAGTAGTAGGGGACAAATCTTCTGTAAAAGTTTGCGAATCCTAGAAAGGATCACACATCTTTGACCTTCTTTGGGATAGGCCAGTCGGCAATGCCCTGGACCTTGACAGGATCCATGGCGACGGTGTTTTCCTTGATGATCATTCTGAGGTATTCAACCTCAGTCAGGTCAAAGTGACACTTTTCCAATTTTAAGGGAAGGGAAAGTTCCCTCATACATTCGAGAACGCGACAGGTTCTTCGTTTATGTTCTTTGGGGTCATTTGAAAAGATAAGGAGGTCATCCATGTAGACAACCAACCAACCTTCGGCAATCATGTCTCAGAAAGAGTCGTTCATGAATCACTGGAAGGTGGCGGGGGAATTGCACAGTCCGAAGAACATAACAGTTGGTTCGAAGAGTCCTTTGTGCGTGATGAATGCGGCCTTCCACTGGTCTCCTTCTTTGATTCGAACATTGTTATAGCCAGACCTGACATCCATCTTCGTAAAGATAGAGGCTCCTTTCAGTTTGTCCACGAGGTCAGAAATGAGGGGAAGGGGATATGCATCCTTCACCGTATTCTTGTTTAGGTACCTGTAGTCCTGGAAAGGGCGTAAGGAACCATCTTTCTTTCCTACAAAGAAGAAAGGGGCGGCTTGGGGAGACTTCGAGGGGCGAATCTTTCCCTCTCAAAGGTTTTCTTCAATAAATTTCTCTGCAGACTCTTGTTCAGAGGGAGAGAGTGGATATGCTTTAGCCACCTTGGGGACAAAGTCTTCTACAAGGTTTATGGCATGGTCATATGGTCGTGATGGAGGTAAAACTCCATCAGAGGGTTTCTCGAAGACCAAGGCGAAGTCTTTGTAGTCTTCAGGAAGGACAGCTTTCGGTTTCTTCTTGTGCTCTTCTTGGGCCAGCTCCGTAGCCGTGGTGATCTTTCAAAGAAGACTATTGTTGGGATTAATCTTCTTGGCTTCTTCGACAAGTTTTCCAACCGACATCACAAAGTGTGCTCGGATGGTTTTGTCTTCTGGTTCTTCGTAGTCCATGAATTTATTTATCCCCTTCTTTTCCACAGGGGACACAAGATTCACGGTCAGTTCTTCGATGGCAATGGAAGAGACATAGCGTCTTAATTCCTTTGACCTATCTGTTTTCTCGTCAATAGACAACATGCCCATCCTCCAGTCCATGACAGGGTTGTTTTCTTGGAGCCAGGGGAGACCCAGAATAACGTTTTCCATTCCACAGTTGATGTCATGGAAAAAGGACTGGTGGACGAGTCCTTTAACCTTGAAGTAGAGAGTGGCAGAAAACAATATTCTTCCCTTTGAGTTCTGGGTTCCATCAGCGTTTTTGGTGAGGATAGGTTCAGTGAGGCGTTGAGTAGGGATTCGGTGCTTTTGCACAAAACTCCAGTTGATGCAAGAAATTTCTGCTCTGGAGTCAACCAGAGCGGTAGTGTTGACGACTTTCGAGGTAGTTTCTGATGCGTAAAGGAAAACGGGGGTTTGCATAGTACGTTCTGGTGTAGACGTTACAAGTACAGGTGCAACAGAAACTAAACTGTCCTTAGTTTGGGGAACATCTGGCATCAACGCAGAGTTCCCATTCAAAAATCCTTTCCAAGGGCCCTAGCGATGTTTACTAAGGCGATGGAGGGACCAGTGACTTTTTCTTCATCGTTGCTTTCTTCTACTTCCACAATTTTGCGGATTTCCTTTACTTTCTTTTGGGGAGTTTTCCCTTTGTCTGGACATTCTTGGGAGAGATGTCCTTTGTTTCTGCAACCGAAACATCTTCCTTCTTTGATGTGATGGTCTTGTTCTTCTTTGGAGAGTCTCACTCCATCCACGTCCATGGTGTTTGGATCTTTTTCTTCGGCAAAATTGTTCCTGGGGTGGAATGTTTTCTTTTCTTTCTTCCCAAAGGTCTCATTGACCTTTCTCCATTTAGCGTCGAACTTCTGTGCTTGGGTGTACCACTCGGTAATCTTGGTGGGGGTGGTTTCCATCATGTGAATCCTATTCACGATGAAAGGTTTGAGTCCTTGGGAGAAGAACTCGATCAAGGTGACGTCTTCCGTGATGGTTGAGTCAGCTGCAGCAGTCCGGAAGTCGGTGATATACTGCTCTACCGAATCTTTCTGTTTCAGGGTTCGCAATTTGGCGATAGCGGTGTAAGTTAGGTATTTAAGCGATCCTAGGGACTCCTAGGGATTGATGGAAAGGGTCTAGTTCGACCCAGAGGAGCTCTGTGCTTGGATCAGTGAAAAAGAGTCAAATGAGTGACTGGAGTTGGTCAGAAGGAATGGAGTGGGGAAACGAGCAAATAAAGGCGTCTGGAGGTCGTCTAGAGGTGCCTCAGTGAGGGCTTGTCGCAGTCTTTCATTTGCAGTCTTTTATTTTCGCTGTCATGCAGTCTGGTTTCTCCCTTTTGTTGTGTACTGTAGACCTACACTAGTGCGCAAAAATGCTGACTAAGCTACCAAAAATGCGCCACAAATGTAGGCTAAGTATTACTAATGTAAATCAAAGCAAAAAACACAATAGAAAAGATAAAATAATTAAATCACCTCAGTAGGGAGTACTTATTCCCTACAGCGGTACCCACGGTGTTGGCAGAGGTAAATGAGGCTTTGAAATCTTTTACAAAATTGGCAAAAGTGCCGAAACTCGGGGGGTTCTTTTCCAGAGATGTTTTCTGGAAGGTGGCGGCCCAGGAGCGGGCAACATCCTTTTTCATATATGACAGAGTGTAGACCACCTTTTTGGTGTTGGTATCGTATAATTCTTTGTTTACCAAGAGATAGGTCTGTACGGAGTACAGCCAGCTCATGGTGTTCTTCTGGTTTCCATCAAAGTCGGATGGAGCACCAATCTTTAGTTCAGTGGCTTTGGTGGCATTGCCAACCGGTGCTTTTGACGATGAACTGGACATTGTATTCTGTGGTTGGTTCGGGGGTGTAGGAAGTGTGGCAGGTACTGGTGGGATTGGAGTACCGAGTGATGCGAGGGATTGGGTGAAAAGGTTCGAGAGGATACCAGAGGTAAAGCCTCTATCCAGTTGTTCAGGTTCGTTGGAGGAAGTGTCTGTGACAGTGCTCTCCTGTTCTTCATCAGATGACGATTCTTCATGAGTGGGTCGCAACGGTGCCCAACGCCAGTTGTTTTGGGGGTTCGTGGTGGTGCACTAAGCAGTGACTGTTTTCAGCCAAAGGCTGTAGACTTGAGCTTTTGTTATGCTTGACTGAAGTCAAGACGTAGGGAGAGCTCAAACGCAGACTAAGGTTTCTACTGAGCAACAGCTGCAGTAACCTCTGTGAATGGCAGAGGATTTAGGGCAACGCTGGTAAGAGTGGTCCTGGTGAGGGACACTGAGGGCGAAGTTCTGAGAACACTGCGTATAATTGAGCAGCTCAAGTCTGGAGTTCCAGGACTTGAGCTGGCAGTCTAAATACTACAAGGAAATGGACCATGAGGCGTCCGCATGTACCGAGGTAACTATGCCATTGGTTGAACAATGATGACACACGTCCAAAGCATGTCACGAGACAGTAACGCTAGTGGTGGAACTAGAGAGCCGTCGGATCAGAGAGAAGACGGCTCAAAAGGGAAAACATGACCAATGGGTCAAACACAAGGTAAACGTACAGTGAAGAGAAAAGTTAGGGGTGAAATGTAACAGTGTTGTGGACATGGTTACAGCTGACTCTGCCTAACTTGTCAACAAGTTGTGCACAATGCCCAAGCATGCAGATGAAGACTAAAGGCCTCATGTGTAGAAAGACTGTCGGACGTGAACAGTCATCCTTTGCACAAGAATGAGTCATCAGTGCTAAAGAGAAAAGAGGAAGCGAGTTAAGCGCACGTTAAAGGTTTTTAGCGCCCATGTATGGCATTCCAGTTTTTGTTGTATCTCCACCATTTCCAAAGATATCAACTCGGTTCGCACACTCGCTTAAAGTGCTCAGCCCCATGATTCTTCCTTCCAAATCTGGAGAGGATCCTCGCACCCTGCGCGTTTCTACAGCACTCCATCCATCAGACACTCATTTCGCTAAGTCCATCAATCATGGCCACCTCTTCATCAGTCATCTCACTTGTCTCGTTTGCCAGAGACAGTGGCTACATATATCTGCCAGGCATTCCCACCAGCTTCCATCCTGAAGCCCCCTGGTTCATCCCGTCATTGTCAGCCCCATCTCATCCCATGCAGCTTGGTCAGTGTGTTCTCCTTGTCAGTATGACTTCCAGAAGGACATTCTTTGGTTGCCTCAGGTCTGTCACTCAGCTAGAAAGGTCTTATGTGGTCATTTCAGTCTCCCTGGTTGATGAAGCATATGGATCATTCCTCCCTGCTCCCTGCACTGTCTTTATTCCAGTCTCATCCATCATTCTTCCCACATTGCGACAGCTGCAGTATAATCTACTGTCCTCCAGCCTCCCTGATTGCATTCATGACAAGTATGACATGCATCTTGCCTTCTTACTGCAAGATCCAGCAGAAGATGTTCCCCCTTCACCTCCTCCATCAGAGCCCCACCCATGCACTTCAGGTAACCACTTTTCATAAGCATTTAGGCTGAATAGTTTCTCCAAACCATCCAGCCTAATAGCCTCCCAGACCAAGGTCTGCCCAGGGACATCTGGTCATGTCCCAGGGCTATGCAGATTTTTAGGCCCTGGGACAGATGGGATTTCCCACATAGCCATCCATTCAAATGCAATTATTTGGGATGTCCCAAGACTGCCTTGGGTGACTGGGGTCCCTACTCCTGAAAGTGCAGCTTATATTAGCATTGAAATAGCTGCAGAAATCCTAGCCCCCTTGCTCCTCTGACAGATTTAATCCACAAAGTATCCTTTGACCTATACATCCCCTCCCATCCCACCATGCATAGTAGTATACAATAGTACTTTTCATGTACATCTTTGCAATGTGATTCTGCTGTATTGGGACATCTCACTAGTTGCCAGGGAGATGACCCACCTGGGCCTCCACATTTGCCTTGAAAATTGCAATAATAAATTCAATCAATTTGTGTCTATACCTCATGCAATTTGTACTGTATGAAGGAAGAAGTGAATGGTTTTTGAACACTTGTGAGACAAGCCAATATCTCAAAGTCCCCCACATAGAACATGGTGTTGGTCACCTTTGCAACACCATCTGCAGAGGGCAGAATGTCCCAGATGAGCCTCTGAGGTTGTCATGGGGCATTGTGCTGGTCTGCAAAGGTAGCTTAGGAGGATGTGCCATCATAGCCCTCTGAGGCTGGGATGGGACATCCCACTGACTTTCATAAGGGGACTTGGGATGTCCCACAGCAGCCTCCAAGGCTACCTTGGGACATCCCACCCTCCCCTTTGCCAACCAGTGGGATGTCCCACAACAGCCTCTAAGGCTACATTGGGACATCCCACTGTTCCCTCTGCCAACCAGTGGGATGTCCCACAACAGCCTCTAAGGCTACATTGGGACATCCCACTGTTCCCTCTGCCAAGCAGTGGGATATCCCACAACAGCCTCTAAGGCTATGTTGGGATGTCCCACCCTCTCCTTTGCCAAGCAGTGGGATGTCCCACAACAGCCTCCAAGCCTACATTGGGACATCCCACCCTCCCCACTGCCAACCAGTGGGATGTCCCCCAACAGCCTCTAAGCCTACATTGGGACATCCCACCCTCCCCTTTGCCAACCAGTGGGATGTCCCACAACAGCCTCTAAGGCTATATTGGGACATCCCACCCTCCCCTCTGGCAACCAGAGGGATGTCCCAACACAGCCTCTAAGGTGTTGAAGTAGTAATCTGCACTAATCCTACAAGCACCATAGAGAATCCAATGCAAGGTAGCTCCATGGTCAGAGCAGCTGCTTGACACTGAGAGGGTCCTGGCTCAATGCCAGCTCTGGTCACATTTTCATCAGGTTATGAGCTGCAGCTGGAACCCATGCATGCTCAGTACAATGGGTCATGCAGCATCCTTAGTAAGTCCAGATCATGTGAGTTACATGGACACAAGGTGGCTGATAGTAAGGCCTCCTGGAAACACAGCAGTAAATCCTGATCCATCACATGACACAAGGTCAAAAGGCAATCAGACCATTTGCATGACCCTAGGGGGTGTGCACTGTTTTTACACTCCAAAAGTGGCCAGATGAAGGGACCACATTGGAGATGGTGCATTCTGTGCATTAACTTCATGGAGATATGTTCCCACAGTGCTAGTCTAAGCCCCCAAGCTACTGACACTAGTACCCAGACCATATGGCTCAGTGGTTGCAGCACCTGGTAAACACCTAGGAGGTCACTGGTTCAATCTTAGGACTGGTCACATTTTCCTCATAAGGCTACATTGGGACATCCCTCCCCCCCTCTGGCAAGCAGTGGGATGTCCCACAACAGCCACTAAAGCTACATTGGGACATCCCTCCCCCCCTCTGGCAAGCAGTGGGATGTCCCACAATAGCCTCTAAGGCTACATTGGGACATCCCTCCCCCCCTCTGGCAGGCAGTGGGATGTCCCATGACAGCCTCTAAAGCTACATTGGGACATCCCTCCCCCCCCTCTGGCAAGCAGTGGGATGTCCCACAACAGCCTCTAAGGCTACATTGGGACATCCCTCCCCCCCTTTGGCAAGTAGTGGGATGTCCCTTGACAGCCTCTAAAGCTACATTGGGACATCCCTCCCCCCCTCTGGCAAGCAGTGGGATGTCCCATGACAGCCTCTAAAGCTACATTGGGACATCCCTCCCCCCCTCTGGCAAGTATTGGGATGTCCCACAATAGCCTCTAAGGCTACATTGGGACATCCCCCCCCCTCTGGCAACCAGTGGGATGTCCCACAGCAGCCTCTGAGCAAGTGGGGAATGGTGCATTGCTCTTCACATAGTCTTGTTCCCATGTCACTGGTTTTCCCCCATGCTACTGATATTAGTGGCTGGACAATATATATTTGCTCAACTGTTAGAGCACTGGTTATCACCTAAGAGGTTGCTTCAATCCCAGCTCTGGTCACATTTCCATCATAAGGCTACATTGGGACATCCCACTTCCCCCTCTGGCAACTGGGGATAGTGTTGCTGTGGCTCAGGGAGCTGTCCTAAGCCAAGGGCCATACCACATCTATATTATTGAGTATTAAAATAATTATTGTAGATTTGGTATGTGGCAACTCAAGGCTACATTTGGTAATAGTTGTCATAGTGACTAAGCTGCTTGTTGTTGAGCAGGTCAGCCTTTGGAGCTGAGCCACAGCAACACTAGCTGAGGCTATGTCCCAGACCACCCTCTTGGGTTATATTGGGTCATCCCACCCCACTCTCCAGCAGACAGTCCAGTGGTTGTAGCACCTGGTGAACATCTAGGAGGTCACTGGTTCAATCTTAGGACTGGTCACATTTTCCTCATAAGGCTACTTTGGGACATCCCTCCCCCCCCTCTGGCAAGCAGTGGGATGTCCCACAACAGCCTCTAAAGCTGCATTGGGACATCCCTCCCTCCCATCTGGCAAGTAGTGGGATGTCCCACAACAGCCTCTAAGGCTACATTGGGACATCCCTCCCCCCCTCTGGCAAGCAGTGGGATGTCCCATGACAGCCTCTAAAGCTACATTGGGACATCCCTCCCCCCCCTCTGGCAAGCAGTGGGATGTCCCACAACAGCCTCTAAGGCTACATTGGGACATCCCTCCCCCCCTTTGGCAAGTAGTGGGATGTCCCATGACAGCCTCTAAAGCTACATTGGGACATCCCTCCCCCCTCTCTGGCAAGCAGTGGGATGTCCCACAACAGCCTCTAAGGCTACATTGGGGCATTCCTTCCCCCCCTCTGGCAACCAGGGGGATGTCCCACAATAGCCTCTAAGGCTACATTGGGATATCCCTCTCCCCCTCTGGCAACCAGTGGGATGTCCCACAACAGCCTCTGAGGCTACATTGGGGCATCCCACCCTCCCCTTTGCCAACCAGTGGGATGTCCCACAACAGCCCCTACACCTACATTGGGACATCCCTCCCCACCATCTGGCCAGCAGTGGGATGTCCCACAGCAGCCTCTAAGGCTAAGTTGGGATGTCCCACCCCCCTGTCTGGCCAGATGTCCCACACCACTCTCCACATAACACAAGGCCAAAATGCTATCAGACCATTTGCATGATCATAGGAGGCATGCACCCTTGTTGCACTCCAAAAATTCCCAGATTGAAGGACCATGTTGGAAATGGTGTATTCTGTGCATTGCACTCCACATAGTTTTGTTCCCACATCACTGGTCCATGCCCCATGCTACTGATGCTATCACCTAGACAATATACACAACTGAGCAGTCAGAGCACCTGGTTAACACCTAAGAGGTTGCTTCAATCCCAGCTCTGGTCACATTTCCATCATAAGGCTACATTGGGACATCCCCCCCCCCTCCAGCAGCCAGTGGGATGTCCCACAACAGCCTCTCAGGCTATGTTGGGACATCCCAACCCCCTTCCATACACCTGTGGGATGTCCCACAACAGCCTTTCAGGCTGTGTTGGGACATCCCAACCCCCTTTCCAGCAACCAGTGGGATGTCCCATGACAGCCTCTCAGGCTATGTTGGGACATCCCATCCCCCTTCCATAAACCAGTGGGTGGGTGTACAGATGCCTAGATCACTTGCAATTTTGATTGTATATGTGAAATCAGCCTATGCTTTTTCAGGCTTATATAGTGCTAGAACTAGTCTAATTTTTACACCAGGACCTACATCTAATTTCCCTGATTCTGAATCTGCAAAAATTGTGGTGATCTGACTTGAATTGATTGAGATATCAAAGTTATAACATTTAGCTACTACATGTGTGTGATTTTGTTTATTTGGCCTTGCTCTCAGTTTTGAAAATAACTGTAACATGAGGAGCAACAAGGCACAAACACAGTAGCTAGGACTGCAGGAATTGTATATACAGATTGAGGCATCATCTACAGTGCCTAACAGCAGTGGACATGTGATGGACATTGGTACCATATGTGATTTGACCCTGGACCGCCCCTAACAAAGAGTTGATAAGTGGCCAGTACTGAAATGTAACAGTAATGGCTGGGGCGACTGACACGAAACTATGGGATGCAGTAGAGGACTCCCAGGCAACCAGGGAGAAAGAGGGAAAATGCTGATTGGATCACCCGATCCTGAGGTATATGCTAAACCGCCTCGAAACCCTTCAAACACAAAAGTGGGAATATCTCAACAACGAGCAAGCAGAATTGGGTGAACAAGGGCACCCCGGAAATGGGTCAGTGAGAGGGACTTGTGGCTCGAAAAGCGAGAGAAGCGGTGCAGATACACATGAGGTATGATGAGAGGACCTCAAGGGGTGGGCCGTGCCACAAAAACGCGAACATCTCCGTAACTACTGCACCAATCACAACGATCTAGACATCTCCAGGGAGTCGTCATCTAGTAGTGCGAGTCCGCAAAAAAGCGAGAGACGTGTCAGAGAAACCACCGAGATACAGCCCCAAGATGATAGGGGTAACTCCGGGCAAGCGAACAAGCAGGTAACGACCTCAGGACAACGGCTGGGGTGATTGACAGGGGCCTCAGGAAGGCGGTCGGGTACTCGTAGATAAACACGGAAAAAAAGGAGTCACCATGATCAGACCATCGGATCCTGAGCTATGCGTGAAACTGTCTCACTGCCCTCCGAACACGAAAACGGTGATATCTCAATAGCAGCTTCATGGAATTAGACAAAAGAGGCCCCCCCAGAGAGGTCTCGGCGAGGGGAACGAGTGGTGTGAAAAGCGATAGGAAAGGCGCAGAACTGAGTGGAGAGCCACAGACTTGTCCCCCGAATCTGATGGTAACATCATCACTGACACCAGCAACATCAATATACAAGCGGCACATGACAAATATGTTGTAGGGGAAGCAAAAACTACACTAGTAGTAATCTTCATTTATATACTCCTCAGCGAAGTCGTCCTCATATTGTGCAGCATTACCCCTGTTGACCCAATGAGGTTCACCTGACTGGGTTGGAGGGTAGTAGTCATCAGTATATGGACCGTTGTAGTAAGGATGGTTGGTTCGAGACGGAACGCGATGGAATCCTTGGCGAGACGGAGGAAATTGATTGCGGTGGCCAGAAGGTAATGCCTAGAGAGAATGCAAGTCGACGGTGAAACCTCTGCAAAATCGAATTACTCACATGATATGGGATATTAGATGGGCCAGGATCATGATAGTTCGTACGGTCACCCCGAGAATCCTACATAATGTTTCCTTAGTCTTGTTACCGAAGGTCAGAGACCTGGATACTCACTTGTCGTCTGGGAAAAGACTGCTGGGCTGGGCCGGCCTCTCGCATGTGAGGACAGCTTGGAAGATTATCCCGATGTAGATCCTATACAACGCTTCATTAGTCTTGTTATCAGACCATAGGAACCAAACCCTACCCCATATCGCAGAGCCAGCGTGGGAGGCTCGGATGGGCCAGGCTCTTGAGTGTGCACATTGCTTGGAATTGTGGACGGGTCACGACGCGAATCTTGTGCAATGGGGCGTGCATCCCGGCGTTGATTGCGTGGTGCAGTTCGACAGTCAGACTGTAAAGCCTTGCGAACGTCAGCAGATACCAGATATTGAGTAAAGAGCAGAACTTACCTGGGGACCAATAGTATTGCGATTTGACGCCTCCACGCGGGGTTGCTTCCGAGAGGGAAAAGGGAGTTGTTGCTGCGGTCGGGGTTGTGGCGGTCGAAGGACCTCCGTGCCTTGCTGCTGGTGATCCATTTCCTTGAGGGACTTCTGCCACTCTGGATCATCTGAGATCTGCCGCAAAACAGTACCATCAGTAGCTTTGACGAGCGCGATCTCACCCTTCAAAGGGTCAGCGTCCAAAATATCGATGACCTCTACACAGGACTTCAGCATCCAACTGGATGAATAAAATAGGGAATACCTTCGTTCCAGCACTTAATCTCAATTTCCAGCACATCATCCAGACTATCTTGTTCTTCCTCATCATTGGTTTGCCCATCATACAAAAGACCCAGTTTTCTCTGAAGGTAAGGTACTACAAGTTGACGAAGAGGGCCAGCCTTAAGTTTCTTGTACTCAAAACCAGGGCCCGGTGGAGATACACCGTGGGGCCAGTTGACAATAGTGAGGTGGCTCTTCCGCAAAAACTCGAGAAGCCGGTGCCAGGAAACTTTCTGGGGATCACCGACTTCAATGCCACGTGTGACTGAGCAAAGGATCAAGATAAATGCACGTACAGCACAAGAATAACTTACCATGCAGATCTCTCAATGCGGCCAACATCTTCTCCTTCATCATGCTTCCGAATACTCTGTGGTTGCAGTCTCTCGGAGTCTCCTTTGTACGGCAACGTAGTTCCAGCGCAGAACCCACATCTCCAATGGAACCGGTGCCGGCCACCCTGGCATCTGCACCGTTGCCGTTCCTGAGACACCTACAACAATCCAATGAGGTCGAATGAAACATGCAAGAAATAAACTTACTTGAAAATCGCAGTATACTTATCCATGAGTGACCAGACATCGATGCCATTTTCATTGATGAAGTTTCTTATTGTCTCGGAGCCTCCAAATATGCCAGAAGTTTGATGTCCTGCAGGGTCCTGTCCAACATACATTACCGCTCCAACTATCTCAATATCCTCGAGATTGGACCATGCCTCCGCCTGTGGAACGATGAGAATCAATGGCTGCACAGTTGCAACCACATACCAATCCAGAAAATTGTGTCTTTGCATTGTCCACTCTAGCTGCAATAGATTTGACAGATCGGTTAGTCGGTACAGCGGAGGAGCTCTCACTCCACTCATAGACGGCTTTTAACCTTTCCCTCCTTGTTGCGAAGTCATCCTTGGGGATGCCTATCATGAGGGTGTTGTACTCCTTCGTAATCAAATTGTTGATTGAATTTCGATCGGCTGGTCAGGACATTAGAATGGTAGATGTGAGAGGGAGGAAAGCCATACCACCATCTGGTTTGGGCTGTGTGGCCCAATACCACGAGCGGAAGAGGTTGGCCTCATTAATTTTGGTATGAGAAGCCTTAACACTAAATCCCGCAGCGACAAGTATGTCGTGTGTAGACCGCCCGTGCTGTCGGCCAAGTTCTTCCGCCATTGTCTTGACGTCCTTCGCAAAAGCATGTATTTCGTCTAACGCTGCTGTGGACAGATTCCCTGGCTTCTTGAGGTTCGGGAGTTGGGTGTCACGGTCACTGTGGTTTGCAGCATCAATGTCCTTGGCATCTATAGCCCTACCTTTGCCCTTCTTCTGAAGTCTAGTATAGATCGGGCCACCTTCTTGGCGAGGATGGACAACGTCCCCTACAGGATGGGCGGAGTCATCAGACTCGTACATGGGTGGCGAGGACGGGGGAAGTGGGGACTGGGCACAAGAAACGGTCTGAGCATTGCGAGCGTGTGCATCATCACCATCTAGGAGTCAACATGTCAACACGAGGTAGATGCGTATATAGATGGTAACAGAACAGGATCGCAACAATTCTTTATCTATATAACAACCAAGGGAATGATGGGCGGCAGGAAACGGTCACGAGTATCCAAAGCACCAAGCTTTGAAACACAAGTGGGCACCAAGCCCACCATCGCATGACCAGAGAGGCACCAAACCCCAAAATCAAAAGAAATGAGAATTATCTGAAAAAAACGTGAGAGAACGAGGGATATGAAACGGAAGAACCCACCACAGGAGTCGCTCGAGCTCTCCGTCTCCTCGTCGTCATTCTCATTCTCATTGTAATCGGAACCCTTGTCGTCGTCATCGCTACTGGGCAGCTGGTCATCCTCTTTCTCGCTACCAGACAGCAGGTCATCCTCGTTCTCGCTACCAGACGGCTGATCATCCTCATTCTTGTTACTGGAAGGCTGGTCATCCTTGTTTTCGTTGTTGTTGAGATTCTCCTCCACCTCCTCCATTGCAGAGTCCTCATCACAGATTTGGTCGTCCAGGCGCAGGGAAGGGGAAGGGAGCGTTGGGGTGTTCACGATGGAAGGACGAGGTGTCAAGGAGCGTCTTCTATCTCTCAGGCCAAACATGTGCTCTTCCCAGCCTTCAGGAGGCTGGACTGCGTGCCGCAGTTTCGGTTTGCCAATCATATCCTTCGGACTAGATTGCTGTGAGCAGAAAATGATGTTAGAGTAATGGATGAGAAATATACAAGACATACCTCTGAGTGTTGCACTCCATCATTAGAGACAACAGCACCACCTTTTTTTACTCGTTTGGAAACCAGGGCATTTTGTGAGGACGGAATCCTTCAGTTGTGAAGAACGTGAGTGTTCAAGTCGGCAATGGAGTCCCTTGAAGGCTCCGGGATATCAGCAGAGCGGGGCATGGTTGTATGGGGGTGTTGAGAAACGGGGGGAGGCAAGGCGAGTATTTAAGGTCAGAGCACGTCAAGCCAAGACGAACCACATGGGAAAAAAAATCTGTCTAGAACATGTTGTCTCAGCGTGCAAAGTTCTGGATATAGCATCAGCAAGGACATATGAAACCACGAAAAGAGGACACGACGTAAGGGGGACGAAGGAAAAGCACGCAGGAAAGAAGTGGTTGTAATGCATAGCGAGGATGACACACCTATCAAAATGGAAACATACGGGTGGAATCCCAATCGAAATCCAGAACGGCGGTATTCCGTCTGTGCGACCCAGAAAGTGGGTTTCCTCGGGACTGAAAAACCACAAGAGTTCATCAGTATCCAGTAATAGAGAAAGGAATGGGCTTACTAGACAGAAAATGAATCGTTCAAGCCCCTAAGGGCGGTCACTGACGAGAGCAGGGTCAACAGAGTCTGATAGACGCAGCCCCTTTCATGCGATCGATAGCCAAATCGAGCAAATAATGTAGACCGAACGTCGGAGGTACGACGACCTTTAGGCGAAGTTGTTGCTGAAATGAATCTCCGGTACTGAGCGACGAGGGTCATTGTCGTCCATGCAATTGATCACCAGATCGACACCAAGACCACCCTTGAAGGCTCCAAGCCTTCAGGGGCTGTCAAGGGCACCAAGCCCATGACATTTAGCAGAGAGACGCTCCAAGCGTTCCGCTGCTAAGTGGTAGAGCTTGAATGGTAGAAATTTACGAAGGATGGAAAGTGCCGAGTTGCAACTTGCCTCACAGTCAGGCTGCCATACGCAATATGTGGCCTGAGGATTTATACTTCGTAGTAATTAATTGGAGACCGCCGTGAGAAATACTTGCCAACAGATAATACAATAGCTGTTAGTCTTTACATGGATATGGTAAAAAAAATTCTGGTGGGAGTATGCATGCAGTCATCTGCTAGATATGGAACCCTTGCTTCACGATCTGGGTGGCCACGGACAAGAATAGTGGAGGGATCAGTCGAGTTAGGTGGCATTAGATGTATCGATACTGGCGGTGTGGGAAATTCCGCGTAAATGGGGATCGAGGGGGATAAGGTGGCAGGTGTACACTCTTCGCAGGACAACAATCCTGAAACCCCAGGACTCGATGGGCATAATGCTGCTGTGGGGTATGTGGGTTGCGAGCCAGATGACCCTATGAAGGCTGCAATATGATCAGTCCAGAAATGTCACTTAAGAACATACTCACCTTCAGCGCAAGATCTTAGTAACAAAGCGCTTGCTAGCGTTTCAGTGTCTGCTGCATTCAATTCGAGGTTTCCGATCAGAGTAATTAGAGTGCCTGTGCCAAAATGTGTTAGTCGTCAGGAGTTAGTCAGAAAAACACGTACTGAGGTTGCTAGAGCTTATATCCAATCCAGTACTGGGCGAAGGTATTTCAGACATGGTGGGTCAGGGAATGGGAAGGAAAGGCTGGAGAGTGAATGTGCAGAGAATTGTAAGTATGACGGCGGATCTCCAGCAGAAGGCTACCTCGTTCCCTTTCCCCATTTGTCGGAAGCCATTGTGGGAAAACTGGAAGTTCGACCACGACAAATCGTGCACTTAGATGTGACGTAACTCTTCGTAATACCCTGGAGGAAGTAGCAGAAATCGATGGATAAGATACACTGAAAAGCTAACCACATACCCGCATTAGAACTTCGCATGGTTGATCATGAGGCAACCTGGAGAAAATTCATAGTAGAGGAACACGCCACATATTCGATTGGCAGGGATAGATATGAACAGATGTGTTGCTAACTAGAATCTTTGGGACTAAAAGGCGAGGGGAGAACTGCACTATCGTCTATGCAATCGATCACTGAATCTGTACCAAGGGTAGATGAGTGGGGAGACAAGGGCGTCACTATTGAAGGCATATACTGGCCAGGCGGAACGACGGAGTGCAGTCGGAGGTGGGGAGAACGATGGACCTAGTACACGTAGTATGCGCTGGTAAATGGGTCAGTAGACTGCGAAGTGTAATGATGCATAACTTAAGTCGAAAGCACTGACCCACAAAACCTTCATTAACGTCACTGAAAGATGAGGGTCAGTCTTGACTGTCATCATGCGATTGATCGTTGGATCCACTGGACACCAAGACCGCCCTTGAAGGCTCCAAGCCTTCAAGGCTGTCAAGGGCACCAAGCCCCTGACATATGGTAGAGGAATGCACCGAGCATTCCCCCAATACCATGCAGACAGCATACAGAAGACGAGAGTGTCGCTAAGTAATAGCTGTGGGTGGTGCGAATGTTTGTTTCAGCTGTGATGATGTAACAATTGTGCAATTGTGAAATGACATGTTAAGATTCTGTCATTCATCGAAACTTTAGTCACATCGGTAAAAGTGGCCAAATCTATTAACAAAGTAGCAACGGTGCACTAGTACTTGTAACTAGGACTTGCTATAAGTAGCTTATCAATATGTCATTACTGTAATGCACAAACACGTCTCCCGTGAATATTACAATAGGCAGTGCGGAACATTGAGGAATGAAATACGGAACACAAAACTTATATCTAATCACCCAATTATTTGACAATTTAGAGCCTAGACTCAAGGTCTTCCTCGAGCACGCTGTAAGTCAGGTGTCGCATTCATTTGCAGTGCAGGTCACGTGCACAGCAGTACCCATAATATTTCTCACTACTACTAGTAAGTGCTACCTACTACTTCGAGTCACTGACGCCCCTCTGTATAAACCAATTCAGTGCAAGGTAAGTTTCTCTTTATCTTTTCCATCTTAATTTTCCAGATGGCCCGGTCGCTCTTTCCACGAACATTTGGAGCGTTCGTCCGTCAGGTCTCAGGGGTTTGGTGCCCGCGAGTTCTTGATAGGCTTGGGGCCTATCAAGAGATATCCTCACGGTTTCTGGGGCGTTTCTTCATCGAAATTCAGATGTTAACATAGTCTATACACGTGCAGAGTCAATACACTAATCATCGTCACCTCTTTGTCAAGCAGACGTTTTTTGAAAGTAAGTTTTTATTCTCTTTCATTCATACCTTTCTTTCAAACATCCGGTCAACTTATGCTGTACTCGGAGCCAAACGTTCAGAGCGTTTGTCTGCCAAGTGCTCTGGGGTTTGGTGCCTCGCGAGTTCTCAATAGGCTTGGGGCCTATCGAGGGCAACATTCTCGTTTCATTTCAGTTACACCGGCCTTAACGCTGCATGATTCATTTTTTTCTCCCCTCGTCGTCATCTCCGTCAATTTAAGTAAGTACTGACTGACTTCTTTTGTTTCCAGGATGAATGTAGCTAGTGTTCGCCCTTATGAATTATCATTGCGCAACCACCCTGGCAACAGTGCATTCTCGCTGTCCCTAACTCAGCTCAAATTGATTATCATTATTTTCAGGCAGATGGGGTGCATTCGATGCGTGCGTCCTAGCGAAGTGTGACGACCACTGGATCACGTCGCCAAACACTGACTATATTCCCCAACCCTTCATCTTCGATGGAGAAACAATCACGCCCCTACACGATGGACGGTTCGGCCATATAGACTGTTTTCAATGGCCACAGTTGTTCGCAGAACGCTACACATGGAGTCCGTGTGTCCCTCGGAAAGTGGCCTATGGAGACGACCCAACGTGGAAGTGGCTGTGGTGGAACGTTACCCAGTCAGCAGAGGATTTTGTGCTGGAAAGAGGGTCTGCCTTCAAAGTTGGCAGGATTCATGCCGACAAGTGGAAGTCAATGGAGACCATTTATAATTGACTAGACGAACGTTTGCAAGGTTGGCTAAAGAAGCACCCCCACTACGAAGGTCCTCTGAGACCCGACTCGTGGCTGGGGTCATGTCAGCGATGTCTCCTGCATCTGAAGGTATGATTTTTTTCTGGTTCAGATTTCGTTAATTAAAATTTTCTCTAGCAACTCCCATTTATGTTTTGAGACACAGTCATATTGGTCGCTTTTTGTCAACGCCTCCTCCTAGACGTCTTCGGCATGCTAGAATATCTGGACACAGACCTTGACCCTGCTACGGGCACTTTTGTCGATTCATTTGACCGCTGGATCAGGGCATTCACGACAGACCCCAACATTTGCCAGCGCCTTTTCGAAATACACATGCCTGTCTGGATGGTCTGGAAACCCGATCGTGTACCCCCAGACATGCAAGTGTCGAAAACCGTCGAGATTATGCGCCCTCATGACATAGTCATGGATCCTGAGGTTTTTGAGGTCGGGCAGATGCTGAAATGGCACAGCGCCTGGTACCACCCTGGTGAATCACGCCACAGGCACACTCGACAAGGCCCGGCGATTGGGCTCGAGCAATTTGCGGCTCCCTGGCTGGAACCGCCGCACACCAGCAGTGGTGTGGCCTCGACTCCCACAAGCACGGGTCCCATGGCTTCCAATGCTGCAAGTTCCAGCAGTGCAAGTTCAAGTACGGGAGCTGTTAGGACGGGCAGGGCTCGACAACGTAATCAGCCATGTACGTATCCTATTCATTTTGTCTCAGTGTGTTTAACATTTTGCTCAGATCCCCCTGCAGGCTCGAAAGGAGCCAAGCTGTCGGTCATTCTGAATCCCGAACTGTGGGAAGACCTCGGCGATCCAGCTATTCCCCCTGCTATGTCTGCATGGCACGCTGCCCTGAAGGACGTGAATAAGGATGCAAAAAGGGTTAGTCCCAACACGCCAAAGGTAGCTTACTTCTTTCCCAGCCCGAGTCTGTTTGTGAGGGGCAAGTCCTCTGATCGCCAGCAGAGGTACCTGAGGAATTGACTAGTCTCTCGAGCGGGTTGGATCACTCGTCTTTCTGCCTCGGATGCGTCTCCTGTTATCCCTCGGTCCTGGCGGGATTTCCTGAACACAATTCCCAAGCAGATTTCATCCACATTTTCCGGCGACCAACTACGTGAATCTGCCGCCCTCTTTGGTCCCGAGCTCATCAGCCTCCAACACGACATACCTAGCCATGTACAATTCCGGGATATTTCAATTTCCCTCGCAGACCTCGCTACCATCGATCAGATGACGAAAAGCAAGATTTTATGGGATTTATATGAACACAACTTCCGGTTCGAGTTGGTCACTCTTGACCGTGCAATGATGCCTAGCTTGTGGTCGAATCGGGATTCAGAGCGGCTCGATCATGTCCAGCAGGTACGTACAATTTTACCTCACCAGGAATGCACTGTTTCTGAACTCTACGCAGATTTTCCCTGGTGATTCGGAACTCACCATGTGTGCTGAGCCTTTCCCTCAGCAAAATCAAGGCCTCGGCTCATCTGACTTTCAATCAAAATGGGAGTACGTAGAGAAGCTCCGGGCATTACTTGCTGTATGGCCAGGATGCCCCTCGGACTTGGTGGAGCCAATTATGCCATTAGCGTCATCGTCGCATGTCTGGGCAATGGAAAAGAAGTTGGCTATATTTTATGTACAGTTGTTCTTTGATACTTTTGGTCGTCCGCCCCTTCTTCCCTGCCTTATTCCAACTGCACCGCGGGGTTATGGTTCAAATAGTTGGTAACCTCCTTCATCATTCCCCAATACCATTTTTACTCTGTACGTTTCCTGAACAATATTCGTAGCACGCTGCAATTGCAATCTCATTTTGTTCATCACACACTTGCTCCATCTCTTTCCCCATCGCCCTCACTAGTCGTGTGCAAAGGTCAGTTCGCTTTTCTATGCTGGAGGCTAACTATTGGAGATGTGCTGGTGGCATCTTGGGGTTGCCTTCCAGCAACCAGGATTTGGTGTCCTGGTCACAGTCCTGTAACTTGGTGTTGCAGGATCATCGTCTACCACTAACTCGCCTAGACAGTTTATGTGTCTGACCGATTTCATAGATGTCTTTTCGTCGACTGAAACAGCTTACTAGGCATGGTCCCTCTGTACGAGTTACTGCCCTGATGAACCAGATTCCCGACTTGCTCCGTGCAGATGATCTCACGGTCCTTGTTGACCATCAGACTGCTGAACCTTCGCGCCATGTTCCTGGAACTGCAGGGCTTTACCTTCCTGTTGAGCGCTTGCTCACCTTACCTGGCCATCGTGCTTTCACACAACACCCCAGTGATTCCTCCGACCCCCACATCTGACACTGCTCTGCTTCAAGCGCTGCTCGCCCATTAGAGCCTTCTGCGGGTAGTGAATGTGACCTCTCCCATGATGCCACTTTCGACCACTTAACCGATGGGCTACATATTAGCCAAGACCCACTCCTGTCACCGTCTAGGAATGCCCGAAAAAAAATGAAGCAGTGGCAGCAGTGGTCGCACACTGTCATCCCTTCCCTCCTTCAGCCATACCTTGCATATTGACGACTATCCAACCACTTCCGGAATCCTGTTGACTACAAACTGCTGACGTGTGGTTGTCACCAGACTCGAAAGCTGAGAGTCATTTGCATTGATTTCAATGGTGAGATTTCTGTGTTCTTCGTCATTTTCCTCTGCTTAGATGCATTCATGGCAGCTCTGCAATCAGTTGATCTGGCTGTCTGTCCTTGTGCACCTGCAGCCCTCCAACTCCTTTGGATGGGCTACTTCCCCTGTGCCCCACTGGGGCCAACACTTGCTGTTAGCCTACAGCTTCTCAGCTTTGTCTGACAACTCTTCATGTGCATACCTCCAAACACTTCAGCATGGTGTGAGTCCCTTGAGGCATACCTTGCAGCTATGGGTTATAAGGTGGACACAAAGGTATGGAATTGTCATGTTTTGTATCATTACCCCATTTTTTCCACTTCGTAAAACATACATTACTGCCATAGTGACTGTAGTACAGATGACTCTGCTATGTAGGTAGTATATCTTAATCTGATGCATGACTATTTCATGGTTATAAGTGCATGCATGTGTGACATGTTCTGTTTCTTGGGACTGCTGTAGTGTTATATTGATAGGGTAGGATGTTTGTTGGTATTGTTTGTGGTGATGTTGCTATATTATTAATGCATACTTTGGTTGTTCTTCTCAGTCATGGATCATTGCTGATGATACTTGCAGGAGGGTATATGCCGGAGGTTCAGTAATGCATATCACTGGTATTGTATTCTGGAAACATCCCTTGATGAATATGTCCAACAACAACTGCAAGAATCTGCTAGTCCACCATCAAACATCCCCTCTGCAATCCCATTGCCAAGTTCCTCAGACAATGATGTCTTCAGTTCAAAGATGAGGCCATCAGAATACCTATGACAGCATTGTCCTTTATGCTTTGGTGGCCAGAGCTGGCAGAACAATAATAGTGAACATGGGTATGTCACTTGGTGGATATAGTTTTGTCAACTGCTAAAATTTCCTTTGTTCTAGCTTTTCTGATGTTGATGCAATTGTTTGCATTGATGCTTGTTTTACTCAGAAGCACAGAAGTGGGCATCCAGATGATCCAGTAAACCCTACAGCTACAGTCTTTCTTTCACAAGAAGATATTTGTGCTATGGAGCATGAGGTTAATGAGTTGCGAAAGTCAAAGTCTTCAACCCAAAGGAGGAGTGGACAGGCTTTGAAAAAGAATTATCTTGGTGATGGGGAGGATGAGTTTGAAGAGGGAATGAGGATAACAATGTCAGTGCTGAAGGGTTGTAATGAGTCCTTTACTGCAGCTGATGAGAGGTGCCAGAAAGTGAGTCTTAATCATTTATTCTGACTCCATTGGTCTGATGGCAGTGTAGGCAAGTACCCAGTTCTTTTCAGATACTGGTGTCATGGCCCTACTCTGTCGTCATGATCGTGTCATTTACCTTGCAAATATGACTTCAGCTGGGGAGAGGCAACATTATGCACTTGCCCTCATCAAATCTCTTTTTGGCCATCTCCCAGATAATTTTCGTATTGGGCTGTTATATGACATAGGTTGTCAACTGGAACAGAGCTGCAGGAAGTGGGGTTTTCTCAAGTCATTTCTGCCACGTATTTCTTTTGCCATCTCAGTATTTCATGCCTTTGGTCATCAATGGGCATGTCAGCTTATCTATCACCCCCAAAAATGTGAAGGATTTGGGCTATCTGATGGAGAGGGATGTGAGCGTTTTTGGAGTTCAATCAAAGGGCTGATACCATCTCTTCGTGTTTCTGGGGTATGTGTGCAGTATGCCACATCTGTTTCAAGCTAACATATTATTCAGTATCATCAATGCCTCTTTGTTATTGACTTCCAGGTGTGCCACCTGGACATGAAGAGTCTCACTGGTTTGGGCCAGTGGCTTTTGCGTCGCTGGAATCATTGCCAAGAAAAGAAGGCTGCTGCAAACAGAGGCCTAAGGAGATGTGGAGTTGATATCCCAACTCTTCAAGCTGAATGGGTTGCTCAAGTCTCTGCACAGACAAAGCCAGTTCCTCGTAAGCTGCTGATATAAATAATGACTCCTGCTCACCATCAAATTAGGTCACAGCTCTAAAGCTGCTGAGAATATGATATTGCAAATCATGGCAACTCAGAAATCATTGGCAAATTATGAGGCCAAGCTAGAAGTGCTGGAGAAAGATCTTCTCCATGGGGTTGCTCACATGACAAGCTTGAATATCCAAATTGCAGAGTGTCATCAAAAGGTTAAGTGTTTTAAAGAAGCTTTGCAGAACCAGAGGGCAACCCTAGGCATAAATGGGCATTCAAATCTTGCTAGTATCCAAAAGAGTGCTTATCTTCAAGTTAGTGGCAGTGTATTTTCTACATGGTTTCATCTAATTGAGACCATGTTCCATAGCTTCGCATGCATGCATTAGCAATCAAGAAACGTATCAGAGATCGTCTGTGCCAACGAAAGTTTGAGTTGGAAAGACTGGAACGCTCATATCGGCAGACTCTCAGTGGTAAGAGGTCATCATTCATGAATACCCTTGTATTTGACTTGCCTTGAAGAACAAAGACTTCAAAACCACACAGAAGCATCTGTGAAGCGATGAGAACCAGGAATAGCCAAGCTTGCCAGTAGCTACAATAATTTGTGTCTGCAAATTGTAGGCCTCATACACAAGGGAAAAGCTCCTCAGGGGTCAATAGCCCCACTCCTGATTCCAAGGGACTCTTTGTTCAAACTGGATGTGGATGATGATAGTTGGCAGGATATTGGCCTTGGGGATGATTCAGATGGGTTACTACCCCCATGGTTAGCTGATGAAAAAGTGCGCTCAGGGATCAGATCACTCCTTGAGCTGAGGCATTGTGAAGAAGAGGAAAGGCGCCTGTTGCAGGAAAGAAGAGCTTTGACAGAGTGGTTTTCTGAAGAGTGGGGTCATGTGCAGAAAACCAGACAGAGTGCTGGTAAGAGACATGTGTCATTGCATTACCATGACTAACACACATTGCAGATGTTGATCTTGCATATGAACTTGACTGCAGAGCATTGAGACTAGCAGGTCTGTGCATCTTGTGGAAGAGGCAACTTAGAGGCTATCCTGGAACACCTAATGAGAACTGGGGTGCAAGTGATGAAGAACTGCACAGCATGGTGCAGGGTGGTCATGTTATATATATTGATGGTGATAATGAGGAGAGGTTTGATGGATTGGAGTCAGAGGGTGAAGAGGATGAGGATGAAGTGATGGATGATGAGTTGCTATGTGTTGCTGAAGAATTTGCCCTGGCAGATGAATATCACCAACAAAGTGATATGCCATTGGAAGAATTCTGTTGGGGAGAAGAATGGGAGAATGACCTACTGGATATGGATCCACCATCATCTCCAAGTAAAAGAGTTCGATACAGATAAGGGTGATAGAGACATATTATAATCTATTTGGTGTCTTTAAATAGAATGTTTTTTGAGCATCATGTTTGCAAGACATATGCATGGGTAAAATGTAGAATATCCTGCTGGTTGGCAGAGGGGTAGGTGGGATGTCCCAATGTAGCCTTAGGGGCTGTTGTGGGACATCCCACTGCTTGCCAAAGGGGAGGGTGGGACATCCCAATGTAGCCTTAGAGGCTGTTGTGGGACATCCCACTGCTTGCCAGAAGGGGGGAGGGATGTCCCAATGTAGCCTTAGAGGCTGTTGTGGGACATCCCACTGGTTGGCAAAGGGGAGGGTGGGATGTCCCAATTTAGCCTTAGAGGCTGTTGTGGGACATCCCACTGGTTGGCAAAGGGGAGGGTGGGATGTCCCAATTTAGCCTTAGAGGCTGTTGTGGGACATCCCACTGCTTGCCTAAGGGGAGGGTGGGACATCCCAATGTAGCCTTAGAGGCTGTTGTGGGACATCCCACTGCTTGCCAGAGGGGGGGGAGGGATGTCCCAATGTAGCTTTAGAGGCTGTCAAGGGACATCCCACTGCTTGCCAGAGGGGGGGAGGGATGTCCCAATGTAGCCTTAGAGGCTGTTGTGGGACATCCCACTACTTGCCAGAGGGGGGGGAGGGATGTCCCAATGTAGCCTTAGAGGCTGTTGTGGGACATCCCACTGCTTGCCAGAGGGGGGGGAGGGATGTCCCAATGTAGCTTTAGAGGCTGTCATGGGACATCCCACTGGTTGGCAGAGGGAACAGTGGGATGTCCCAATGTAGCCTTAGAGGCTGTTGTGGGACATCCCACTGGTTGGCAAAGGGGAGGGTGGGATGTCCCAAGGTAGCCTTGGAGGCTGCTGTGGGACATCCCAAGTCCCCTTATGAAAGTCAGTGGGATGTCCCATCCCAGCCTCAGAGGGCTATGATGGCACATCCTCCTAAGCTACCTTTGCAGACCAGCACAATGCCCCATGACAACCTCAGAGGCTCATCTGGGACATTCTGCCCTCTGCAGATGGTGTTGCAAAGGTGACCAACACCATGTTCTATGTGGGGGACTTTGAGATATTGGCTTGTCTCACAAGTGTTCAAAAACCATTCACTTCTTCCTTCATACAGTACAAATTGCATGAGGTATAGACACAAATTGATTGAATTTATTATTGCAATTTTCAAGGCAAATGTGGAGGCCCAGGTGGGTCATCTCCCTGGCAACTAGTGAGATGTCCCAATACAGCAGAATCACATTGCAAAGATGTACATGAAAAGTACTATTGTATACTACTATGCATGGTGGGATGGGAGGGGATGTATAGGTCAAAGGATACTTTGTGGATTAAATCTGTCAGAGGAGCAAGGGGGCTAGGATTTCTGCAGCTATTTCAATGCTAATATAAGCTGCACTTTCAGGAGTAGGGACCCCAGTCACCCAAGGCAGTCTTGGGACATCCCAAATAATTGCATTTGAATGGATGGCTATGTGGGAAATCC
Source organism: Pisolithus tinctorius (assembly GCA_024663395.1). NCBI lineage: Eukaryota > Fungi > Basidiomycota > Agaricomycetes > Boletales > Pisolithaceae > Pisolithus > Pisolithus tinctorius. Next base: position 113,417 of record JANFAH010000052.1, on the reverse strand, counting down.
CATCTGTCCCAGGGCCTAAAAATCTGCATAGCCCTGGGACATGACCAGATGTCCCTGGGCAGACCTTGGTCTGGGAGGCTATTAGGCTGGATGGTTTGGAGAAACTATTCAGCCTAAATGCTTATGAAAAATGGTTACCTGAAGTGGCCCATGAAGTTTTTGTTAACTTCACTGAGAGGATGGAAGGGTGGGAGACATGATCGCATATGCTCTCATTGCCCCACAGACCCCCAATGCCCTAGCCTCCTTTGACGCCTGACTCATGCCCTTCAATTCTGGAATTAATACTTCCCTATCTGGAAACACCGTCCATCTGTCATGCTGTCTTTGGATCTAGAGATGTCTCTGCCAAGATCTAACTTGCATCGCCACCCCCTAATGTGATATCAGTGTGCTTACTCAGTTTCTGATTCTATTTGACTCATTTTGTGATATTTTGACTATCCTTGACTTGTTCATTGCCAATACTTACCAATCCTCTTTGCTTGCTTACTTATCATTTCTCGCTTACTCATCATGATTACTCAGTCCTTACTCATTACTTACCAAGTGTTTGTGCCTTGTTTGTCACAAGCTGTGCCCCCCCCCACAGTATATAAACCCCCATGTACTTAGCTACCAGGAAGCAATTAGAAGTCACTCAGCAGCCAGTTCAGTGCATATCTCATCGTCAACAGTTGAGGCTCATTCAGAAGAGTCTATCTGTCACCATCCATCATCCTTGGTAGTTGAGGCTCCATCAAGGGTCTATCTACCTTCATTCATCATCAGCAGTATCATCAGTGCTTAGTCATCAACCTCTTGTTTGGTCATTCTTCCACTCCTGCATAACTCGTCATCGACTTGCACCAGGAGCATATTCTATTGAAATCCATTACTCCCAAGTCCTTTCAGCTGAACACCCCTGCTCTGTTCAGCATCCCCTTCTCAATCAGCATTCATTCATCCTCTCCTGCATAACTCATTGTCGACTTGTGCTAGGAGCACCTGCCATTGAAGTTTCCCCCTCTTAGGTTTCTGCACTCCAGGTTCCACAGAGGCACACCACCACTCGCTCTACATTTGTCTTTTGTGTTGGTTTTGGTTGGTTTTCACCACCTTTCCACACTTTGACTCACACCAGCTTGGCATAAAGACCATGCTTTTGAAGGTGGCAGAGTACCTCTTTTACATGTTCACAGTGCAACTCCATGTCCTGTGAGTAAATTAGGATGTCATCGAGGTATACTACAATGCAGACATGAAGCATGTCTGCAAAGATGCTATTGATGAATTGCTGGAAAGCCGCAGGCATGTTAGTCAGACCAAATGGCATTACCCACCACTCATAAGAACCATAACAAGTGCAGAAAGCCATTTTCCATTCATCTCCATCTGCAATGCAGACCAGATGATAGGCATGGCGGAGGTCAATCTTGGTGTGGACTTTAGTGCAGCTTGGAGAGTCAAGTAGGTCAGAGATGAGTGGCAGCAGATAGCAGTCTTTTTTCATGAGTTTATTGAGTCCTTGATAGTCTACGCAGAGGCAGAGTGAACCATCCTTCTTTTTTACGAAGAGGACAGGGGCACCATGAGTGGAGGTGGACTGTTTGATGAAACCATAGCCAAGATGCTCATCAATGAAGGTGTGGAGAGCTTCAAGCTCTGGCAGAGAAAGAGAGTAGATCATGCCAATGGGTGGAGAAGCTCCTTCCTTGAGCTCAATCTTGAGGTCAAACGAGCAGTGTGGTGGAAGTTCAGTAGCCTTGTCTTTACTAAAGACATTGGCAAACTCATGATACTCAGGAGGGACTGAGGAGAGGTCAGGAGGCAGAGAAGAAGTGGAGGACACACAAAGCTTCACATCATCAGTGGAGAGCTGTAAGCAGAACTGTCTAGAGCCAGGGAGAGCACAGGCTCTGACATATGCAGCAGTGTTGATGAGTGAGATGAGTGGAGCAGAGTGTGGTGAGTCAGTCAGAGCTGCAGATGGAGCAGAGGTTGCAGTGGAAGGTGACAAAGGTGCCTGGGGTGTTGGCATTCCCTGTAACAATGGTTTGAATGATATACTGCCCAGTACCCAGTCAATCAACAGATTGAAGCAGGTGAGCCAGTTGTGTCCTAATACCAGCAAACATGAAGAATCCAATGGAGTAACATAAAATGAAACAGAATTGACATCACTGGAAGAGGGAAAGATCTACTTTTTGGGAAATGACAGCATTTGTACTACCATCAAACAAGTGGAGCAGAACTGGCAGAGAAACAGAGGAAACAGGAATGGCATATTTTTTGACTATAGATGGATCTACAAAACAATGAGAAGAGCCAGAATTGATCAATGCAGAAACAGTATCAACAGAGTAGTCAAGAAGAGTTACAGACAGAAGTAAAGAATTGGGACTAGAAAGAGCAGACACATTGAGTCAGATGTCCAGTTGTGCACAGTTGGGATCAACGCTTCCTCCAGGCTGTGCAAGCTCCCTGGAGGAGCAGACTAATTTTTTGGTTCTGCCTTCTCTGCAGGCAGAGTAGGCAGAGTTCCAGCCGTAGCTGCACAGGCTTTGGCTGCATGAGAGGTGGACTTGGGACAGTCCTTGGCAGAGTGGCCAGCCTTTCCACAGAAGAGGCAGAGGTTGTTCTTCATCCTGTGCTGGCATTCAGTGGAGGTGAGTTTGCCATCCTTGCCCAGAAGATGGGCAATATTGGACTTGGGTGGATCAGGACCTGATTTCACTGCAGCTCTGATTCTTTTAACTGGTTTATATGAGCAATGATCTGCTTGAAGCTCATCCCCTCCATTGCTTGTAGGCAGGGGTCAGGTCCAGTGTCAGTACTTACAGCTCTGACAGGGTGTCCTTGTGGTTGTGCCTGTTTAGGGCACTCACTTCAGTAGTGGCCCTTAAGGCCACATCTGAAACAGGTGATATGGGACTTGTCCTTAGGGGGTCCCTTCCCCTTTCCTTGCCACTGGGTGGCACCTATATCCATGGGGGCACTGGCCCTGGGCTGTGTTCCTGTAGCAGTGAAGCCATGAGGGTGATTTTGAGGCCATACCCTCAAAGAAGAGGCCATCATGTACCAGTGGTTTTTGAAATTTCCGGCCACCAACTGGAGCTCTGTTATGTATTCTTTGTATGTGTCCTTTCTTTTCCCCAAATGATGCATGAGGTGGAGTACCTCAGGGTTTATGGCCTGTTCTAGGCACAGGATAGCCAAGTCGTCAGAAGCACTCACCATGAGCTTCCAACTATCAAATTCTGCCAAAAAGGCATCCATCCAAGACTGTCCCTGCCTTGCTTTCTGCATCTTCTTCTGGGCCCAATCCCCATTGTTCATGGGCCAGAAGTGAGAGTTGAGGTTCACTACCACCTCATCAATGGTAGGCCAATTTGCATTTGCCAAGTGGAAATCCAACTTGGCATGGGTGTAGTTGCTGGCAATTGGGCCAGTCATCTGGGTCCAAAATGCCATGCAATCCTGACTTGTATAGTGGTGGATGGCCACTTTGCAGTAGGCTCTCATCTTGATCACCCACTCTTCATATTTTGCCATGGAACCATCAAAAGTTCTGGGCTCAGTGACACCCCTCTTTGTAGGGTCAAAGTTTGTTGTCTGTGCTGCAGCTGGCACTAGCATGTACTGTTGCATGGCTTGTGCCATTGCTGCTGCCATAGCTTGGACCATGGCATAATCAACAGGGGGGGGTTGTGGCTGGTTTGGGTCCATTTCTGCTGGTTAGTGGGACCAGTTTGCAAAGGGGGTGGCAGATGGAATGGCAGTTCCAGAGGTTGTAGGGTTGGTTAAAGATGAACCTGAGTTCATTTGGGTTGGGAGAGGGTGAGGGAGGAGGGTAAACAAGCTCCAGAGTTACCTCACAGAAAAGCTTGAGAGGTGGAAGAGGAAGTGGGGTGAGCAGGGAAAGGGAATGTGAGAGGCACAGAGTAGAGAGTTCCTTTTTGTAAGGGAGGAACCTAAGAGGGAGACGAAGCTCAACCTCTTCCTTCTTGATGGTGGGAATGGTGGTAAGGTAAAGGTAATGTAGGCATACTACTTGCTGGTGATGTTCAGGACCACTAAACACATAGTCTGTTCGCTGTTGTGCACCTGATCAATCTCCTAGAAATAGGGAGAGACCAGCCTGGCACACTATGTGAACTACAGTGGGTACAAGAACGTCAGCTATGGGTCTACCTCTGCTGCTGTGTGGGAACTACAACTAAGTATGGCTCAGCTGCTCTGGACCTTGTGGGCCCTCTTGATCAAGCATCACCCTGTGTACACCTAGCTTGACCTTGGGACAGTGTATGTTACATAGATTAAAACTCCCTAAGATGTTTGCCCAACTGGCTCTGTTGCTCGGGCACTCTCAGTCACACTGATGGAGGTGAAAAGAAACTATGGGCAGAACTGCCCACTACAACTATCATACTGCTGTTAACCCTTGGTGCTGGGTATGAAGGGATAGGGGAGAAGTTATAATCTAGTTCAAGTGCAGCAATCAAAGATGAAGTCTTCTCAGCTATCACTTCAAACCAGTGAGTAATGGGAGTGGAACCCATTGATTGAGAAACAAGCTCAAAATGAACTAGATTAGAGAGACTGGCTACAACAAATGACAGGACTTATATACTGCCTTACTGTTTGTACGTACTGCCATGAGAGAACATTCTGGAAAGAAGTAAACAAAAGAGAGAACTACACTATTGGACAAACATGAACATGTGTTAGTAACAAGGCACAGCCTTACTAAGTATCATGTAAGCATGAAAGGGTAAACAAAAGGAAAAGTCCAAGATGACTAAGCATCCCTAAAGCATAACCCTAACCAGTGGGTGGATATATATGGGTAACTAGGAAACATGGAAGTGAAAAGTCTACCAGTCGTTACAGATGGTGAACAGGGTCAACTGAATGCTGAGAAGGGGGGTTTAATGGAGGAGTGTAAGTGTTAATACTACTCAAAAAAATCTCACCAATAAATTGTGGGGCAGTTTACAGGATCAATTGGCTCAAAGCAAGGGCAAGAAGGGACAGGTGGAAAGAAGAATTGTCATTGGTGAGGCATGAGATGGTTTGGGCCATCTTATGGTTTGAGTTCCAGAAGGACATATGGGAGAAAAGGGCTCTACAATTGTTGGAACCAGGGAAAATAGCTTATGCTCATAAGCAGATAGTGTTGTGGACTGACTTTTCCAAAAAGGCCCAATTGATGTTCCAAGGTAAACAAATGGATTGTATTTAGAACATGGGTATATGTGTATAGTTTTCCAATTACCCTTGCTTTGCACTTGGTATCTGAATCAAAGTGAATAGCAAATACATCAAAACAATCATACCATAATGGTACCTTTCCTAAAAGAGTGATGGCTGAAAACTTCAACCTCCTGCCTAAATTGGGAAAGGCTGAAAAAATTTCACCTTGCTTCCAACCTCCATCATCTGTGCTGCTAATTATCCCCCTGATTTTATTCTCTCATGGCTGATTGGTCTGAAGTCTACTCTGATCTGCTGTCCTCCTATGTGGAGCAGTACACAGATGCCCGAGGGAATCCTGGCCTCAGGGCCCAGATCCTTCAGCAAGCATCTTCAGGATCTGTGGAATTGCCCCAGAACTTGAGAGTGGTATGGTATCTTTTTCATCAAGTTTCACATATCTCAAGTGTATTTAGGCCATCAGAAGGGTGTTTTTGCCAGAACTAGACCCTGAAGACTGGGATGATGAGGAACACATCATTGAGAGCATCCTGGCTGCAACAGACAAGAGGAAGGAGCAGCCTGGGACTGGTGAGGATGAGGATGCCAGAGAGAGGACCAGACCTACCAAGGCTGGAAATTACAGAAAACCCTTCACTGATTTTACTGCCTCCCAGCAGCTCTTCAAAGAGGACATGGATGCCTATGATAGGGAGAGGAGGGACACCAAGGACCCCAAGACCATAGGTCAGAGGACCAAAATCATCCAACAGTGGTGGGAGTCTCTTGCAGATGACAAGAAGGCTGAAGCAGGGAGGGCTGCTTCCAAGTGGAATAAGTTGGGTGCTCCAAAAGAAACTCATGAATTGTCAGTGCTGGTCTACTTCAAATGTCTTATACTAATCATGCAATAATTCAGGTACAGGAGAAAAAAATTTCCCAACATGGCCAGAGACTTTATTGAAACAGTCAGGCAGACCGTGGGGTCAAATATAGTGATGTTTCTGGCTCATGAGACTACTGATTCTCAGATCAAGATGGCAGTGTAGGTTCCCCTTTACCTTGTCTATCCAATGCTAATGAAGAAACCTAGCTTTGAAACACAACCCCCTGATGGGAAGAAGGCCTTCTCAGAGTCTTCAGAGCCCACCAAGGATTGGGTTCTAAAGGGAGAGCAAATGTTGACCAATTATCTTTTGACTGAAGCTGGTAAGTGATAAACATTGGTGATCAATGTAATATGTGTACCTAGGTTGATTCCATACTCAGCTGAGGAAGATTTGAATGATAAGAATCCCCAGGTGGAGATAGCCCTGGATGATGAAGGAAACCCAGAGGTACCAGCTTGGACTGGTCAGAAACTCAAGGTCCAGCAGAGTTTGGCAAGAATGGTCTTCCAGGCTGCCTATGGTATGTTCTTGATTGTCAAGTGCATCTACAGTTGTTGATGGAAGTTGGAAACATAGCAAAGTTTACAGGGAAGCCCAAGGCCAAGGTTCCCTGGGGCCTGCTTATCAAGTCCCATTTGGAGTATCTGAGTTCTGATTCCATCCCAGAAGGATTTGTGATGAAAGATCCTTCAAAATGGACCAAGGCTGACATGGGGATGCTTTGGAATCATTGGAATTCCCAAGAGGAGCAGGATAAGGTGATTGTTTCATTCATCAAGTGCAAAAAGGAGGACAAGCCATTGGGAAGGCCCTGGAACAGGAAAACCCCATCCAAAAAGAGAGAGTGGATGAGCCCTGGGGAGGACAGTAAAGCTGGGGTGGAGGCCAAGCCCTCAGATTTAGGGGAAGAAATTGGTGGGGCTGGTATGACCCCTATAGCAACTTCATCAGGGGCCCAGGATATCCTTGACTCTGGGAGGGCCCCATCTGAAGATACCCCTCATGAATCCAGCCCTGCTTGTCATGCCAATGGGGACAGGGTGAAATATTTAAAGTCCCTTTGCATCATGCCCAGGTACCAGGAACTTGTTGAGCTTGTAGATGACTTGCCAGAGACAGTAAGTGATAAACTTTCTTCAAACACCAGGTTAACAAACATTTTGTACAGGAACCTGATGCTGGACCAGTCAACCTGCCTGTCTGGGCATCTTGGGCCTGGAGTGCCCAGTATTTGCCCCAGGAGATGCATGGCAATGGGGATTCCTTCTGGAAGGCACTGTATCAATTGCAAAGTGAAAAGTTTGCATCCACCCAGAAAGGTCTTACCATTGTACTGGGATTTGGTTTGTTGTGGAGGGAGTGCAAAAGAGCACAGGACATAGAATCAAATGACCCTGAAGCTGCTAATCTGGGCTTTTTGCTAGGCTCAGGTCTTGATATCCACAAGGGGGAAGATGTTATGGGTGCAGTGGGGCTGGTAGTTGCAAGACTGCAGCAGAATTCTGGTGGCTCAAGCAGAGGGATTGGTGCACAGGAAACAACTGGGGTCAGTGTAGGGGATTCCTGTCCCACACAGGGGGGTGGCATGAAGGAATCCTGGAATACAAGAAAGGATGTGAGGAAAAGAAAAAGGGGAGGCAGTGGGGATGTTGATCAGAAGATGGCAAAGGAGGGTGAAGAGGCAAGCAAGAAATCAACTAGAGCTCATCACCCAACCAAGAGAGCTCTGGGTCTTGGTCTATAGATAAACTGTAGATGGGGTGAACCAAAAGGATCCCTATATATGGCTACCCATGCTCATTGCAAGTTTCAAACCCTGTGAGATCACTGACATCACCTGGAGGTGAAGAATGGCCATGGATTCAGGGGGTAAGGCCACCCCCCAGTGAGGTTGGCCAACACTGGTCTCAGGGGGTATGTCCATCTGGAAGTGTCATCAGAGTCAATACTTCTGGTAACATCTAAATTGACAAGCAATTGATTATGCCAAGGGAATTTTCAGGGTTTGGCCAACCCTACTTCCAGGTGGTGAGGTCTGTGTCCATCCCCCAGTGAAATCAGCCAACCCCACTTCCAGGGTGTGAGTCCATCCCCCAGTGAGGTTGGCTGATACCACTTCCAGGGTGTGGGTCCATCCCCCTGTGAGGTCAGCCAACACCACTTCCAGGGTGTGGGTCCATCCCCCTGTGAGGTTGGCCAACACCACTTCCAGGGTGTGGATCCATCCCCCAGTGAGGTTGGCTGACCTCCCTCCAACATGTCAGCCTATCCACCATCAGGGTCTATAGGCTGATGTCAGTTAGTCCCACTTTCAGGACCAAATGTGCATGTCAGATGACCCACCTTCTGGATTACATGTGACTGAAGGGTCTGCCAAGACAGACTCACACACCCAGACACAGAAGAACTCATTATGCCCCAAAAACTGGCCAGCCTCATGACTGTCAGGCCCATGTAGATAGAGTTAAAACAGTCAGCAGAAGTACTAAACCATCCTCACCATAAAGGCAGCATGTCTAAAACAGCTGGCAGGAACAGCAGAGTGATGGGGGGCCAACAGCTCTGCTATCAGGGCATTCACTCACTGGTAAGGAATGATAGGCCACAGGGGGCCAAAGCTAGATTGTTAAACTACACTAGAATAGTGCAACATAGGGTAGATCCACCCTCACACACTTAAAATCAGACTTTTTTTTAAAAAAAAACATACACAACTGTCAAATTTCATACCTATCATGACCATCATGTTTCAGGCTAAGTATGCCCTAGCTGTGGTCCTCATCCTGGGTCATATGGGTTTCCCATATTGCCTCGCACCACTGGGATGAATATGCTGCTCTTAGTATGAGTGCACAGAGCGGCACTGTGCATCACCGCTACCCACCTTAGTAAACCAGTGACGTTGGGGGCATTCATCGTAGTTGTGGTCAGGGGAACGCTGGTGCCTGAACACCTAGACTCAGGAAAGGCTACAGAAGAATGACTCACATGGCTCGACACGTACGCCGCTCGCATCAAATCCGAGAAACCTGGAGAGCGGGCCAGAAAGGGTTTCAAAGAGGCTCAGAAAAACATGGCGATGGCTGCAAACCCCTGCTTCGTCCTGAGGCAGTGGTTACTTGAGGAGGCGTTAAAAAGTTTGACTGGTTGTCATGAGTCGCTGTATAAGTAGCGTGCTCTCCAACCCTGGGCGCGCAACAATGGCATTGTGCTCTCGGAGACAACAGGATGCTTGGCTTTCATCGCAGCGGGCTGTCCTACATACATAAATTGCCTTCATTACTTGCGCCGTTGCCAACTTGTGTTCCAATGGTCGAAGGGGCCCATTATGCAGTATAGCGTCCGGTTCGTATGTATCTATGGAATTCGTGTACTCCGTAGCCGTCCCGTTAGGGCGTCAATTACAGGTCTGGTTGCCAATCCGGCAAACGATCCGAACGCCACCAGTCAGGCGGTGACCCACTAGGCACGTACACACATGCACTCTTACAAGATATGACCGGACGAGGGAAAATAAGAAGTAAAACAAAGGACAACGTGGATGTCAATACCAAGATGTCATAACACCATGGCTACCTACACAATAGTGAATACCCGAATTTTGCTTTTCAGAATGCTGGCCCGGTCTATTGGCTGAGCATTAATGCGAGTAGAAGACGCGATCCTCTTGTGTTCGTCATGAGGTAATTGGCTCAACAAAAGAGCATTAAATGGCCTCTCAAGTGTAGAGAGCAGCTGTTCTTCAGTCGCGGCATCTAGTTCGGCAGATGAACCAGGAAACTTCGAGTGCCAAGGGCGAACAAGTTGCAGAGAACCTTGCAGCCGCGGTGCATCTTCTAGCTTGTTTGGCAGAGTGATCTCAAGTGGCCTCAGACCGAACGCCTGGATGTTATACGTGTGACTCGTTGCCAATGGATCTGACCCTTTCGGATGAAACACTGCGACGCAATGGGCAATACATGGTAATATGAGGCGGCGATTGAGAAAACGTGGAAGAGGCACCCTAATGAGCGAGTGGAGGTCGTACACGTCACTTGGGGAGTATGAATCTTCGAATGATATTGGTGAGGGACCCTGACTTATCGCCGCTGACGGTTCTTCTGCATTAGGTCGAGATGGGAGCAACGGTAGCGTTTGGAACGAGGCGATCTGGGCAGGGAAACAGCTATGAAACTGCGATGCCTCCCCAACCCAATCCAGAACTGAGACATCCCCAGACTGCGAAATGATTTCGGCCAGGAGACGCCCAAGCGCTTTCTCAGCAGATTCACCATACAGAACGGGAAGGTGAAGATCAAAGATTCCGAACAATGAATAGGCGATATCCTCAGGCCGCGTGGTACAACGTAATGACGCCCATTGGAGTCTCGAACGAGCGTCATCTGTACCTGGGGAAAAGTCGGTGAGGAACCGGGACTCTATTCCAGTCGCCCTCCCCAGCTCTTCCAGCACCGTGGTATCGGTTTTGTGGTTCAAAGACGTGAGGTTCTTGTAAAGTGACCAATTCTGGATGTAGAATAATATGGTTCGGGGAGCCAGTAGCTCCTGGAGGGTCCACCCGCGTCTGAACCACTCGCTGTTCCCGAGCGAGCCAGTATCCGGAACATCAGAGAGATACACAATGGTTAGGGAAGACCGTTGATACCACGCAAACATCGATCCTATGGCTTCTTGCAACTCGGCACTGCTGTCTTTGTCTATGCAACACGTGTCACTCCATGCCCACAGGAAATCTCGTTCGCAGGCAACCAGGCAGAAGGCTTGCAGCTTTTCAAAGCCCTCCTTTATTGACATATCATATATCAAGTAGCCCTCGATGTCGCGCAATGATGGCTCATCTTCACCCCAACGGTGAGAAAGCATGACGTACTGAAAGTATTTCAAGATGGCCATACGGATCAGGTCCATTCGCTGATCTGGTTCGCACGTTGTGCACCGCGACACCAGCCGTTTGTACTGTTGGCTGCTCATAAACTGGGTAAACTGCGCATGCCGATCGCACAGGACGCCAGTGTGCGTGTGTAGCAGCCTGGTTGGCAGGGTTTTGAGGGTTTCAAATGCAACACTACGGATAAGTTGCTCGACGTCAAAGGGGGTAACAGGTGAGGCATTGGAGGATGTCTTAGTAGGCTGTGACTTGACCTTCATGTGGAGGTAGGCTGTAAGGGAGCACCGGGATATGTCGTAACCAAGATCTCCAGGTATGAGTAGCTGCAAGGCTGCTTGCTCCAATAAAATAGCCCCGTCCAGATCCGGTGCTACGGGTTGTCGACAAAACCGGCCTGCTAGACACTGTGCCAGGTTATGCAGGGACTCAGCACGAATGGGATGGTCAGTTGGGCGGGTTTGCAGTACATATCGGCACAGTATCATGGCCTCGTTGAGACCGACAATTGGGTGCTGATTGCCAGATCTATTCCTCGCAAAGCAATTGACCAGAGCGCCTAGAGCGACAGGTTCATCTGAGTCAGTGCCCCGGGCTAGCCTCTGAACCCAAGTTCGCTCGTCATGGGAGTCTCGTGGTGACCGAAGTTCCAGAGCATACGTTGCATAATGAATAGCATCGTCCAAGTCAGTCATCGCGGCCTCCTTCTGAAACCTGTCGCAGAGGTGGAGTGAGAACTTGAGAAGCCAGGACGCGAGATAAGCCGTGCTCGTTGGACGGACCAACGACGGAGTTTGATCAGGAGACTTCGCATCGGGCAACCCAGGCATGCGAAACTTTGTCCAGAGGTCTTTAGCGAGCTCTTGGAGACATTTGCCGCGATCAGGATGCCCTGGTGGATAGAGCTCTAGTGTTACACGTCTGACCGAGATGGCTTCCACCACGTCGTAGAGTGGAGCCTCTCTGGCGAGCTTTTTGTCGAAGTAGACGGAGAGATTGCGGAGAGTGACATCACGATGAGGATGCCCTGGAGGACGGAGCTCTAGTGCTTCACGTGAGAGCGAGATAGCTTCCTCCAAGGCGTCAACTACGGGCTTTTTGGTGGACCAGTTTTTGGGATAGGGGGGCCTGTCAATGAGGTAGGCGGCAAGATTGTGGAGAGCGACATCACGATGAGGATGCCCTGGTGGACAGAGTTGTAGTGCTTCACGTCCAAGCGAGATGGCTTCTTCTAAGTCGGCGACTGCGGTCCGCTCGTTATATCTACATGAAAGACAGAGAGCGAGGTGGTGGAGAAACGTGAACCGATAATACGTCTTGTTTTCGGCTGGTCGGAGTTCCAAAGCAGCGCGATGCAAATCAATTGCCTCGTTCAAGTCGCGGATGTTACGTTGTTCTTCATATCTCTCATAGAGTGCGTCTGCCAGGTCGTAGAGGGCAACATCTCGGTCAATTTTCCCTAGAGGATAACGTTTCAAGATCTTTCGTCTCCAGGAAACCACGTCTGTTGAAGCCATTGAATGTCGTTACACCAGGATGATGTACACGATGGAGATGGTTCTGCCTTTGCGCTAGGTTCGGTGATCATTAGCAACAAGATAGGGACAGTAAAGTCATACCCTTTGAAACTGGAAAGAAACCCGGTAGCAATCTTGAGTGTCAGCTGAACGCTGCTCAAATCAGCGACGCCAACCAAGCAGCGCAAAAGAACCCACATTAAAGGCACGAAGTCTCGAGCAGGCAAGCTTGGGTGTCGGTACGAAGCACAAACTGCGGATAACATTACACGCAGGTCAATGCAAATAACGCAACGACGGTCTGATAGGAACTCACTAATAGATGCGAAAAACACGAGTTGGTTGGAAAGGCAAGAGGAAGTTGGGCTCTGCTGCTTGAGTGAGTCACACAGCTTGAAGAACTGGGGAGGCACTCACCAGTAGACCAACGGCTGGTGGACGTCTGTGGGAGAAAAAGGGCGCGAGGATGCGGCATGCGAAAAGCTTAAGCGCCGTTCACGCTGCGAACGCGAAGTCCAAGTTTTCGACTGTTCGGCAAAATAGTCACATGATGATTATATAAGCTGTGCGGGCCCACGTGAATGCGAAGTCCAAGTTTCTGGCTTCTGCTTTGGTAATGTAGTCATGTGATGATTATATAAGACAACAACACAACTTGTAGTTTACTGATGCCAATAGATAACATTGTGATAAGAGATCAAACAACTCCACTATGGATCTTGAAGCACAGCAGCTCCAGCACCATCATTGTTACTGTCTTGCTGCACTTGTAGTAGCAGTGATGATCCAGGTGCTATGCCTCTATGACCTCCTTTTTCATTCTGACTGTCATAGCTGTGCCTCAACCCTGGCCAGACTCAGCCTCACCAAACCCTTACCTCCAGTAGGTCTAGTGCAGTTAGCACTGCCTTGCAGTGTGTGTCATTTCAGTTGAGCCTGACCCAGCTTCATCTCTGGTCCACCCTTGTCTCTGTCCCAGTCTCTGGTCATCTTAGTCATACCTTACTAATACTGTTCTTACCAATCATCTTAGCAGTCTTTGCCAGACCAGCATTACTGGTCTCTGTACTATAGTTACCTCTGGTACATATATAAACCTGTAGATACTTGGCTTGTACTTCTCCAGTCTGAAATCAAGGGCCTGTTTGGTAATGCAATTAAGAATGATTTTTCCTGCAAAAAACTCAAATGAAATCATGAAAATTTGATTAAGTGAAATATTGCCTGATGAGTGTTCCACAGGCCTTATTGTGGTCTGTCAAATGTCACAACATGAGGGAAAATTTTGATTGCTGTTCAGTAGCCCTTATTTTACCAGAGCATAGTTGTTCTGTTTGTCTTCCTGTCACCTTTTGTCCCAAGTCCTTATGGCCAAAAGTCTGAGGGTACAAGCAGTGATAAAAGCCAAGGGAGGTCATACAAAGTATTAAAATTATCAGTTTCTATATCTCTGATACACACTTCCAAAATTGATTCAATGACATGGCAATTTAAATTGTATATACCTTTATGGATACTAATTCAAATTACATAATTCTTTTTTTGATGGATAGTCCTGTACAAATGGCTTATGTCATCAACTTACACTTTGGTCTTATTTGTCTTTGTTCTTGATAAATTCAACAAACAACCCAAAATGTGCAAACATTGAATCAATTTTGGAAGTCACTGTAAGTGTGAATACTTCTTGCCTGCTAAACATGTTGTCTGACCCAGAATAAGCTGACACCCATGTCTTGCAAGTACTCTGCAATGCAGCTCTCCCCCATCCCAAAAACCCCAGCCAAGAGGACAGCAACTACCTCATGCTGTGGCTGTATATCTGGCCCCCAGGCAATTACCTCTGTCAGTGATGCACTTTTGTCCCTTGCTGATGCTGTGGCTGCAATGCCATCATCATCAATGACTGAGGCACCAGCTGGAGGCACTTCATTCATAACCTCTCTGGTGACATCCCCACAGTGATACATGGCTGCAATTCACCTTGCTTCAGAGGAGGAAGGTCTGTCTGATAATGAGATGGCTGATGTTGCTGACTTGTTTGGCACAAGTTGGGCTGCTGTGGAGGGGTATCTCAGCTTGAGGAAGGGTGCCCAGTTGGTTTATTTACAGAAACAGCTTGAATGTTTCTATTCCTCTGATTCTTGAGTACCTAGATCAACTGTACCTACTGTTCAGCTAGATACCTCTGATACTCTGTCCACATTGCATCTGCAATGTTATCTCATCATCTGTCAGCCCTAGTCTTTTCTGCAGGGGATATTTCTCCTTCAAGGTCATCAATGGTGTATCCCTGATTCTCTGAGCTCCCCACATCCTCCAACCCTTCTACATCATCATTGTCGCTGAGGTCATCAGGATCATGAGTGCAAATAAAGTTGAAAAGGAAGCAGATGTCATGAATTAGCTTGGCTTGCACTTTGATGGAAAATTCAAGAGGTGTTTTCAGGGAGGGGAAACAACACTTGGCAACACCAAATATGCACTCAACTACATTGTGAGCTGATGCATGTCAAAGGTTAAATAGCTCCTTTGAATTCTGAGGTCTGATACTCATTCAATGCTAGTACATGAATAAAGAACCATGTGATGACATACCTATTTGCTGATCTTTCCCATTCCTTGAGATGGTAGTGGACCCCACGATATGGGACAAGCAGAGCATCACAAGAGGGGAAACCTACATCAGCAAGATAGTACTTGCCAGGGGGAATGTGAAAATCCCTCTCATGAGCATCATGATTGATGCAACTGTCTGCAGCACTGCCCTCCCAGCCACTGAGGACATATTGAAAGTGCATGTCAAAACTGCAGGATGCAAGCACATTCTGTGAGATAAATCCCTTGCAATTTTGATAGGGGGCTTGCATATGGGTGGGCACAAGAGCAGCAGTATGAGTCCCATCAATGGCACCAAGTGCATCCTTGAAAAAAGGGTAGAACTTTGGCTGGACATGAATCTCTGGTGGGATAGGAGCATTATGGCCTGGGAGTTTGACATAAGATCCATAGACAGGTGGTGAGATACAAGCTTCAAGCACCCAATGAAACACTCTGATGGTTACAACTCAATTCAGATCTTATCTAGTACAAATCATACTATGGACTCACCTTGATATTGTGTCACCACTGCACTGGAACCATTCTTGTGTTTCATGGTTGGAGTGGCCCTTTAGAATGTAGAGGAAGATTGCAAGATGTTCCTCCACTGTAAGGTTATGGGTGGGTCACAATTTGCCCACTGTCCATAGGGTATATGCCAATTGATAGAATGTGGGCTGGGTCATACCAATATTCTCCTGGAATTGCAGGGGATGGCCAGTGCAAATCTCATCTACCCATTTCTGACCAGTCAGAACAGAAGTGTGCTTGGGAGTTTTCTCAAGTGAAGCTGCATAAAGAGTTGTGACAGCAGCAGCAGCTCCTGCAGCTAGGGCAACTACTTGTCTATCTCTGATTCAACTACACCACCTCTTGTAGCTAGGATGGTTACACACCAATGCTTCTGCATAATGCTGCCTTTTTCTTTTGTAGTTTCCCACTGTTGTGCAATTGAAGTTGAGGGAGACATTGGGGGCTAATCTGATCAGCATGATCAGCAAAATCCAATCTCATTCAATTTTGTTCCCATGATTGGAGTCATGCCACTCTTGTCACCATGAGATTTCATTCAAGTTCTCATGATTAGGTAGGGTTCAAATTCACTTCAATCAGACTTAATTGTGTTACTGAACAGGCCCCAAATAAGTCCTATCTGAAAACCTCTTGGCCTCAGACTCAGACTGAAACCCACACAAGGGAATAGTGCTGTGTCCTCAGTTGCTAAGTCCAACCAGTCCCCCCTCTGTACCTCTGCTCCCCATCTGATCCTGACCCTTTGGCCTCATGCCCACTTTGGTCTCTGGTCTGGTCTCAAACCCAGACATCATGGACTTGACACTGACTCAGAACCATTCCCCTTACCATACCTCAATCCTGACTGGTGAGGGGTGGATGCTAGAGCTCCTGAATGGTCATCTGGACAGGGTATGGACTTGCCTTGGTGTCAGCCATGGGGTTTTTGATCAGTTGATGCTGGTGCTTACCCAACATGGCTTCATGCCTTCTCACAATGGAATTTCTGTGGAGGAACAACTTGGGATACTCCTCTACACCTGTGTTATTGGTTTTTTTTTTCTGTATTAAAGTGCTTGAGGATGTTTCTGTCCTATGTTGCACTATTCTAACAAGGTTTGATGGCTAAGTAGGGTCCCCTGTGGCCTGCCTTTCCCTACAATTGAGTGAATGCCCTGCTGGCAGGGTCATTGACCCCCCAGCAGTCTGCCATTCCCACTGGCCATTTTAGACACTCCATCTTGTAGTAGGGATGGCTTCAGATGTCAGCTAGTCATTTAATCTCTGTCTACACTGAACTGGCAGCCCTTGGGCCAGCTGGTGTGATGGGGAACATGAACATGTTCTCCTCTGTCCATTTGTTTAGAGACTGTCTTGTGGGTTTTTGGTGCTGGGATGGCAAGAATTGGATGGGGGATGGATGTGGGAACATGTTTGCTGAATGTTGCCAGTGGGAGAGGAACCATGGGTAGTGGTAGGGTGAGTGGTATGAATGGATTGGGGGGTGGGGATGTGAATGTTTGGGATACATGGTGGGGTGTGTGTGGCAGAGTGAACTATGGACACATTGGCATGTCTTGGTTTGGTAGCATGCTGTGTTAGCCTAGTATTGCCCTGTGTGCTGCATTACCTGATGTCACTCTATTGTTTGAGTACCTCACCAAAAATGTTTTGTAGATGTTTGGTCATAGATACATATTTGATGAGTGGTGATTGGGCCTTCTGGTTGGAGAGGAGAAATGACAGGGACATGGCATCCCTTCCTAGTGCTGTAGGAAAAGAGAAAACAAGAGGAGAAGACTGGGTAGTTGGGATATCTGAGGGGAGTGAGTAGGCCAAAGGGGCTTCTATAGCCTGAGCAAGGATCCTGGTAGTCATCTGAAGGCTTCTAAGGCTCTCTTGGTGCAGGGAACAACCTGCTTGAACTCATCTCTCATCTTAGGGTAACTTGTCTATTGTTTGTTTAAAAAAACTAACTACATCCAGTACTAGGTAGGGTTGACTAAGCAACCAAAAAGGGAAATTCCAAGTACCACTAGCAGAAAAACACCTAGAATGAAAACTAAATAAAACAAACAAAATAAAACAATTCCCCTAGTAGGGAAATTACATTCCCTACAGTGCATTCCTTAGGATGTGTCATTCTCTGTCATATCTGGGGCATTGGAAAAGGAAATGGTGCACATCCTCTGGGATGGTCCCTCCACATTGTAGGCACATAGGGGTGTCACTACATTTGAAGTGGTGGAGGTGTTTGTTCAACAGAATGTGGCTGGTGTGGAGTTGTATGAGGAGACCTGTTTGTTTTTTGGTTAGTGGGGCAGTTAGCTTGGTGAATGATGCACCAGGTAGAACTGGGTTGATGTGTGATATGTGACTGTGGGGGGGGATTTTTTCCATAGGTTGACCCATAAAGTCTTCTGCTTTGTGGTGTGAGCTTGTTTGAGGGCAGATACACTACAAGGTAGTTGGTTGCTTACTAAGGGGGGTAGCTTGCACTGTGGACTGGAGGATTCTGCTCTTTTTGCCACTAGCTTCACTTCCCTGTCTGCTAATTTGTTCCTTTCAATATCCATATGTCCTGCTACCCAACAAATTGTGGCATCTTTTCTTGTCAACTGCTCCTCTTTGAGGGCCTTGATGATCATTGATCTAAATTGCATCAGTAGATAATGCCCTGGCTTTGCTGTTGGTCACTCACTCAATCTGATAGCCACCTGGTTGTCTACCAGTATTGTGACTGGGTATGCAATCTTGTCTCTGGTGTTCAGGAGATGTGCTGCTAAAATCATTGCTACCACTTCAGCTTTGAACACCATGTGTTGCAAGTCATTGCCCAGATGGTATTGCAGTGTGACAATGTGCTTGTAGTCCACATATAGTACTGCCACTGGTGTCACACACCAAAGGTGTTGTGGACATGGTTACAGCTGACTCTGCCTAACTTGTTGACAAGTTGTGTGCCATGGCATGCATATGAAGACTAAAGCCCTCATGCATAGAAGGACTGCTGGATGTGAGCAGTCATCCTTTGCACAAGAACAAGTTGTCAGTGCTAAAGAGAAAAGAGGAAGCAAGTTAGTGTGCATTGAAGGTTTTTAGTGCCCCCTCAATGTCTCCAGTCACCCTGATCAGAGATGTACTCCCACCTGAGTGCAGAACCTCCTGCACCAGGAAGCCCTCCCTTCAGTTCTACTGCTGCTACCACTATAGTACAACCATGTTGCCTTTAATGGCAACAAAGTCACAGGTAGTTCTTTGCCCATAGATGACCATTAGTACAGACCCTTGCAGCATGAATACAAGGCATCCTGCCTTGCCATTCCCTACCATTGTGTGACCTTCTGAAAGCCCTCACCTAGCAGTTGATGTGAGCATCATCCCCTCTACCAGAAATACACCCATCTACTACAGCAACCAAGGATGCCACTCCCTACAAATACATCATGAGCCTTTGGCTTGCAGCTGCTTTGCAGCCTCCCACTACCACTGGCAGGGGGGCATTTGGCTACCCCTGGCAAGGAGGGTTGTCCAGGACTTCCCCATCACACTCCCTAGATGTCCATACCCCATTGGTAACCTTTGACTTACATCACCTCCCCCAGATCAAGAGGAACTGGTCTTGACCCTGCTACATGGCACCCTGCTTGTAACCCCTAACTATCAGTACTATCTTCATTGCAACCAATTACATTGATACCACAAATTCCACTTGACAATAGAAACCCTCACCAAGATATTTATTTTCCACTCCAGTCCCTTGTTGGTCTATGAGATATCCTTTACATTACCCCCTGTGTTATGCCTCAAGCTGCCCCCTTACCATTTCTGGTCACATGACAAATACATGTTCATGTGTTTGGTCTTCCAGGCCATTGCCATTGCTGTTACCACCATTTGGGCTGTGGTCTGGTCATACAGCATCTGTGGAAGGGGAGGTTGGTCTAGAAGAGACTCCACAGCATCATTGCTGTGCTTTGATTGCTTTCTTGTAAGATTACCTTGTCTCATTCCCCTTTACCACTGTATAGTATATTTGATTTGTTTCACATCCATCATGACTCTGCCCCCTTGCTGCACATGTCTGATTGTGCAGCTGGTTTGGGCCTTGACCCCCTTTCCACTAAGTCATACTGACTCATTTCTATTTCATCACTTACTGTCCACAGCAATTGACTACTTACAGAGTTATTGTGCACCCTCCTCAGGGGGTATATAGTTAGAGGTACAATACTCTGTAGCCTTAGCTTTTTGCTACCTTGCAATTCCCCATGAAATACATCCACTCTTCTCATTTCCTGGCATTGGGTGTATACTCCTAATGGAGGGAATCTATCAAGGTCAGGATCAGTAGGGGAGCAATAGGGATTACAATAAGTTTGGCCCATAGTGTGTCCCTCCATCCATTTGTGCCTAGTCCATTTGATGAAGTCAGTGCATCAGAGCATAACACCCTGTGTGAACCCAAATCCCACCACCTTCAGCCAGCCTCCTTTTGATCAGTTGAAAAACATCCAAAAATGTGTTCAAATGCAGTGGAACAGCTTGCATCTATGATTGGAGAGGAGAGATCACACCAAAACTGCCAAGGATCAGGGGACAACATGGACAAATCACCTGTAGCAGCCCTTATCAGTTGGAAAATCCAGTTATCACACCCAAGAGTGCACTTAAATGGAGGGAAAAACCTGTATCCATGAAGGGAGAGATGAGATCTCACCACAACATGCAAAGATCAGTCCAAAATGTGTCCAAAATGCTGTTATTATCTGAGTGATTAGATCAAAACATCACACAGTATGGGCTTGGTGTGGCCCAATGTGACCTGTTCATTGATAGGCTGATGACAGGGCTGCAGGGGAAGGATTTACACTCAGATTGTGTAGTGTAGCAGTAGGAAAATGGTTGCTTACATAAGTGCTTAGAGCGCACTACAGTGGTACAATTTCTTGGCTATTCCCTGAGTAGATTGATGGTAAGCACTTAGTATTCTATAGTACTGACAGCCTGTAGTTGCCTATAGGTAGTGTCAACAGAAAAGGCCATTATTGCAATTTTTGGCAGAGTTTGAATTTCTCTGCAGGAGTCTGAAATGATTACCACACCCCAGAACTTGGTATTTGACAACCACAGGAAAAGTGGCACATGGCTTTTGTCATACAAAAAAGGAAAAACACATGGCATTAGCAATGGTAGCAAGAATTGCAAACTACACAAACTATGCATTGACTATCAGTGATCAGCTGTTGGCCACAGACCCCCCCACCTTGCACATGACTGTTTGCTGTTAAACTTATTGATGTGAGTCACAAAGGCTACCACTATGCTGCACAAAGACCCCTGCTGCTTTGTCCAAAATCCCCCTGACACAAGACCACCACTGCCCCACCACAAAGGAACAGAATACATATAAGAGTGTTGCCCACTCCCCCCAGTCCTCATGAGTGACCACTACATCACAACCAAGAGCAGGGAAAACAAACACCCCCACACACCCTCCCACTCTGGTACTTCTTGTCCCCTGAAACACTCACAACCCCCTACCTTAAACCATGAACCCAGTGTCCCACTTGACATCATGACCCTGCCCTCCCCAGTCAAGTTGCCACCTCAACCAGCCATGCCTCCTCCCCTGTTACCCAATATGACCCTTCCTGTTACCCTAATGGAACCACTACTGCCTACACCCCAAGCACACATAGGTGTGCCCCTCCCCATACCTGGGACCCCTCCTCATGTCTAACTATATGTCAGCTGTCCCTGCCACTGAAATCACCCCTCACCCCCCAAACAGTTTCCCAGTACCCCAACTATGTGACCAAGTCACTAGAGGCCTCGACAAAATGTTTCTAACCACCTGGACAAATAAACCAGGCCCTAAAGCCTGGATCAGGCCATGGAGAGCCAAATTCAAGCCTGATGCAGAGGCTACTTGGTCGAAACTCAAGACCCTAGTCCAACATGTAATTGGCCAGGAAGCATCCATGACCCTCATCATCACCACCCCCCAGGAGGACAGTACTTTTACCACAGAATGTAGCCCATCACCCTGGCACTTCCTTGTCTCTGGCCTATCCCAGGATGCCATCACCTTCCTAGTAAACCTGCAGGTTATCTCCACCCCAGAGATCACAGCATTCATGCTCCTCTCCATCCAGCCCACCCCTACCTACATATGCACCCTTGAAAACTTCACCCTCCTGGACTCCCTGGAGAGCAATGCTATCATTGCCAGCATTGTCAAACAAGCCATCCAATTTGACAACATCATACCTGAGTTCATCCATGGCCTAGACCCTGACCCTGACATTCTACCAATGCTAATTAACTCAATACATGTCACTAGTAGAAATGCATAGGGTGTGAGGATCCTCTATGGCTGAGCACTTCAAGCAAGTGTGAGAATGGAGTCAATATCTTTGGAAATGGTGGAGATATGACAAAAACCAGAATGCCATACACAGGCACTAAAAACCTTTGATGCACACTTAACTTGCTTCCTCTTTTCTCTTTAGCACTGATGACTTGTTCTTGTGTGACAGATGACTGCTAATGTCCAGCAGTCTTTCTATGCATGAGGGCTTTAGTCTTCACATGCATGGCATGGCATTGTGTGCAACTCATCAATGAGTTAGGCAGAGTCAGCTGTAACCATGTCCACAACACCTTTGGTGTGTGACAACAGGTACTTAAGAATTTTTATTGGTGCTTAACTCAGTTCCTTCCTTTCTCTTTGGCATTGATGACTTGTTCTTGTGCAATGGATGACTGCCAATATCCCTGGCTGTTGTTCTTCACATGAGGGCTATAGGCTTCATCTCCATTCATCAGCAGTATCCATGTCCACATCACCAAACACCTTTGGTGTGTGACACTGATACATTGTCTTCTTCAGAACTTGGGATGACCTCTGTCTCACAGTATTGGGACAGAAAAGCAGTGGTTGGGTGTGGGGGTAGAGGTGGCCTGACTCCAAGACCTCTTCCAAACAGTCCTCTAGGGTGAGGAGGTGGTACAGGGGGTTTACAAGAGGGTGAAGACACTTTGACAAGAAGTGTGAATGAAGGCTGAGGGAGGAATTATAACCCAAAGGTAACCTGTCAGTGTAGGAGTGATCTAGGGAGGATTTTACAGCCTAGTGGCTACCTATAGACTGATGGATTTGATTGAGATAAGAAGGGTGTAGTTCCATGTTTGATAGTGCAAAGGAACCATGAAAGTGAGAAGTCTTGAGACCATTGAGCTCTGTAAAATCTGCAGAGTTTTGTACTTTTGTTATGCTCTGATGCAGTGACTTTGTCATGTGCACTAGACACAAAGCAAAGGAGAGACACACTACAGGCCAAACTTTTCGTAACCCCTATGGATCCTCAAGTGATGCTGACTTTGGTAGACTCCTTCAGGAGGGAAGACCATTCCAACACTGAGGAGGCAAGAAGAGAGCAATGATATGGGGATTTGCAAGGTAGTGAAAAACTATAGTTACAGAGTATCATGGTTCTACTTATATACCCTCCCAGGGAGGGCATACAATGACTCTGTAAATAGTAGATTGCTGTGGACAGTCATTGATGAAATAGAAACAAGTCAGCATGACTTAGTAGCACAGGAAGCAAGGCCCAAACCAGCTGCACAATCACACACAGTGAGGGGGAAATACTGATGGTGAGGGAACAAGACAAGGCAACATACTATACAAGTATAAATGAGAAACAGGACAAGGGAAGCATACAAGTAAGCAATCAGAGTGCAGCAACAATGCTGTGCAGGCTCTAGACCATAACCAACCTCTCCCATGGATGGTGGACAACCCAGACTATGGCCCATGTAGTGATAATGATGATGGTGATGATCTGGAATGTAAGAGTCATGATGACATAAGTGTCATGTGACCAGAAATGAAAAGGGTCAAACACATATATTGAAAACTCATCCATGGTGGGCTCAATCCTCAAGAGAATGTCAAGGTACTCATGCAATGACAGGCTGGATGCATTGAGCCCCATGTTACTTAGACCAGGTCTGCCAGTGAGGTTAGCAAGTGGAATTTTTGCTGATATCACCCTCACAGCTTCAGTCACATTGCTTAAAATCTTCTGGTAGTAGGATCATGGATGTTCATGTTCCCACCCAGCAATCACACTATTTTAGACAAGTTAGCCTCTGCATCATGAATTTGGCTCATGTTAAGATTTTTTTAAAATTGTTGTGCTGTCACCATACTTATTTGACTTATTTGACTTATTTGCCTTTCTCTAAACTTCTCTTTGCCAGTGTCATGACCATGCATTCATTCTAGGTCCTCACTCACTCCACACCCTTTTCTGCTGGTCATTCACTCACTCCACACCAACTCTGCCCACCTTCTGTCATTTACAAACCATCTCCACTCTGACTACTGTTGGACTTGTACTGCTCTCCTACTGGACCATGCAGACCATTCCCTGAGGGGTCATGTGACTACCCTTTGGACTTCTCCCTGACAGTGCACAGTCAGGTACTCTGCAGCATATGCACTGCATGGTCCAGTGTGTCAAGTCCAGGCCTACTCCAACCAACTCTGATGCTATATAAGGCCTAGAGAAGGGTTTGGAAGCAAGTCTGACACAAGAAAGCAGAATTCCAACTGGTGGAGCATTGGCAGGAACAAAGTCTGCCAAGACAAAGGTGGAGTGGAGTGAGGGCATCAGGTTTAGCTTGTGTGCTACCCCCTTACATGATCTCAGCCCTCATATTTCAGAGGGAGAGTACAGACAGAGAGTCAGAGATAACTCCAACAGGCAGAAGTTGGAAACAGAGGGAGTAGGAACTAAGTTGATATTCATACTGAGGAATGGTGGAGTATGATACATGCTTTTATACTACTACAAAGGTACAGTAACTGGAATTGGAACTGACATATGGAGACCCAGAAATTTTCAAGTAAAAACTTCCTAGATGACAAATGAAGGGTAGACAGAGGACATACAAACAGGTAACATAGAACATCCAGAAAAGGAAACAGTCCAGGCTCTGGACCATGCAGTGCATGCACTGCAGAGTACCTGACTGCATGCTGTCAGGGAGAAGTCTGAAGGTAGTCACATGACCCCTCAGAGAATGGTCCACCCAGTCCAGTAGGAGAGCAACACAAGTCTGACAGCAGTCAGAGTGGAGATGGTTCGCAACTGACAGAAGTTGGGTGGAGTTGGTGTGGAGTGAGTGAATGACCAGTGGAAGAGGGTGCAGAGTGAGTAAGGACTTAGAGTGAATGCACAGTTATGACACAGTGCCTGGACTGTTTCCTTTTTGGGGTGTCCTATGTTACCTGTCATATGTCCTCCATCTTCCCTTCATTCATCATCTAGGAAGTTTTACTTGAAGTTTTGAGTCTCCATATGTCAGTTCTGATTCTGATTACTGTACCTCTGTAACAGTATAAAAGCATGTATCGTACTCTGCTGTTCTTCAGTATGAATATCAACTTAGTTCCTACTCCCTCTGTCTCTGTCTTCTGTCTGTCAGAGTTACCTCCAACTATCCATCTGTCCTCTCCCTCTGAAATATGAGGGCTGAGATCATGCAAGGGGGTAGCACATGAGCTAAACCCAACACCCTCACTCTGCTCCACCTTCATCTCAGTGGACTTTGTCCCTGCTGACCCTCCACTAGTTGGAGTTCAGTTCCTCTGTGTCAGACTTGCTTCTGAACCTCTCCCCAGACTTTGCCTAGCATTGGAGTTGGTCAGAGTAGGCCCAGACTTGACAGTATATTTGTACTCACACTTGTATGATCTTGTTTTCTGCCTTCCAAAAAACTTACACCATTATGAGAACTCAAGCTCAATCCCAGAGAGAGGTCACTGAGAACCTCACTGCAGCACTAGCTAATCCATGTCATCTTCCTTCAGTCATTGAACAATTCCAATCCTTCTCTGCTTGATGCCACTCTCATGCTGAAGGCAAAAGCACTTCACAAGCTGGTTGCTCCAACCTCCACCCAACAACCTTCCATACTCCATCTCCTCATAACTGAGATGATGGACCTGACCCCAACCCTGATGATCCTGATGGTGATCCTGATGGCAGGGGCAGTGGTGATGGGGATATCCCTGAAGACCTGGCTGAGCCACCAAAGGATCCCCTTGTAGCTCTTGCTAGAGCTGTCCATGCACTTGCATGGTCTAGTTTGTGCACTGGGGACTCTGCTCCAAAAACCAAAGTCCATGAGCCTGACACCTTCAACAGCTCTGACCCAAAGAAACTTCATGAGTTCCTCATTCAATGTGAGCTGAACTTTCAAGACTGCCCCTGTGCATTCTGCTCCAACAGAGCAAAGGTGACCTTCACTCAGTCCTACTTGAAGGGAATGGCTCTGGCTTGGTTCAAGCCAGATCTGCTAAACCCCAAAGGCTATGACTGCCTGCTCTGGATGGACAACTATCACAAGTTCTTGCATGAGCTCACAACTAACTTTGGTCCACATGACACCATAGTGGATGCTGTCCAACAACTCAAGAACCTCACTATGAAAGATGGTTCTCGAATTACAAAGTATGTCATGGAGTTCAATTGCTGGGCTTCACAAGTCAAGGACTATGGTGTTGGTGCACTCTGCCACCACTTCTATAGTGGACTTCCAGACCACATCAAAGACAAGATTGCTTGCATCAGAAAACCTTCTACCCTTGCACAACTCTGCAAACTCACCCAAACCATCAATGCATGCTACTGGGAACACAAAGCAGAAGTTTTGCACACCACCAAGTCTGCCACTGACAAGTCACAGTCTTCCAACTCTGACAACAAGTCTAAGTCATCATTGTCTGCCTCTGCTCCAAAGTCTGATGCCAAGGGCAAGGGCAAACAGAAAGATCTGCCCAAGTCCAACATTGCCCACCTTCTGGGCAAGGATGGCAAACTCACCTCTGCTGAATGCCAGCATAGGATGAAAAATAACCTCTGCCTCTTCTGTGGCAAGGCTGGCCACTCCACTAAGGACTGTCCCAAGTCTACCTCTCACACAGCCAAAGCCCATGCAGCTATGGCTGGAACTCTGCCTCCTCTGCCCATGGAGAAGGCAGAGCCAAAAAATTAGTCCACTTCTCCAGGGAGCTTGCACAGCCTGGAGGAAGCATTGATCCCAACTGTGTGCAACCAGACATCCAACTCAATGTGTTTGCTCTCTCTAGTCCCACTTCTTTACTTCCATCTGTAACTCTTCTTGATTATTCTGTTGATACTTTTTCTGCATTGATTGATTCCAGCTCTTCTCATTGTTTTGTAGACCTGTCCATAATCAAAAAATATGCTATTCCTGTTTCCTCTGTTTCTCTGCCAATTCCACTCTGCTTGTTTGATGGTAGTACAAATGCTGTCATTTCCCAAGAAGTAGATCTTTCCCTCTGCTTTCCTTCTGGTGATATCAACTCTGTTTCATTTTATGTTACTCTGTTGGATTCTTCATGTTTGCTGGTACTAGGACACAACTGGCTCACCTGCTTCAATCTGTCAATTGACTGGGTATTGGGCAGTATATCATTCAAACCACCATTACAGGGAATGCCAACACCCCAGGCACCTTCATCACCTTCTGCTGCAACCTCTGCTCCAGATCTGACACCCTCCACTCCATCTGCAGCTCCAACTGCAACTCTGACAGACTTGCTGTGCTCTGCTCCACTTGTCTCACTCATCAATGCTGCTGCATATGTCAGAGCCTGCGCTCTGCCTGGTTCTAGATAGTTCTGCTTGCAGCTCTCTGCTGATGATGTGAAGCTTCATGTGTCCTCTGCTTCTTCTCCATCTCCTGACCTCTCCTTGGTCCCTCCTGAGTATTGTGAGTTTGCTAATGTCTTTAGCAAAGACAAGGCTACCAAACTTCTGCCACACTACTCATTCAATCTCAAGATCAACCTTGAGGAAGGAGCTTCTCTGCCCATTGGCATGATCTACTCTCTGTCTCTTCCAGAGCTTGAAGCTCTCCACACCTTCATTGACGAGCATCTTGGCTACAGTTTCATCAAGCAGTCCACCTCTGCTCATGGTGCCCCTGTCCTCTTTGTAAAGAAGAAGGACAGTTCACTCTGCCTCTGTGTAGACTATTGAGGCCTCAATAAAATCACAAAAAAAGATCACTATCTGCTGCCACTCATCTCTGACTTACTTGGCTCTCCAAGCTCCACTAAAGTCTACACCAAGATCAACCTCTGCCATGCCCATCATCTGGTCCACATCACAGATGGAGATGAATGGAAAACTGCTTTCTGCACTCATTATGGTTCTTATGAGTGGTGGGTAATGCCCTTTGGTCTGACTAATGCACCTGCAGTTTTCCAGTGTTTTGTCAACAGCATCTTTGCAGACATGCTCAATGTCTGCATTGTGGTATACCTCAATGACATCCTAATCTATTCACAGGACATGGAGTCACACCACAAACACATAAAAGATGTACTCCACTGCCTTCAAAAGCATGGTCTCCATGCCAAGCTGGAAAAGTGTGAGTTCCACTCCAACTCCATCAAGTACCTCAGTTATATTCTCTCTCCCTCCAGTCTCACCATGTCTGCTGAGAAGGTTCAGGCAGTCCATGACTGGCCTGAGCCACAGAAGGTGTGAGACATCCAGTCCTTCCTTAGCTTCACAAATTTCTACAGATGATTCATTAATAACTTCTCCAACACCATCATTCTGCTCACTCACCTCATGTGAAAGGGTGCTCCTTGGAACTTTTCTGAGGAGTGTCACTCTGCTTTCCTCCACCTGAAGGATGCCTTCAGCTCCACTCCTATTCTCACTCACTGGGTTCCTGATGCTCCACTTACAGTTGAAACTAACACCTCTGACTATGCCATTGCTGGCATTTTGTCACTCACCTGCTCCAACAGTGAACTCTGCCCCATCACTTTCTACTCCTGCACCATGACCATGTCAGAACTCAACTATGACACCCACAACAAGGAGCTGTTGGCTATCTTCAAGGCCTTCTGCCATTGGTGGCATTACCTAGAAGGTTCTGCCTTACCTGTCAACACAGTGATGGACCACAAAAACCTTGAGTATTTTTCCACCTCTAAGGTTCTCACTTGTCAGCAGGCCTGCTGGTCAGAATACCTTTCACAGTTTAACCTTTCCATCCACTTCCAACCTGGCTGCCTAGGAGCCAAACCCAATGCACTTATGTGACATTGGGACATCTACCCAAAAGGGGGGGATAGGAACTATGTGCAGGTAAATCCTCACAATCTCCACCCTATGTTTACACAGGAGCAACTCACATCATCCCTCCATACCACCACTCTCATGGTACCTGTGCTCTGCACTGCCATGGTCTTCAATGTTGAGTGCTTGCACTCTGACAGCATTTCCACCCTACCATCTGACCCTGTCTCTGCCAGCCACCTCCCAACCCTGACTAAGCCTTGGTGGTCCCTGGACTCTGATGGTCTGCTCGGCCTTGATGGTCACATCTTTGTCCCTGACATTGATGATCTCTGCCTCCAAGTGCTTTGGTTCAAGCATGACCACCCTCTAGCAGGCCATTTTGGGCAAAACCACACCCTAGAACTCATCCACAGAGACTACATGTGGCCTAATCCCTGCTCCAACATGAAAGAATATGTCAGGTCCTGCACCACTGTAGGAATAGGTAATAGATAGGACCTAACATTAGTAATTGTCAGTAATGGGGAAGTATTGTGCTCAACCCAAAAGGGAGGTTCTCTCTGAAGAAAAGAAGTGTAGTAAAAGTGTAAAAATGCGAACTGAAATGAATACTTAGCTCTGCCTGTCCAATACCTTCTGCCAGTCCTCCTGACACTTTGGGTACTCCCCAAAGTAATAAATCTAACCTCAAAAACTTGCCAAAATGCGAGACAAAATCACCCTACTGCTGAGGGCCTCTGACATGGATTGCTTGTATGGTAAACTGAACTTGCACGAACACAGTGTGCATGCTTAGTCAGCAGTGCAGCTGCTCACCACTAAGTCCAGTGGTACAAACATGAAAACAAAAGCAAGAAACAAAACACAAGTCCCCCAACCCCTAAACTCCTGACCAAGATGAATTCTCTTAGGGAACTTGAACTCATTCCCTACATCTGAGGGATGATTTAGAATTCAACCATCCTCAGTCACCCTCCTCCTTGCACAGATGGCCTTGTCTTCACACTTTCTCCCCTTGACCTTGCCACATATCCTCACCCTCAAACTCCCTTGACTTCAACATGCCTCCCTCACTCTCTACCTTCATGCCCTTCGAACATGACTCTTTGCCCTCTAACCTTCTTGCTACTTGAACACAACTCCCTCCTTTCCCCTAGACCTGCTCCCAGCCTCACAGAAAAACCCTCTCTGCCCTCAAAATGTCTTGCCCTCAGATGCAACTCTCTTTGCCCACAAATGCCACCTGGCCTTGAGCACTCCCCTCACCACCCAAACTTTGAACCAAACCATAATGGAGATGAACTCCGGGCAAATGAACAAATGAGTAATAAATTGAGTGCAGAGTTGAGCAGTGACTACTCTTCAAGGCACAGTCTCAGTGTGAAACAGAAATGCAGTGTAATGCAGCACTGCAGCTGGTACAGCAGAAATTGGCCCTCTATGAGGCAGCTCGAAGTCATATATGTACCTAAAAAAAAACTCTTGCTCAGTCATGTATTTTCTATCCTTAAATGCATATGTGCTCTTGACTACTGCTCGTCCTTAAGATGATCTAGCACTAAGGAAAACAAAGAAAAATTTCGAAGCTATGCATTGGGGTGAGTGGAATCACCCAAGAGCTGGCATGACTCAGTTGCATGACATTGCACAAAGCAAAACTTGTATTAAAGAAAACTATATATGATACACTCACCAGGACTTTCACTATACTGTCCTCTTCATTCTCACACCCTCAACTCTCTGCATATGCACAGACTTGTCTTCCTATACTTCATCTGGTACTCCTTCTGGTGGCTGAAGCCCTTGTGCTAAGTGTCACCAAGCAACCTTGAGTCACCCATCTTCATTTACCACTTTTTCACTGCTAACAACAAAGTACTTCAATGTAGCATATATTTGAGCTCCAATAAAAGCTGTCACCTTAAGTCTGTCACTCCTCATGCTTGCTTCAAGGATGGGTCTTTGACTCCAATGGGTGTAGGCACTAACTTCATTTGATCTTGGTCATCAGCCTTCTATTGGGCCCCTGTTGATTTCCTTTTCCTTTGCACTAGAGTACCTGTACTTCACAGTAGATAGTGTTCGAATTAAAACTAAATAGGGCACCTGGACTTCATATTTCCCCTTTTTGAACTTTGTCCCCTGGTCTTCACACTCTGCTCGTGAACTCATGCCATCTTCTTTTCCTTCAGATATCAGCAGCTGCGCATTGTCTTCCTTGTATATCTTGGACCTCTCTACTCCAAGGATGTACTTCCTAGGGTAATCAGGTTGTAAGTATGGCAACATAAATTCAAAGCAGAAACTGGAGCCACTGAGTATGGCACCCAAGACTGTCCAACCATTCCCCCAATGGGGGCTTAAACCATCCAGACTTTGTTGTGCATGCTGTGTGGCCAATCACTGGTTCCTCATTCCTATACATTGCCTTTGTGGTCTCCCACTTCTCCCCATAGGTCATCATAGCCTCACATGTCATGTTTGCTGGAACACTGGATGTCCCTTGTCATAGGTAAATGTTTCCCCTAGAATAACAGAGATGTAAGTAAAACTTCCTGAGACAAAAATAAAACATCGAGCTGCTGTGCTTGTCTGGTGTGATCCCAATGTCTCCTGCACATTGCATGTTCTCTCATATCTTCAATGGTTCATGTCATAGTTCTAATGGGATTTGCCATACTCTTTCTCCTGTATGTCCATGCATCCTGTGTTCATAGCCCACTGGAAACTCTCATATTGCAACCACAGTTTGTTGTAGATGTCTGTCTTCCCTAGCATAATGAGGATGTAAATAAAACACTCTAAGATCAAAACAAAAAGCTGAGCTGTCGAGCCCAGCACATGAATCCTCTATGTTTCTCCTCCACCAAGAGCTCTCTGTTGCTTCAATTGGCCATCATTCAGTGATAATTTGAGTCCTTGTTGCTTCGCATAGCTGCTCATATGCACCCTGCAGCTCCAGGCTCGATAACCTTCACTTGTACTCATCATACACTCCTGTAAAGTCTAAGATGCCAAACAGCCCTCCACCCATGATGAAGAATGCTTGTCCATCAGCTCGAGGACAAACAGTGAGGTGTTCAAGTTCATGTGAGTTGAATGGGGTGTTGAATGCAGGTAGGATGGATTCAGCATTGGGTGTGAGTGTGACATACAGTGGCTCAAAAAAGTGTCCCAATGTTGGGTGATTTTGGAAGGAGTCGAGATTTATGAGAGAGCCAAAAGGAATTTGTTCAAACTCCTGCAGGACCAAAAATAGTACTAACTGTTTCCTTCACAACAAGAGCTTGATTATGTAATTTGGTTGACATGGCACCAAGATATTACCATTTTAAAATGACATGTCATTGGGACACTTGTTTGAGCATGATGTTGTCAGTCATTATCTAGTAAATAACATAAAGATTTGACAACTTCTGAGGGATTTTGTGCTTCAACCCTGACTGATTATGTAATTTACATAATCCTGAGCCATAAAAATGGCTTGGGTCCCACTCAGCTAACCCTACTTCACCTGTTACGTTTCACCCCTACTTTTCCTTTTTCACTGTATGATTACCTCATGTTCAATCTGTTGGACCATCTTTCCTTTTCGAGCTGTCTTCTCTCTGATCCAATGGCTCTCTACTTCCACCACTAGCATTACTTGCTCATTACATTCTTAGGACATGTGTCACCATTGTTCAACCAATGGCATAGTTACCTCATTACATGCAGACACCTCATGGTCCATTCTCTTGTAGTATTTAGGTTGCTGGCTCAAGTCCTGGAACCCCAGACTTGAGCTGCTCAATCATACACAGTGTTCCTCAGAACTTTGCCCTCAGAGTCCCTAACCAGGACCTCTCTTACCAGTGTTGCCTAAATCCTTTGTCATTTATGAAGGTTACTGCAGCTGTTGCTCAGTAGAAACCAATTGTCTGCATTTGAGCTCTCCCTACATCTTGACTTCAGTCGAGCATAACAAAAGCTCAAGTCTACCAGCCTTTGGCTGAATAGGTCACTGTTCAGTGCACCACCATGAACCCCCAAAACAATCAATGTTGGGCACTGTTGTGACCCACTCATGAAGAATCATCAGCTGATGAAGAACAAGAGAGCACTGTCACAGACACCTCCTCTAATGAACCAGAACAACCAGATAGAGGATTTACCTCTGGTATCCTCTCAAACCTCTTCACCCAGTCCCTCGCCATGCTTGGTACTCCCATCCCACCAGTACCCACCACCACACTTCCTACACCCCCACCCCCACCCCAGAATATGATGTCTGGTTCATCATTGAAGGCTACAGTCAGCAACGCCACCATTAAAGCCACCAAATTGAAGATTGGTGCTCCATCTGACTTTGATGGAGACCAGAAGAATGCTATGAGCTGGCTGTACTCAGTACAGACCTACCTCCTAGTAAATGAAGAAATTTATGACACTGACACCAAAAAGGTTGTCTATGCATTGTCATATATGAAGAAAGGTGTAGCTCGCTCTTGGGCAGCTACCTTCCAGAAGACCTCTCTGGAAAAGACACCCCTGAGTTTCAGCTCTTTTGCCAATTTTACAAAAGACTTTAAGAATTCTTTCACCTCCTCCAACACTGCTGGTACTGCAATAGCCAAATTGCATACCATGAAACAGAAAGATTCAGTGGAATAATATATCACTGACTTCCAAACTGCCACTGCCAACTCTACCATCACAGAAGGTGTTGCTTTGATCGAGTTCTTCTCACAAGGACTCAAACCCTTCATCATGAACCAAATCCATATGATGGAAACCACTCTGACAAAGATCACCAAGTGGTACACTCAGGCACAAAAGTTCGACACAAAATGGAGGAAGGTAAATGAATTTTCCAGAAAGAAAGAAAAGAGGACATTCTATCCAAAGAACAACCTCACAGAAGAAAAAGATCCCAACACCATGGATGTGGATGGAGTGAGACTCTCCAAATAAGAAAGAGACCGTCACATCAAAGAAGGAAGATGTTTCAGCTGTGGAAGTAAAGGACACCTCTCTTGAGAATGTCCTGATAAAGGGAAGACCCCCCAAAAGAAAGTCAAGAAAATCTGCAAAATTGTGGAGGTAGAAGAAAGCGACAATGAAGAAAAACTCACTGGTCCATCCATCACCTTAGTCAACATTGCTAGGGCACTTGGGAAGGATTTTTAGAAGGGAACTCTGAGTTAACGCCAGATGTTCCCCACACTAAGGACAGTTCTATTTCTGTTGTGCCTGTACTAGTATCTTCCACCCCAGATCATACTATGCAAATTCCCATTACCCTCTACACATCAGAAAGAACTGAAAAAGTCATCAAAACCACCACTCTAGTTGATTCTGGAGCAGAAATATCCTGTATTGACTGGGGATTTGTGCAAAAGCATCAGATCCCTACTCAGTGACTGGAAGAACCCATCCTCGCCAAGAATGTGGATGGAACCCAAAATTCCAAGGGAAAGATCCTGTTTTCCACCACCCTGTACTTCCAGATTGAAGGACTTGTTCACCAGTCCTTCTTCCATGTCATCAACTGTGGAACAGAAAACATCATTCTTGGCCTCCCTTGGCTTCAGGAAAATAACCCCATCATTGACTGGAGAATGGGCATGCTGGCCATCGACAAAAAGACCAATAGGTCTAAAGAATTGAAACACAATGTCTCTTCCATTGCAGTAGAAGAACCCACCATGAATCTTGTTCCCCCCACTGAGAAGAAAGGGATAAACAAGTTCATGGACTATGAAGAACCAGAAGATGAAACCATCCATGCACACTTCATAATGTCGGTTGGAAAACTTGTCAAAGAAGCAAAGAAGGTCAATCCAAACAATAGCCTTCTTTGAAAGATCACTGTGGCTACTGAGTTAGCCCAAGAAGAACATAAGAAGAAACTGAAGGCAGTACTTCCTGAAGAATATAAAGACTTTGCCTTGGTTTTTGAGAAACCCTCTGATGGAGTCCTACCTCCATCATGACCATATGACCATGCCATCAACCTTGTAGAGGACTTTGTCCCCAAGGTGGCAAAAGCCTACCTGCTCTCTCCCTCCAAAAGAGAGTCAGCAGAGAAATTCATTGAAGAAAACCTTCAAGAAGGAAAAATCTGCCCTTCGAAATCTCCACAAGCCACACCCTTCTTCTTCATTGGAAAGAAAGACAGCTCCCTCTGTCCCTGTCAAGACTACTGATATCTGAACAGAAATACAGTGAAGGACACATACCCCCTTCCCCTCATTTCAGATCTTGTCAACAAACTTAAAGGAGTGTCTATCTTCATGAAAATGGATGTAAGATCGGGCTACAACAATGTCTGCATCAAAGAAGGAGATCAATGGAAAGCTGTGTTCATCACGAACCAACCATAATGTTCTTCGGGTTGTGCAACTCCCCCACCACCTTCCAGCACTTCATGAATGACTCCTTCTGAGACATGATTGCCAAAGGATGGCTGGTCGTCTACATGGATGACCTTCTCATCTTCTCCACCAACCCCGAAGAACACAAACGATGAACTCATCGCATTCTTGAATGAATGAGGGAGCTATCACTCCCTCTGAAACTTGAAAAATGCCATTTTGATTTGACTGAGGTTGAATACCTTGGAATGATCATAAAGGAAAACACCATCACCATGGACCCTGTCAAGGTCCAAGGCATCACAGAATGGCCTGTCCCAAAGAAGGTTAAGGACATATGATCCTTCCTAGGATTCACAAACTTCTACAGAAGATTTGTCCCTTACTATTCAGACATCGCCTGACCCCTGATCAACCTCACCAAAAAGATGACTGCTTGGGAATGGTCAAAGAAATGTCAAACTGCCTTTGAACTTCTGAAAAGAATTTTCATGGCACAGCCAACCCTTCGAATGCCTGACACCTCTCAGCCATTCGCAATAACTACCAACACATCAAAATATGCAACCAGAAACATTCTCCTCCAGGAAGATTCTAATGGCCAGTGGCAACCCTGCACCTTCATATCTCAATCATTTAACCCAGCAGAAAGAAATTATGATATCTATGACAGAGAACTGCTTGGTGTTATCTGAGGCTTGAAGTCCTGGAGACACTACCTCTGTCATAACTGTGTGTTCATTCTAGGTCCCTACTCACTCCGTACCATCTTCCACCAGTTGTTCGCTCACTCCACACCAACTCTGCCCAACTTCTGGCAGTTATGAGCCATCTCTGCTCCAACTGCCATTGGACTTGTGTTACTCTCCTACCAGACTGAGCAGACCATTCTCTGAGGGGTCATGTGACCACCTTCGAACTTCTCCCTGACAGCACGCAGTCAGGTACTCCACAGCACATGCACCGCATGGTCCAGCACCTGGACTGTTTCCTTTTCTGGATGTTCTATGTTACCCATTTGTATGCCCTCTGTCTACCCTTCATTTGTCATTTAGGAAGTCTTTACTTGAAAATTTCTGGGTCTCTGTATGTCAGTTCCGATTCCAGTTACTGTACCTCCATAGTAGTATAGAAGCATGTATCATACTCCGCCATTCCTCAGTATGAATATCAACTGAGTTCCTACTCCCTCTGTCTCCGTCTTCTGCCTGTCAGAGTTACCTCCGACATTCTGTCTGTACTCTCCCTCTGAAATACGAGGGCTGAGATCATGCAAGGGGGTAGCACATGAGCTAAACCCGATGCCCTCACTCTGCTCCACCTTTGTCTTGGTGGACTTTGTTCCTGCCAACACTCCACTAGTCAGAGTTCTGCTTCCCTGTGTTGGACTTGCTTCCAAACCACTCTCTAGACCTTGTTTAGCATCAGAGTTGGTCAGAGTAGGCCCAGACTTGACAACCTCCATGGATCACTGTTCCCAGTCAAGGTCTTCACTGACCACAAGAACTTGACTTACTTTAAAGCACTGCAAAACCTGAACTGCTGCCAGGCTTGCTGGCTCTTGGATCTTGCAGACTTTGATCTGCAACTTGAACATGTCCCAGGAAAAGACCTGGCTGCCCCCAATGCCCTCTCTCGCTGACCTGACCATGTTCCCAATGACAATGAAGATAACAAAGGAGTTACCCTCCTCCTGCAAACTCTGTTTGTAAATCTCATCCACACCAACCTTACACAGAAGGTCACATCCTCTTCTATGGAAGACCCTGTGGTTCAGACAGTGCTTCACGCCATAGAAAATGTCAACATGCCTCTTCCTTTCAAATCCCATCTCTCTGACTGGAGATTTGATAATGGGGTATTACTCTATAAAGACTGGGTTTATATCCCCAATGATCCTACCCTCTGACGGACTGTCATGTCCAACCACCATGACCACCCCTCTGCTGGACACCCTGGTGTTCTAAAGACCCAACAACTCGTTTCCTCCAAGTTTTGGTGGCCTGGACTGGTGTCTTTCATCCGCAAATATGTAGAAGGCTGTGCTACATGCCAGCAAAATAAAGTAAACATGCACCTGACAACACTGCCCCTTATGCCCATCCCCTTGACCTTGACCCGCCCCTTCCAACAGATCTCCTGTGATCTGGTCACTGATCTTCCCCTCTCCAGGGCTTTGATTCCCTCTTGGTCATGGTAGACCATGGGCTTACAAAGGGGGTAATTTTAACACCCACAAAGAAAACTGCCTCGGCTGCCAATATTGCAGCACTATTTTTCAAGAATGTCTACACCATTTTGGGTTGTATGACAGAATCATATCCAACTGAGGTCCTCAGTTCGCCTCTGCATTTGCAAAAGAACTCACTTCCCTCCTGGGATGCTCCCTCACTCTCTCAATGGCATATCATCCTCAGACTGATGGAGAAACTGAATGTGTAAATCAAGAGGTTGAGACTTACCTCTGTGTCTTCTGTCAAAACGACCCTGCCTCATGGGCGGACAGCCTCCCTATGGCTGAGTTCACACACAACCACCGACCTCATTCCGTCACCCATCAATCTCCGTTCTACCTCATGTATGGGTACAAACCGAAACCCCTTCTGTCCCTCATTGCAGAAACCCACCTTCCCACCACCAAGTCTAGACTCAAGGAACTCTGAAAGGCTAGAGAGGAAGCCCTTGTGGCCCATGATCTAGCCCAAAATGTTATGAAGAACCACCAGTCTTGACCCTTCACCCCTTTCCAGAAAGGTGATAAGGTTTGGCTAGAAGCATGGAACTTAAAATGTTCCCATGAGAACAGAAAACTCACCCCAAAATGAGAAGGACCCTTTACCATCTCCGACATCCTATCTCCAATCACCTATTGCCTTGTGATCCCTGCACGATGGAAGATCCACAACATTTTCCATGCTTCCCTCTTATCACCCTATCACAAAAATGATGTCCATGGGCCAAACTTCCTGGCTCCACCACCTGACCTGGTCAATGAGGAAGAAGAATACAAAGTTGAGGCAATAGTTGGCCATAAAAGGTCCAGCTGCAGACATGCCTTTTTAATCATTATCCTTCATCTGAGAACTCATGGCAAAATGAGACACACCTTGAACATGCAGATGATATGCTCTCTGCATATAAGAAATGCTTCCCAAGGGACTTCCCTCCCCAGAAACAACCCACTCGATGCTCTACTCACACCATCAGAAAAATCTCTATCAAAATGCCCCCTCATCATTACACCTACCCCTGTGAACCTTCTCGTCATCACACCCCCTTCACTCGCTGTCAGCAACAACCTGCTAGCAATCAGATGATTGCCTCATACTGCCTCTTCATCACTGACCCCGCCATCGTTGGCACCATCTACCATGAGGTTGACGAGAACTCCCCCCTTGATCTTGTGTACCACACCACTATCCAAGCCCTTTGCCTTGAAGAGCTGTCTTGCTATGTCAATCGACAGAACCCCCTCCTCTCCCCCACACATACCATCCTAAATGAAATTGCACTTGAGCAGGTCCCTCTGCTCCTCAGACTTTTTGATATCCTTGGAGGCACTGACCTCATCTATAACATTCACCAGTACCCCACATTGATCACACCTCCCCCTCCTGGGTCTAGAAGACCCTTGACTGCAACCTCTCCCCCAGTTTCCTCTGTGTCATCCTCCCCTCCAGTGTCATCGCCATCCTCCCAATCCTCCCACTCGTCTTGCTCTCTCAGAAGAGCAGATAGACCCCATGCCTGCTGCTTGTCAGGCCCCAACCCACAACCCTGCGAGTCTCATGACTCCCCATCTGAAGTAGACCCTGAAACTGCCTTTGGCATCTCAAGAGCTGAACTCAACTATACCCTGAACATTGTTGAGACCCTTGCCCAATTACCACCATCTCCTGTGCTGAACACACTCGCTGAGGCTGATCACCCTCTCACCCCCTCCGATCCACACTATTGTCAAGCATGCTATGTCTGTCACTGACTTGGACATGTCCATGTCAATTGTGGACTCTATGAATGC
This sequence comes from Pisolithus tinctorius, assembly GCA_024663395.1. Lineage (NCBI taxonomy): Eukaryota > Fungi > Basidiomycota > Agaricomycetes > Boletales > Pisolithaceae > Pisolithus > Pisolithus tinctorius. The sequence goes on along the minus strand of JANFAH010000052.1, from coordinate 74,314 downwards.
CCCCTTTGTCACACTACTCACCCTGGGCATATGCAGGCCCAATGTCTGTCCTTACACCCTCGCTGCTTGCTACAAGAAAGAATTGCCACTCCTGGTGTGGTAGATGATCGTACCCTCATTGGGAGTGAGGATGATGACTTATACAACAATAACTTTGACTTCAACAACTCTGCCATTAGCAACATGACCGGAGAACCTTACAGAGAATAGTTGAAGTCAGGGACTTCAATGCTTAGAAGGGGGGTAATGTTACATTTTGCCCCTACTTTTCCTTTTTCACTGTATGATTACCTCATGTTCGATCCATTGGACCATCTTTCCTTTTTGAGCCATCTTCTCTCTGATCTGATGGCTCTCTACTTCCACCACTAGCATTACTTGCTCGTTACATGCTTAGGACATGTGTTGCCATTGTTCAACCAATGGTGTAGTTACCTCATTACATGCAGATGCCTCATGGTCCATTCTCTTGTAGTATTTAGGCCACCAGCTCAAGTCCTGGAACCCCAGACTTGAGCTGCTCAATCATATGCAACATTCCTCAGAACTTTGCCCTCAGAGTCCCTAACCAGGACCTCTCTTACTGGCATTGCCTAAATCCTTTGTCATTTATGAAGGTTACTGCAGCTGTTGCTCAGTAGAAACCAATTGTCTGTGTTTGAGCTCTCCCTATGTCTTGACTTCAGTCAAGCGTAACATCACCATGAAATGCATTTTTGCCTCTGCTAGAGCAAATATCCATCTTCTTTCTGAATCTGGCCTTTCTGCTCATCAAACCTCCACTACAGCTGGTCAGGGAAGCTCTACTGTGGCCAGGGTCATTGAAGAGTTCCAGCTAGATTAAGGAAAACCTCAAACTAGGACATCCTTACCAACCTTCTTCTCCTGGCAGAGGAGATTAGTCTCTAGTATGACCTCTGGAAGAGCTGAAAATGCTGTCCAGGCTACCCATATAATGTGTGTGGCCCTTTCCTCTCCTGTCACTTCCCAAACTGTTTGCAGTGTGCTCAATTCTGCATCCCTGAAGGTAATTGTCAAGCAGGAGATGCCACTCTTGTCTTGCAAGCATACACAACAGTGACTTGCCTTTGCTCTTAAGTGCCAAAACTGGACTGTAGATGACTGCACTGGGGTCATCTGGTCAATTGAGCCCAAGATCAATAGTATTGGACCAGATGGAAGGAAATTTGTGTGGAAAATGGTAGGGAAGTGTTTGCAGGATAATTCTCTTGCTTGACTACAGCCTTCAGGGATGCAGAATTGAGCACACTGCAAACAGTTTGGGAAGTGACAGGAGAGGAAAGGGCCACACACATTATATGGGTAGCCTGGACAGCATTTTCAGCTCTTCCAGAGGTCATACTAGAGACTATTCTCCTCTGCCAGGAGAAGAAGGTTGGTAAGGATGTCCTAGTTTGAGGTTTTCCTTAATCTAGCTGGAACTCTTCAATGACCCTGGCCACAGTAGAGCTTCCCTGACCAGCTGTAGTGGAGGTTTGATGAGCAGAAAGGCCAGATTCAGAAAGAAGATGGATATTTGCTCTAGCAGAGGCAAAAATGCATTTCATGGTGAAGTAGGGTTAGCTGAGTGAGACCCAAGCCATTTTTATGGCTCAGGATTATGTAAATTACATAATCAGTCACAGTTGAAGCACAAAATCCCTCAGAAGTTGTCAAATCTTTATGTTATTTACTAAATAATGACTGACAACATCATGCTCAAAAAAGTGTCCCAATGACATGTCATTTCAAAATGGTAATATCTTGGTGCCATGTCAACCAAATTACATAATCAAGCTCTTGTTGTGAAGGAAACAGTTAGTACTATTTTTGGTCCTGCAGGAGTTTGAACTAATTCCTTTTGGCTCTCTCATAAATCTTAACTCCTTCCAAAATCACCCAACATTGGGACACTTTTTTGAGCCACTGTAGGGACTGAGTGGCTGTGCAGAGCTGTGTAACCCACAGTGATATCCAGTTGTGGCACATATGGGAGGGAGAGCATGGTGTAGAAACTTGTTGAGCATTGCTGTCATGCTCTTGGGGTCTAGTCTAGGTTTGCACAACATGGTAGAAGAGTAAGAGGGAGGAGGAACAAGCTGGTTCCCCATGAGTCTGTGTGCACTTGTGATGCTCCTGACATAGGTATAATCAAACAGATTATTGTTGTTGCTGATCAATTGGCTGTCTCCAGGCCTGAATGTCCCTTGGGCATCATTATACATGTCAAACAACTTCTCTGGAAAGGGCACTTGCTTGTCAACATTTAAGATGTCAGTGCCCTTAAATATGATGCTTGCAGAACTTGTGTAGACAAGTCTACAGTTGCCAGCTGTGTCAATGACAGCTCTGGTGCCTTTGATGTTGGCCTTGACATAGACAGAGAGGTCTTTCATGCCTTTCTGTAGCACAGTATTCTGTAGGATATATGTGATTCCCAATTCCTTCAATATATCTCCCAATCCAAACAAGACACCACTGTGTCTCTGCACAATATCTAACACAAAGACAGCATCTCCCTTTGCTAACTGCTCAATGGCATGTCGACCTAAAAACTCGCTTCAATTGACAGTAAGGTAGGTGTGGGCATTGTCCCATTGAAGGGACACAGTCATTTGTCATTCTGACCTGAACCTTCATACTGCAAATGTGACATTGCTTGTAGAACCATCAATACCTTGTAAAAACTTGTACTCCCTAAAATAATGAAGATGTAAGTAAAGTACTTCAAAGAAAAAACTGAAGTTTGGGCCATTGAGCCCAGCCAGCAGGGCTTCAATGCCTCTCACATCCTGCATGTCTCATAGCAGCTCTGAGTTTTGCCATTGCATTACTATTCATACCAAGTCTTGTGCACAAGTCCATGGGGTCACTTTGAGCTTGATTCTTGTGGAACTTCAGGGCTGTCAATGTACTTGTTGTGCTGTATGTTGATGTGTCCTTTCTTCTGAATCATTGTCTACTCTAGAATAATGTACCTGTAAGCAAGAAGTCATGCAACAAAGATAAAAACTAGGGCCATTGCACTTCAAGTGCATGAACACATTTCCACAATTGGATGGCTCCATCAACTTTGCCTTGTAATGGAGGTAACTTTGGTGAAAACAGCTGTAAACAGTAATACTGATGTGTTTCCTGAGCACTGTGAGTGATCGCAATACATGGTGAGTAAATCACAGTTCAAGCCTGAGCAAGGCTTGCCCAAGAATAGTGACAGTAGCCTTGATGTGAACTCGTTGCATATATCTGTCATCCCTTGAGCTGTTGGGCTCAGCATTCATGCTCATCAGATCTCATATCCTCAATGATTGCTGTCGTAATTTGACCTGTAGTCCTTGCACTCATCTTGCTGTATTTCTGCACAACCTTCAATCATAGACCATCATAGATTCTTGAGTCTTGATTGTGGGGATGCTGGTTGCACTTCATCACAACTGTCTTCCATCCCTAGAGTAGGATAGATGTAAGTAAGACATTCTAGAATCAAAACAAAACCCTGGGCTGTCAAGCCCAGTACCCATGCTCATTGCACCTCATTTCCATTGAACAGCTGATCCAGTCCCACACAGTCTTTGGTCTGTGTCAAGCCTTGTCATCATTGTCATCTCTTGTATTGCAGTTGCTGTTCATTGTAGATATTTGTCTTTCCTAGAATAATGAAGCTGTGAGTAGCATGTCCAGAAATAAATGCAGAACTTTGAGCTATCAAGCCTGTCACTTGTTTCCACCATGCCTCATATCCATTGTATGGCCACTCTTGCATCACATGGCCTTCAATCTGCATCGGGTGTTGTCACTGTCATTGCCACCCATGTTGGTGGTGTCATTGTCCTTGTTGCCCTTGCTAGTGTTGTTGTCACTGTCACTGCTCATTTGTAGTTTGCCATAGGTTCTTGAACCATGACTGCGTGGATGTAGGTCATACTTCATCTTGTATATCCATTTTCCCTAGAGTAGCATAGTCATAAGTAAAACACTTTGAAATCAAAACAAACCCATGAGCCATAGTGCTCAGTATCTGCACTCATCATGCCTCATCTCCATTGAACAGCTGATCCAGTGTCACACAGCCTTTGATCTGTGTCAAGCATTGTCATCATTGTCATTCTTTGCACTGCAGCCACCTGGATGTTGCTTGCATGTTGTTGTATACAGTCACTTTCCCTAGGATAGAGTAGATGTAAGTAACACATTCCAGAATCAAAACAGACCCTTGGGCCATCGAGCCTGACATCTGTGCTCATTGCGCCTCATCTCCACCAAATGGCAACTCTCTCTACCCATGGCCATTGATCCATGCCAAGTCTAATCATCATCTTTGTTCCTTGTATTGTGATCATCCAGGTGTCAGTCACTCTTCGTCAAATATAGCCATTTCCCATAGAATAGAGTATCTGTAAGTAAAATGCTATGGAATCGAAACAGAACCTTGGGCTGTCGAGCCCAGTACCCATGCTCGTCGCACCTTGTTCCCATTGAATGGCTGTTCTAGCCTCACACAGCCTTTGATCTGTGCTGAGCATCATTGTCATCATTCTTCTTTGTACTGCAGTTGCTGTTCATCATAGATAGCTACCTTCCCTAGAATAGCATAGATGTAAGTAAAGCATCTCAAAATCAAAATGAACCTCTGAGCCATTGAGCTCAGTACCCATGCTCCTTGTGCCCCATTCCCATTGAATGGCATCTCCTGTCTCACACAGCCATTGCTCCACATCCAGCACCATCATTGTCTCTTGTAGCCTTGCAATGATGACTCCTTGTCTCTCTTTGTACACCATGTTAGATCCTTGTATGTTGGTTGTACTCCATTGTATATAGTCATTTTCCCTAAGACAGAGTAATTGTAAGTAAAATGCTATGGAATCAGAATGAAACCTTGGGCTGTCAAGCCCAGTACCCATGCTTGTAGTGCCTTGTTCCAATTGAATGGCACAGTTGATCTCAACTGGCCATTGACTTGTGCTAGGTCTAGTTGTTGTTGTCATTGCTGTCACTCGAGTTGCTGCCATTGTCACTCACATTGTTGTCACCATCACTTGTAACCATGGTAGTTCATGTGTGGTAGGTCATTCACCCCATTCTTCATATCCTGTGATTGCAGCAATCTTGCATAGTCATCCTGTAGCACTAGTCTCATCAGTATGTAGTGTTACTTGCATGTGCATGGCATTAGTGTGCAGAGCAATCACATGACTTTGCTTAGTCAACATCACAGGACTTTCTGCACAAGTCCTAATACTGAGTGCACATGTTGATACTCTCAATGGATTCTTGAATAAAACATCTATTGCCAACCCTGCATGGCCACAGAATACTTTGGGCATGAGGGCATTCCTTGCTGCATGCTTCAATATTTCAACTTGCAAAACCTCTTCTGGTGGCTTCCTTCACATGTCTGAAATCAATGACCTTTTGATCTTGATCCTTCTTGCTATAACCTTTGCCTTGGTATGATTCATGCACTTCAGTGCCCTGTGTGAGTCAGTGGTTTCTCCATACACCAACCTCTCTGCCTCAAGGCTGCTTGCAAGCATTTCAAGCTGCTCAACTTCAACTCCTGTGGGCTTTGTGTGTTCTTTGAGCCTCTCTGCTTCAAACTCAAGCAGAATCTTTGATACAAATGACTCATCTGCCAATTGCTGAACCTCTTTGCTGACTGCAGGAACCTCAATGATGTTTGCTTTGAGACTTTGACATCTTAAGCTGAAAGTATCAGTAGCTAGTTGAGAAACTTGGTGAGAATGAAATGAAAAACCCCCTTGAGCATGCTTGCTTGCTGTGAGTCAAAGTGTGGAAAGGTGGTGAAAACCAACCAAAACCAACACAAAAGACAAATAAAGTGTGAGTGGTGGTGTGCCTCCACAGGACCTGGAGTGCAGAAAAATCTAAGAGGGGGAAATTTCAAGTGGAGGGTGCTCTTTGCACAAGTTGACAACAAGTTATGCAGGAACAAATGAGTGAGTGGTGACTTGATGGGGGGATGCTGAACAGAGTGAAGGTGTTCAGCCAAAAGTACTTGGGAGTAATGGACTTCAATAGAATGTGCTCCTGGCACAAGTCAATGATGAGTTATGCAGGAGTGGAGGGATGACTAAGCAAGACTGCTGACTAAGAGTGGAGAAAGCTTCAGATAAAGGATGGAGGTAGATAGAGCCTTGATGGAGCCTCAACTACCAAGTATGATGAATGGTGACAAATAGACTCTTCCAAATGAGCCTCAACTGTTGATGATGAGGTATGCACTGAGAGAGCTGAACTGACTGCTGAGTGACTTCTGGATTGCTTCTTCACTTGGGGGTTGTAGCTAAGTACATGGGGGTTTATATACTGTGGGGGGAGCACAGCTTGTGAAAAACAAGGCACAAATGCTTGGTAAGTAATGAGTAAGGACTGAGTAATCATGATGAGTAAGCAAGAAATGAAAAGTAAGCAAGCAAAGAAGATTGGTAAGTATTGGCAATGAATGAGTCAAGGATAATCAAAATATCACAAAATGAGTCAAATGGAGTCAGAAACTGAGTAAGCACACTGGTATCACATTAGGGGGTGGCAATGCAAGTCAGATTTTGGCAGAGACATCTCTAGATCCAAAGATGACATGACAGATGGATGGTGTTTCCAAATAGGGAAGTATTAATTCCAGAATTGAAGGGCATGAATCAAGCATCAAATGGGGCTAGGGTGTTGGGGGTCTGTGGGGCAATGGGAGCATAAGCAATCACATCTCCCACCCTTTCATCCTCTCAGTGAAGTTAACAAAAGCTTCATGAATGGGGCTCTGATGGAGGAGGAGAAGGGGGGATGTCTTCTGCTGGATCTTGCAGTAAGAAGGCAAGATGCATGTCATACTCATCATGGATGCAATCAGGGAGGCTGGAGAACAGTAGATTATGCTGCAGCTGTCACAATGTGGGAAGAATGATGGATGAGATTGGAATAAAGATGGTGCAGGGAGCAGGGAGGAACAATCCATATGCTTCATCAACTGGGGAGACTGAAATGACCACATAAGACCTTTCTAACCAAGTGACAGACCTGAGGCAACCAAAGAACATCCTTCTGGAAGTCATACTGACAAGGAGAACAAGCTGACCAAGCTGCATGGGATGAGACAGGGCTTACAATGATGAAATGAACCAGGGGGCTTCAGGACAGAAGCTGGTGGGAACACCTGGCAGATATACATAGCCACTTTCTCTGGCAAATGAGCCAAGTGAGATGATTGACAAAGAGGTGGCCATTTCTGATGGACCTAGTGAAATGAGCATCTGATGGATGGAGTGCTGTAGAAATGCATAGGGTGCAAGGATCCTCTCCAAATTTGGAAGGCAGAATTGCATGGCTGAGCACTTTAAGTGAGTGTGAGAATGGAGTCGATATCTTTGGAAATGGTGGAGATATGACAAAAACTGGAATGCCATACATGGGTGCTAAAAACCTTTAATGTGCACTTAACTCACTTCCTCTTTTCTCTCTAGCACTGATGACTTGTTCTTGTGCAAAGGATGACTGCTCATGTCCAGCAGTCTTTCTATGCATGAGTCCTTTAGTCTTCATCTGCATGGCATGGGCATTGTGTGCAACTCATCAATGAGTTAGGCAGAGTCAGCTGTAACCATGTCCACAACACCTGTGGTGTGTGACATTGCCTCAAATCCAATTGGCACCTTTGTTACAAGTGGTTCTTCAACCAACACTGGTTCAACTTGCTCGAGCTTTGGTGCTTCCTGTAACTTGGTAGTCAGTAGTTCATTCATACTCGAAGAAAACTCTTTCATCTCGAAACAGGATGCTGCTGCTGCTTCAACAAGCCTGCCAGGACTTCTGTCTTCACTTTTTGACTTCTCAGATGGACTGCATGGCTGCATGCAACTTGTCAAAGCTATTTTTGGCACTTTCTTGCATTCTATGTATCTTGATAATTCTGTAGATCCCTGCATATTGGTCATCAGTCAGTCATGTGTAGGCATAGTTGGAAAACACTTCATAGGTAGTTGTTTCTCATCTGAACTTGATTCTGGTCACTTTGTGGTTGAGTGTAATGTTCTGTGCTTGTCCAAGGTTGCTCCAAGCAAAATCCTTTCTGTAGAAACTTTGTAGCCACAACCATTACTTGTTCTATGGGCCATGGGTCGTCGGAATGTCGCTGTCAATTGTCACATCGCATTTTCTGCAAGATTTTTCACCAAAATTCTTTGTCAAAACCTTGTAGATAAAGGTCTTTGAGTTCATCAGCCTCAAGTTGCTTGGACACCCATAGATATGTTGCTAAATCTAGAAAATAAAGCCTGTAGATTGTCAGTTCTTCCTCCATATGAATTTCTCTGCTTGCTCAACTGTCAACAAGGCTGTAAAGGTCACTCTTTGAATACTGTTGATCTAGTTTCCAGGATGCAGGATACAAACACATGACAGCCACCACAAATTTGGGCCAATTCAACCAATCGTTGACAAAATCATACCATGAGTCAGAGACTTTGCTGCCTGCATACCAACAAGCCCATTTCACCCATTCTTGGTCATCAAATCATTTCTCATGCTTGCAAAGACTTTGAACCTCTTCAAAATACCTAAAAAGGTCAGATGCACACCCTGAGAACCATGGTGCATCCCTTGAATGCCTCTGTGGCATTCCCTTGAGTTCTTCTGGCGCATTCTCACAGCTTCTTCACAAAAACTTGACTATTAATTTCCCTTTGGACTTGCTTCTCAGCTCAAGTGATCTTTGACTTTGTCACTTGCTCAACATTTGCTGCTTGAAAAATAGTTCTGAAAATTTTGAAGTTCCTGAGCATAGACTGTAACTAGAATCAAGACCTTAAACACTTAGCTTGTCCAGCCTAATCCAGAAAAAAATTCATGTGGTGATAAAGAGGTGGCTTCTTTCCCCAAAATGAACAGAACCTCCCTCATGGTGGGCTCCAGATGTAGGAATAGGTAATAGATAGGACCTAAAATTAGTAATTGTCAGTAATGGGCAAGTATTGTGCTCAACCCAAAAGGGAGGTTCTCTCTGGAGAAAAGAAGTGTAGTAAAAGTGTAAAAATGCGAACTGAAATGAATACTTAGCTCTGCCTGTCCAATACCTTCTGCCAGTCCTCCTGGCACTTTGGGTACTCCCCAAAGTAATAAATCTAACCTCAAAAACTCACCAAAATGTGAGACAAAATCACCCTACTGCTGAGGGCCTCTGACATGGATTGCTTTTATGGTAAACTGAACTTGCACAAACACAGTGTGCATGCTTAGTCAGCAATGTGGCTGCTTGCCACTAAGTCCAGTGGTACAAACATGAAAACAAAAGCAAGAAACAAAACACAAGTCCCCCAACCCCTAAACTCCTGACCAAGATGAATTCTCTTAGGGAACCTGAACTTGTTCCCTACACCACCTGTGGATGGAGCAAAACTCCATGTCACTGCCCCTATGGTCTACTGAAGCAACTCCCCATCCCAGAGAGACCTTGGAACTCCATCTCCATGGACTTCATCAAACACCTCCCCAACTCCAATGGTTACTCTGCCATCCTCATGGTAGTGGACCACCTCTCAAAGCAAGCAGTGTTCATCCCCACCCACAACTCTGTCACCTCCACTGAACTTGCTAAGCTCTTCCTTACCCATGTCTTCTCCAAGCATGGGGTACCTACTAATGTCACCTCTGACAGAGGTCCTGAGTTCATCTCTCACTTCTTCCACTCTCTAGGACAGGCCCTTGAAATGTGTCTTCACTTTGGGTTACCACCCAGAAGGCAATGGCCAGACTGAGTGAATGAACCAGACCCTCAAGCAGTACCTTCGTGTCTACTGTAACTACCAAGACAACTGGTCTGAGTTTTACCACTAGTGGAGTTCGCTTTTAACAATGCACCAAGTGCAACAACTGGAGTCTCTCCCTTCTTCACTAACAAGGGATACCATCCAAACCTGTCTGTGGTCCCTGACCAGGACTTCACCTCTCCATGGGCTCATGACTATGTCATTGAGCTCTCCACCCTCCATGGCTTCCTCCACTCCAAAATGTCCCCCACTCAGCAGTGTTACCCGGGTCCAGCAGATGCCAAACACATACCTCTGCCTGGGTTCAAGGTCAGAGAACAGGCCTACGTCAAAGCCAAGTACTTCCATCCCACTCATCCTTCAGAAAAACTCTCCAAAAAGTACTTAGGTCTGTTCACCATCTTGGCCAGGCCAGGTATGCACTCCATCACCCTTAAGCTCCCTGACATGTGCTTGGTACATCCAGTCTTCCATGTCTCACAACTGGAAGCTGCAGTGGCTAATCCCTTCCCAAACCAACAACAACCTCCACCTCTGCCAGTGGATGTCAATGGTGGCTGTTAAATCTGGGTCTTCACCAGTCCAAGGCTGGTCTGGAGTCCAGTTGGGGGTCAGAGGATAATATGAGATACTAAGGGGTTTTGGACTGTTGGACTTAGCGACTGATGGTGCAGCACTATTCCCTTGCATGAGCCATAGTCTGGTTGAGATGAGAGGCAGAAGACAGAGAACAGGAGGGACTGGGTTAAGATGAGACTAGGTTGATTTCAGACTGAGGCTAAACAGATTATCCTATGGCTTAAATACTAGAAGTAACCTAAGTGTAATGTAGCACTGGAGACCAGTTTGTGCCAGTACAGCAATGGCTAGTAAACTGATTGGTAAGTAATGTTACAAAGAATATTATCAAGCAAGACTATGAACAAAGGATTACTGGGAACTGGGGCAGGACTAGTGGCTGGGCCAGGTATTACACTGGCCTGGTACCAACTGAGTGAACAACTTGATTGGGCACTGCCTAGCAGTGCCTCACAAGCTAACATGTTTCTGGGTCAAAGGGTTAAGGCTGGGACCAGGGCAAGGGTTGGATGAGACTGGTCAAGACTGGGGTAGAGCCAGTCTAGAGTAGTCTAGACATGGTCATGACAGTATCCCCCTCTTGGAGCCAAGCCCATGAGGCTCCAATGAGGACAATGTTGAGAATGAAAATTTTGTGTCTGACCTTGAAAACTGGTGGACTTAAGACCAGTCCACCTTAGGTTTGGTTCCCCACTTCAACATGTCTATTCACCAGTCCAGAACACCATACAATCAAGACCTGCTGCCTGACCTGACCCAGGCAACAAGTGAAGAGCTGCAAGTAGGCAGTGATGATGATGACCAAGCAATCCAGGGCAAGTTGGCGGAGTGCAAGAGGCATAAAGCAAAGGCCCAAGAGGAAGCCTGGCTTGCTGGACAGGAGCAAGCCCAGCTTGAGGAAGAGAGGGCACATGCAGAGGCTGAGGTGCAGAGGATAGAGGCTGCACACAGGGCTGAAGAAGCCAGAAAAGCAGAGGAGAGCCAGTGGGCAGATGCCTTAGTGGGTGGTTCATCCAGGACTGGGTCAGACATTGAGGTGATGACCCCTTGGTAAGTTGTCTAGCTGGTTTTAACATGTTTGTTAACATGCTCCCTTGCAGGTGTCTTTGTTGCAACTGGACCAACATGGTCTGTGTGTGTTCCACTGACAGCAAGAAGCAGTGGCTGGCCTGCAACTGGTGCAATGAGTTGAAGGAGTGCTGCCAGTGGCTCATTGAAGGTGAGACCAGTCAGGGGTCTGGCCTGGCTGTTGGCAAGGGCAAGAGGAAGGCCAATGTGACATCCCTGCATGCTGGTGAGAAGAAGAAAAGGTTGCAGAAACCATCGACCAAGGTGATTGAGGGTGCTGGGGACAACAAGGTTGAAGTGCTCATGGGGCTGTCAAAGAAGGCCAGTGCAGGTAAGGTGACCAGTGAAGAGACTGGGGCCAGTCCTGTCACTGGGGATCAGATGGAGTGCCTGATCAAGGTGGTCAAGTGTGTGGCTGACAATGTGGCCAGCCTAGCAGTGGCCCAGAAAGAAGCCTCAAGGAACTTCTACTGGTTCACCCAGTCCTATGAAACATATGTTGAAGAGCACCTTGAGTTCCTAGCACTAGACATGCCTTCAGACCAAGATACCACTGACAAAGAAGACAGGGACATTGAGGGGCTTTGTCATAGCCATGTCTCGACCCCGGCCGGACTCGGCCTCGCACTCACTCAGTCCGGCCTCGGCCTCGCCTGTCCCGCATCTCCAGTTGGTCTAGCGCGGTAGACACTGCTTTGCAGTGTCTGTCATTTTGGTTAAGTCCTGTCCCCGGTCCTGTCCCCGGTCCACCTGTCCCGGTCTCCGTTACCTTAGTCATACGTTAGTAATCCTCGTCTTACCAATCTGCTTAGCAATCTTTGCGAGACCGGCATTACCGGTCTCCGTACTATAGTTACTTCTGGTATATAAACTCGTAGTTACTCGGCCTGTACTCCTTAGTCTGAAATCAACTAAGTATCTCCTGATAACCCCGCCTTGGCCTCGGACTCGGACTGAGACCCACGCAAGGGAATAGCGCTGTACCCTCAGTCGCTAAGTCCAACCAGTCCACTCATCTGTATCTTCGACTTCCCCCCTGACCCCGACCCCTCGGCTTCGCGCCCGCTTCGGTCTCCGGTCCGGTCTCAACCCGGACAATCCTCGTACTTGACAGGCTTGATGAAGAGCTGGAGGGGGTGAGGAGGGAAGAAGAGGAAAGCTGGACCTGGTCTGAGTCAGGTGACCAGACTGGTGCCAGTTCTGCTGGGTCCCAAGTCTAATGTCATGTGCACATAGAGTAGTGTTGTTCTTCCTGTATGCTTGTGAATGCCAATGCCAACACCTGGTTCCAGTTCTAAGGTGTGAAAGAAAAAACAAACAGAAGAAAAGTAAGGGAAATCAAGATAAGGTAACTACGAGATGAGTGAAACAGATAGAGAAAAGAAACTTGAGACCAGTTCTAGATTATTTCTTGAAAGGACTGGGTTTGTCTGGGTACTGGTCATGATACTCTTGGACAAGTTCTGAGGCATTGTCCAGCTCTGTTGCTAACACCCAGGTAGTTTCTTTGTCAGTTCCCTCATCGCTGGTCCACCAGACCAGGTGCTGCAATCAACACTTTCTGTGCTGGTTGACCTTCAAATTGAGTATCTCTACTACTTTGAATTCTAAGTCACTGTTGACATCTACTGGTGGGGGTGGAGGTTGAGTCCAGTTGGGTATGGTATTTGGGATGGCCAGTGTCACACACCAAAGGTGTTTGGTGAGGTGGACATGGATGCAGCTGACAAATGGAGATGAAGACCATAGCCCTCATGTGAAGAAGGCCAGCCAGAAAGGTCAGCAGTCATCCCTTGCACAAGAATGAGTCACCAATACCAAAGAAAAAGAAAGGGAGTGAGTTAAGTGCCAATGAAAATTCTTAAGCACCCATGTACAGCATTCCAGTTTTCAATGTATTTCCACCAATTCTGCAGATACCGACACCATTCCCACACTCGCTTATAGTGCTCAGCCACACAATCCTACCTTCCAAAATTGGAAAGGATTTGCACACTCCACACATTTCTACAGCACTCCCTCCAAAAGACACTCATTTCACTAATTCTTCTGATATGGCTGCCTCCACATCAATCATTTCACTTGTCCCCTTTGCTAGGGACCATGGCTACATATATCTACCAGGAGTTCCTACCAGCTTCCATCCTGAAGTGTCCTGGTACATCCCATCCTTGTCTGCCCCCTCTCAGCCCATCCAGCTTGGACAGTGCATTCTTTTTGTCAGTATGACCTCTAGGAGGACATTCTTTGGTTGCCTCAGGTCTGTCATTTGCTTGGAAAGGTCTTATGTGGTTGTTTCAGTCTCTCCAGTCCAAGAAGCATATGGATCCTTCCTCCCTGCTCCCTGCAACATCTTCATACCAGTCTCATCCATCATTCTTCCAAAATTGTGACAGCTACAGTATAATCTACTGTTCTCCACTCTCCCTGGTCACATCCATGATGAGTATGACACACATCTTGCCTCCTTATTGCAAGACACAGCAGAAGATGCTCCCCCTTTGTCCTCTCTTCCAACAGAGCCTCATTCATGAAGTTTTTACTTGCTTCACTGAGAGGACAGTTAGGGGGGGAAAGTTGCAATCCCTTATGCTCCTGTCACCCCACAGACCCACAAAGCTTGACCCCTGTTGACATCTGACTCACCCTGTCTGCTTTTGGATGTACTATATCAGCATCAGATCAGCACTGCCTGTCAAGTCTGGGCCTACTCTGACCAACTCCAATGCTATATAAGGTCTAGAGAAGGGTTCAGAAGCAAGTCTGACACAGGGAAGCAGAACTCTGACTAGCAGAGTATTGGCAGGAATGAAGTCCGCCAAGACAAAGGCAGAGTGGAGTGAGGGCTGTGGTGCATGTGCTGTGGAGTACCTGACTGCATGCTGTCAGGGAGAAGTTCGAAGGTGGTCACATGACCCCTCAGAGAATGGTCTGCTCAGTCTGGTAGGAGAGCAACACAAGTCTGATGGCAGTCAGAGTGGAGATGGTTCGTAACCAACAGAAGTTGGGTGGAGTTGGTGCAGAGTGAGTGAATGACTGTCATAGCCATGTCTCGACCCTGGCCGGACTCGGCCTCGCACTCACTTAGTCTGGCCTCGGCCTCGCCTGTTCGCTATCCCCAGATGTCCTAGCATGGTGAACACTGCTTTGCAGTGTCTGTCATTTTGGTTAAGTCCTGTCCCCAGTCCTGTCCCCGGTCCACCTGTCCCAGTCTCCACTACCTTAGTCATATGTTAGTAATCCTTGTCTTACCAATCGTCTTAGCAATCCTTGCGAGACTGGCATTACCGGTCTCCATACTATAGTTATTTCTAGTATATAAACTCGTAGATACTCGGCCTGTAGACCTCAGTCTGAAATCAACTAAGTTACCTCTGATAACTCCATCTCGGCCTCGGACTCGGACTGAGGCCCACGCAAGGGAATAGCACTGTATCCTCAGTTGCTAAGTCCAAACAGTCCAACCATCTGAACCCTTGACTTCACTCCTGATCCTGACCCCTCAGCTTCGTGCCCACTTCGGTCTCCGGTCCGGTCTCAACCCAGACAATCCTCATACTTGACAATGACTGGCAGAAGAGGGTGCAGAGTGAGTAAGGACTTCGAGTGAATGCATGGTTATGACACTGCCTCTCTGTCATCCCACTTTGGCCCAGAGGTGATCTCTTCAAGATGTGACATCCACAGCCTCCCCCTAATGTGATTCCAGTGCACTTTCCTGGTTTCTGACATTACTTGACTCATACTTTGGCATCCTGACTGTCTTTGACTCACCTATTGCCAATACTTACCAATCTTTTGACTTTGCTTACTGGTTCTTTGCTTTTTGGCTTACTTATCCTTACCAATGCTCACCAATGCTTTCTAAGATGATCACCCACTGCTTACATTCCTTACTCATCAGTTACCAATCACTTACCAAGTGTTTGCACCTTGTTTTCCATAGGCAATGCCCCTGTACTGTATATAAATCACTGTACTTAGATAGCTGAATAAGAAGAAGATGTCAGGGAGCCCCTCTTGCTCACATTTCATCATCACTCAGTAAATCATTCAGCAGCTTCAATAGTTGAGACTTTATTAAGGGTGTAACTATCATCTACTTTGCTTGTTATCATCTATCATCAATCTACTTTGCTCCAAGTCCTCCCTGAGCTCAGTGCAGCTCAGAGCATCGAATTAAGTCACCATCCATCCTTCTGTAGGCTGACAGCAGTCTACCCTATCGCTTTCTGTCACATTCTTGCTCCCTCTTCATCAGGAGCACCCCCAACCCTCAGCACTCGTCTTTGAGTGTTGTAGCTCACAAAAACCCACCAGATAATAGGTTCTACCATCTAGGTACCACATAGGCACACCACCACTCGCTCTTATTGTCTTTTGTGTTGGTTTTGGTTGGTTTCCACCACTGAACCACACTTTGACTCACACTGGTTCAAGTTGGGATATGTGGAAGACCAGGTGTACAGCATGCATAGAGTCTGGTAAACACAGGGTGAATGAGTGAGAGCCAGCCTGGGCTATTATGGGATAGGGCCCAAGGGTTTTCTCACTCAGCTTCTTGGAGGGCTGGGTTGACTGGAAATACTTGGCTTTTACATAGACACTGTCACCCACTTTGAAGTCTGGGGCTGGCATGTGCTTAGCATCTGCTGGTCCTTGGTAATGTTGCTGGGCAAGAGCCATTTCTTCATGAAGGTATTGGTGCAGTGAATCTAAGTTGCCTGCATAATCACAAGCCCAGTTGGATGTGAGATTGTGCTCAAGGAAGACCAAGATATTAGGGTGATACCCTGGTCATAGTGCTAGGTGTGTTGTTGTAGGCAAACTCAGCTAGCAGTAGTAGTTCAGCCCAGTTGTCCTGCTGATAGTTGCAGTAGACCCAGAGATACTGTTTGAGGGTCTGATTGGTGCACTCTGTCTGACCATCCCCCTCTGGGTGATACCTGGAGGTGAAGTGTAGATGCATGTCCAGAGCCTTACCAAGAGACTGGAAGAAGTGGGATATGAACTCTGATCCCTGGTCTGAGGTTACATGGGCCAGTACACCATGCTTGGAGAATACATGCATCAGGAAGAGCTTAGTGAGCTCAGGGACTGTGATGGTGTTGTGAGTAAGTATGAAGATGGCTTGCTTTGAAAGCTGGTTGACTACAACAAGGATGGTGGTAAAGCTGGTTGAGGCTGGGAGTTGCTCTATAAAATCCATTGAGATGGAATTCCATGGCTTCTCTGGCACTGGGAGTTGTTTGAGTAGGCTGTAAGGCTGGTAGCAGGGTACCTTGGCCCAGGCACAGTAGTACAAGACCAGACATAGTCTTTGACAAATGTCCTTAGGCTGGGCCAGGTGTATTCACACCAGATGAGTTCTAAGGTTCTATTTTGGCCGAAGTGGCTGGACAAGAGGTGATCATATTTGAATCTCAAGACACAAAGGCGAAGGTCATTAGAGTCCAGTATATAGATTCTTCCATCTAGGCAGAGGAAGCTGGTGTCATCAACTGACCTCTGGGAATCTGATGTATCTGAGAACCAGACTTGGGTGACTGGGTCTGAGGGTAAAGCTGAGAGGATATCATTGTGTAACTTCTCCACATCCATCAGTGCAACAGCACATAGGACTGGGTATTCAAGGTAGGTGGCACACAGGGAGGTGGCTAGCTGTTCCTGCATGAAGACTGGTCTGAGATTCTGTGGGTTGACCCAGGCATAGTTGCTATCCCCCTCCTTGGGGTAGATGTCCCATCATCTAGTTAGGGTGTCAGGCTTAGCACCAAGTTTACCAGGTCTGACACTTCAGTCACCCCCCCCCCCCAGGGGACCTATTAGGTTCATATATTCTTATAGATGTATCCACCTAATAGGTGTTGACCACCTGGGAATTCCCAGCAACTGCTGGAGATTCTCCAGAGCAAGGGGTCAGACATGGACTTTCCCCAGGATTATTATATCTATAACAGAGTGCCTGGGGTCCAAATGGGGCTTTCCCCAGTGGATTAATAGACCTATTTCCTGGGCATCCTGGGGGATTCTCCAGCTTAAATGGACCTGTTCCCAGAGCATCCTGGGGGTTTCCCCAGGCTAAATGAACCTGTTCCCAGTGCATGCTGGGGGATTCCCCAGCCTAAATGGACCTGTTTCCTGGGCATCATGGGGGATTCCCCAGGCTAAATGGACCTGTTCTCAGTGCATGCTGGGGGATTCCCCAGGCTAAATGGACCTGTTCCCAGTGCATGCTGGGGGATTCTCCAGCCTAAATGGACCTGTTTCCTGGGCATCCTGGGGTGTCCCCAGCCCAAATGGACCTGTTGCCTGGGCATCCTGGGGAATCTCCCACCCACTCTGGGGATTCTCCAAGGAATGCTGGGGATCCTGCAGGCCATGCTGTGGAGTCTCCAACTCACCCTGGTGATTCTCCAGGCAATGCTGGGGATTCTCCCACCCACTCCAGGGATTCTCCAAGGAATGCTGGGGATTCTCCAACTCACTCTGTGGATTCTCCAGGCAATGCTGGGGATTCCCCAACTCACTCTGGGGATTCTCCAGGCAATGCTGGGGATTCTCCAACCCTCCCTGGGGAATCTCCAGGCCATGCTGGGGATTCTCCAACCCACTCTGGGGATTCTCCAAGCACTGCTGGGGAATCTCCAGACAATGTTGGGGAATCTCCAACCCACTCCAGGGATTATCCAGGCCATGCTGGGGATTCTCCCACCCACTCTGGGGATTCTCCCAGCAATGTTGGGGAATCACTGACCCACTCTGGGGATTCTCCAACCCACTGTGGGGATTCTCTGAGGAATGCTGGGGATTCTCCAGGCCATGCTGGGGATTCTCCAGGCAATGTTGGGGAATCTCCAACCCACTCTGGGGATTCTCCAGGCCATGCTGGGGATTCTCCAGGCAATGTCATGCAATCTCCACCCCTCTCTGCACATTCTCCAGGCAATGCTGGGGATTCCCTAATCCACTATGGGCATTCTCCAAGGAATGCTGGTGATTCTCCAGTCAATGCTGGGGATTTCCCACCCACTCTGTTATGTCCTGGGGATAGACACTGATGTATCTTTGTGTTACTTGTACCACTGGTCAGATGCTGTAACTCCCTCTTTCTTCTAGATTGTTTGAGCTTGTGCTAACTTCCATTTCATCCCAAATGTACAATATGGTGCCACCCTGGAGGATATTGCATGCATCAGTTCTTTGCATGTCAGTGGGCTGCAGAAAGTTGTGAAGAGGGGTGGGAGTGGGGGTGGTGTGCACAGTGTCAGGACCACTAGAGTCCTCTGAGCCTGCTGCCACTGGTTGTGACTGTACCAAGAGGATGGGGTCAATATTTTCATCTAACACTGGCTGCATCCAAGTTACTCTGTGTCCACTATGGCTAACACCTGTGGTCAATGCAAGGGGGTTGATATTTGCATGATTGGCCCAAATTCAGTGACAGTTGGGAAAGCATTTCCACTGCTTTATATGACTCTCCAAAAAGTTCTATATATTCTTCTGTGAAAAAAAAAAAAATCAACAAATAATCACTCACCAAAAACATTGCAGGCCAACTCAGGAGTATTCTCATCAGGGCCCTTGGCAGGGATGTAAAATTCCATGAAGACATCAGGGTTCTCCTCAGTGTCAGGATCTTCCCCATCTTTGACTTCACCACCAGTCTGCTTGAGCTTGGCAGCAAGCTTGACATAGCAGTCCTTCAACCTAGTGGAAATCAAGTCAGCAAGACACAGCCATTTGGGAAAATACTCACCACTCAATCTTCTTGATATGATCACCAGCAGTATGCCAGATGACATTGGCAACCTCTGGTATAAGAGCTTGTGCAATGGCCTGATAGACAGCAACCTTGTAGTCCCCAGTTTTTCTCTGCAGGTCAAGTTAGCTAGCCTCCCTCATATAAATGATGCAATTTCATCATTGGAATTTTCCTTGATACCAAAGAGAACCTTTAGATTGGCTGGCTTCTCAATTTCAGAAACAAGTTGCCAAATTGTCTCTGTACTCCAAGATACAGTTGGAATTTGAGGGCCATCAGCTGTCTTTTGTCAAGGCATTTAAAAAGAAGAACCAGCGAGGAGTGACTAGATTGGGTGTGTGGAATTAAATGAGTGGTTTTCATGCTCTAGAATAGTAGTACTATTGCTCTCTAACACAGAAAAAAAGATTTCACAGCATGACTTCCTAATTAGGAAGATGAGTGAAGGCATAGGCAGCAGTGGCATAGGCACCAACTTTGAGCAAACCTGTTTTTTCTCCAGCACCATGCCTGGGGACTCCAGGCTGGCCATTGATTTCTCCTAGCATAGTGCTGATCACAAGTGTTTTGTGTTTTTCTCACGCAATTTTCCACTTTCTGATAAGATAGGCATGCTGCCATGATTGCACAATCAGGGGCTACAACTTTCATTATGACAACATCACTCCATTATCACTCCCTGTAGTAGTAACACATACTAGTGTACTAGTTGTAGTAGTTTGTAGTGCTGCATAGTGTAGGTTATGCTACACTTTGGTAGTGTGCACTTTTGACTACAGTTGACTATGAAAAGTGTAGGGTCAAGTTGGAGCACAGAAGTCACACATAGGATCACATGACTAATATGTCACATGTAACGACCACATGATCAATTACATAATGTCACATGACATGATGTGCTCCAAATGGCCGTTGCTGAAGTCATGTGACACACACCTATCCTGGTCCCATGATCTGGAGTCATGTGACAACTGGTCATGAAGTGGTCAGAGGGATCATCACATGCTGGCTAGTCACATGACTGTGTGGAACATGGTCAGTCACGTGATCCTAGTGATCACATGTTGAGTCCAAACAGTGATCATGTGATGTCACATGACCCAACTCACAATGTGGGCACATGACCAGGTGCCTCGGGTGATCACAAAGGGCTGTCATGTGATCCTAGTAGTCACAGGTAGGCAAGAACCCGAGTCACATGACATCACGTTGTAGGAAAAGTCCAAGTAGCTGTATAATATGAGCTAGATGGCTTAGATAACAACAATAAAAAATGAAGGGAACGAATTGTTCGTCCCAAGGGATTCTGGACTGTCAGGACTAGAAGGTGGGACCCAGTGCTTTGTAGTGGTAGTGATTCATGATGTGCACAGCGTGGTCCATGGAGTAGTACTGGCGATGCAAGTGGTATATGTAGTTCGTGCATGGTGGAATGCAAGACGTGCGGTGTAGACAAAGTGCAAAGGAAACTCATGGTGACCTTCTGAGAGCCAAAAGGTATCATTCTGTACCTAAGTACAGGGCTTTATAGTCCAGGCAAACCCAGAACCTAAGTAAGACAAGGTACAGTAAGGGAAAACTGCGTGACAGCACGTACACATAAGACAGGACAAGCTGGAACAGAGACCAAGGGTATACTACTAACAAAAAGGAACAGAGACCGTGGTAAAACGAAGGGTCCGAGGGAAAGGAAGGGACTGGAGCACAGCAGCCACAGGTATAGCATTGTGCAAGAGGGAGCAAGGGCATAGGAAGGTAGCATGCAAACAATGGTGAACGTGAGAGGGGAGTGGATGTAACAGTAGTCACAGAATGGTTAATAATAGGGGCTCACATGTCTAGGGAATGTGGATTCCTTACACCTGCAGGGGACTTAGATGCTGACCGTCCCTGGTCAGCCACATGGCATGGAAGACATAAATAGCTTGCCGCATGGTGATGGCAACAGTGTGGTGCCAAGGGTTCAAGAACACCAGTGAGTTCCGCATAGAAGCGAAGGAAGCATAGAGCTGAGGAATGCAAGAAGGCCGTTGAATGCCACGTATAGGCATCCGGACCGATGACATAAGCGCCTCATGGCCACTAAGTATATAATTGTTAGTGCGTGGCTCAAACCTTCGCATCGATTTGATTCTTCCCCCCCCATCATCAACTTCCTTTCTTACTCTCATCATGTCTGCAAACCGCACCCCTCGACTGTCCCAACTCGTCAATGCATCAACCCCAGACCCTGCGGAGGCAGAGAAGGCTGTCTTGAGAGAGCAGATTGCGGCTGCGTTGGCAGGGCTTGTCACTGAGGCGAAATGTGTGCCTGATGACCAGGAGGACATGCAAGAAGAGAAAATGATATGGCTAAGGCGCTGGGAGGAGAAGATGGTAAGAGGCTGATTTGGTGATGCAGTTGCACAGGTTGACAAGACCACTGCAGGCAGCATTGATGCCCTTGGTCGAGCAAGGGAAGATGCTTGGGGTTTCCGTGTGGGTTGACACAGCAGATGCTCCCATTGTAAGTCAAAGTGTGGACTGCTGGTATAAACCAAACAAATCCAACACCAAAGACAAATAATGTGCAAGTGGTGGTTTGCCTCCACAGAACCTGGAGTGCAGAGAAACCTAAATGTGTGGGGGGGACTTCAAGTAGAGGGCTCCTGGCACAAGTCGTCAACGAGTTATGCAGGAGAGGATGAATGAATGCTGATTGAGAAGGGGATGCTGAACAGAGCAGGGGTGTTCAGCTGAAAGGACTTGGGAGTAATGGATTTCGATAGAATATGCTCCTGGCACAAGTTGATGACGAGTTACGCAGGAGTGGAAGAATGACCAAACAAGAGGTTGCTGACTAAGCACTGATGATACTGCTGATGATGAATGAAGGTAGATAGAGCCTTGATGGAGCCTCAACTACCAAGTATGATGAATGGTGACAAATAGACTCTTCCAAATGAGCCTCAACTGTTGATGATGAGGTATGCACTGAGAGAGCTGAACTGACTGCTGAGTGACTTCTGGATTGCTTCTTCACTTGGGGGTTGTAGCTAAGTACATGGGGGTTTATATACTGTGGGGGGAGCACAGCTTGTGAAAAACAAGGCACAAACACTTGGTAAGTAATGAGTAAGGACTGAGTAATCATGATGAGTAAGCAAGAAATGAAAAGTAAGCAAGCAAAGAAGATTGGTAAGTATTGGCAATGAATGAGTCAGGGATAGTCAAAATATCACAAAATGAGTCAAATGGAGTCAGGAACTGAGTAAGCGCACTGATATCACATTAGGGGGTGGCGATGCAAGTTAGATCTCGGCGGAGACAGCAGATATACATAGCCACTGTCTCTGGCAAATGAGACAAGCGAGACAACCAACGAAGAGGTGGCCATGATTGATGGACTTAGTGAAATGAGCATCTGATGGATGGAGTGCTGTAGAAACATGCAGGGTGCGAGGATCCTCTCCAAATTTGGAAGGAAGAATTGTGGGGCTGAGCACTTTAAGCGAGTGTGGGAACAGAGTCGATATCTTTGGAAACGGTGGAGATACGATGAAAACCGGAATGCTGTACACGGGCACTAAAAACCTTTAATGTGCACTTAACTCGCTTCCTCTTTTCTCTTTAGCACTGACGACTCGTTCTTGTGCGAAGGATGACTGTTAACGTCCGACAGTCTTTCTATGCATGAGGCCTTTAGTCTTCATCTGCATGCTTGGGCATTGTGCGCAACTCATCAACGAGTTAGGCAGAGTCAGCTGTAACCATGTCCACAACACCTTTGGTGTGTGACACCGTGCTGGCCGAGGCTGACAATGTCTACAAGCAGTGGACCACGGAGGAAGCTGAAGCATGTGCTAAGGCCGAACAAGACATCCATATGGGTGAGGAGACTGCAGAGGGGGTTGGTGATGAAGGCACAGGGGTGAAAATGTCCCATGTGGAGGTCCCTCAACTGGCTTGCAAGGTAAGTGAGTCTAAGCAGTTCACAATGTCGTGGAAACCATGTGGATTTCCAGCATTTGCAACAGACCATTGCAGAGAGCGAGGATGAGGCAGGACCAAGGGTCACGATCCCGCCTGGGTCAGTTCTGCACAAGGTGCCATGTGCAAGGTGCTCGGTGAAGAATGCAGTGTGTTTTGGTCTGGAGGGTCAAACATGCAATGGTTGCACGTGTATGAAGCAGGGGTGCAAGAAGTCAATGAAGGCCGCAGGAAAGTGGGCGCAGGCCAGCGCATCAATTGGTAAGTGACAAGTGCGTTTCAACACAACCGAGACTAATCTGCTGCAGCACGATCCTCGAAGGCTCCTAAGGCCGGTCCGTCTAAGTGGGTTCATGATGACAACAATGACGACATCGTGGAGGTGGTCAAGAGCAGAACCCGCAGGAAGGGCAAGACCTCTGGGTGCAGTGCAGTGAGCAACAAGACCGTGATGGATCTCTTGCAGGCTCTCACAATGGTAAGGGCCAAGGTGGTGGCTGCACACACAGCCAGCCTTCAGTTGCAGGTGTGCATCGAGCAGCTTGCAGAGGTGCTGGCAGAGCATGGGATCGAGTAGGCCATCATGCAGTATGTATGTTTGTGTCCACATCACCCATCATACCGATGTCACACACCAAAGGTGTTGTGGACATGGTTACAGCTGACTCTGCCTAACTCGTTGACGAGTTGCGCACAATGCCCATGCATGCAGATGAAGACTAAAGGCCTCATGCGTAGAAAGACTGTTGGACGTGAACAGTCATCCTTCGCACAAGAACGAGTCGTCAGTGCTAAAGAGAAAAGAGGAAGCGAGTTAAGCGCGCATTAAAAGTTTTTAGCGCCCGTGTACGGCATTCCGGTTTTCGTCGTATCTCCACCATTTCCAAAGATATCGACTCGGTTCACATACTCGCTTAAAGTGCTCAGCCCCACGATTCTTCCTTCCAAATTTGGAGAGGATCCTCGCACCCTGCACGTTTCTACAGCACTCCATCCATCAGACGCTCATTTCGCTAAGTCCATCAATCATGGCCACCTCTTCGTTGGTCATCTCGCTTGTCTCATTTGCCAGAGACAGTGGCTATGTATATCTGCCAGGCATTCCCACCAGCTTCCGTCCTGAAGCCCCCTGGTTCATCCCATCGTTGTCAGCCCCGTCTCCTCCCATGCAGCTTGGTCAGCGTGTTCTCCTTGTCAGTATGACCTCCAGAAGGACATTCTTTGGTCGCCTCAGGTCTGTCACTCGGTTAGAAAGGTCTTATGTGGTCATTTCAGTCTCCCCGGTTGATGAAGCATATGGATCATTCCTCCCTGCTCCCTGCACCGTCTTTGTTCCAATCTCGTCCATCATTCTTCCTGCATTGCGACAGCTGCAGTATAATCTACTGTCCTCCAGCCTCCCTGATCGCATTCATGATGAGTATGACATGCATCTTGCCTTCTTACTGCAAGATCCAGCAGAAGACGTTCCCCCTTCTCCTCCTCCTCCATCAGAGCCCCATTCATGAAGTTTTTGTTAACTTCGCTGAGAGGATGGAAGGGTGGGAGACGCGATCGCGTATGCTCTCATTGCCCCACAGACCCCCAATGCCCCAGCCCCCTTTGACGCCTGACTCATGCCCTTCAATTCTGGAATTAATACTTCCCTATCTGGAAACACCGTCCATCTGTCATGCCGTCTTTGGATCTAGAGATGTCTCTGCCGAGATCTAACTTGCATCGCCACCCCCTAATGTGATATCAGTGCGCTTACTCAGTTTCTGATTCTATTTGACTCATTTTGTGATATTTTGACTATCCTTGACTCGTTCATTGCCAATACTTACCAATCTTCTTTGCTTGCTTACTTATCATTTCTTGCTTACTCATCATGATTACTCAGTCCTTACTCATTACTTACCAAGTGTTTGTGCCTTGTTTGTCACAAGCTGTGCTCCCCCCTCAGTATATAAACCCCCATGTACTTAGCTACCCAGAATCAATCAAGAAGTCACTCAGAAGTCAGCTCAGCTCAGCATATCTTGTCGTCGACAGTTGAGGCTCATTCGGAAGAGTCTATCTGTCTTCATTCATATCATTGGTAGTTGAGGCTCCATCAAGGGTCTATCTACCTTCATCTGAAGTATCATCTGTGCTCTGTCAGCACACCTGCTTAGTCATCCATTCACTCCTGCGTAACTCATCATCGACTTGCGCCAGGAGCATATTCTATCAAAAGTCCATTACCCCCAAGTACTTTCAGCTGAACACCTTCACTCTGTTCAGCACCCCCTTCCCAATCATTGTCCATTCATCTTCTCCTGCGTAACTCGTCGACGACTTGCGCCAGGAGCACCTCCACTTGAAGTCTCCCCCCACTTTAGGTTTCTCTGCCCTCCAGGTTCCGCAGAGGTAAACCACCACTCGCACATATTTGTCTTTTGTGTTGGTTTGGTTGGTTTATACTGCCTTTCCACACTTTGACTCACACCGAGATCGTTCTGCACCTTATGTGCAGGAAAATACATTGTTCTGGCCCATTCTGTGTGGTTGTGAAGCAGGGTACCGCAAGAGATTTCTGTCCACTCAGCAAGGAACTGGCCCTGAATCGGCCGTGGTATTGTAGAGTGTGTGGGGTACTGTCCAACTTGTCTTCTTCATGTGACTTTCAACTTCTCCCAATGGTAAGTCCTCATGAAACAATCTTGATGGTAGGATGTGACAGATTCTTGAAGAGGAAGTGAAGGGACTGTTTATTGGGTAGCTGGGATGGTCTTTGTGTATCAATTGTAAGGAGATGGAAGGAGAATTGAAAGAAAAACAGATCAAGGGGCACATGCTGACTGCACAATTGAAGAAGTAATGCACGGGGTGGTTGCAAGGATCTGCAGTATAGGGTAGCTGAGGATGGCATCAGCAAGACTAGTAAGAGAGATAGGAGAGACGTTGTTTTGGCTATATACTTATTTGGTGTTTTGTTATTTTTCTGGACAGTTTTGGACTTTTTGTAAGCAGTTTTTATGTTTTTTGAGCGAGGACTAGCTTTCAGTAGAATCACCAGACGAAACCTGGGGTGGAATAGAGGTCTCTGGACGAAACCTGGGGTAAAACAGATAAAAGGAAATGAACTATGTCTGATATTGGGTGGATCAAGTGGTATGCTGGTCACCCCTGCAGGGGACTTTGAATGCTGACTGTCCCCAGTCAGCATGGGAGAAGGAACAAGTGTAGTAGAAGAAGCCACGGGGAGGTGGGCAAGGCCACAGAAAGAGGTACAGGCATTGTGGGAGAAGAGGGTACAGGGGAATAGTGTGATGGACAAACTGTGGATACTGGAAAGGACAGATAGTCAGCTGTCCATGGAAAAAGCCTCCACATCATCATCAGTGGGGTCATCCTCAGCTTCCTCAAGAAGGTGGTCTAGTTCCTCATCATCCAACCCAGTAATGCAAGTCACGGTTGTGTGGGTTTGAGACCACAGGTGGTAGGGAAGTAAGCGGAGTGCAGTGAAGTGGAGTTTGGAGATGGAGCCATCCAACTCAGCCAGCAGGTATGAGCCCCCAGTGGTCCAATGAAGGACGACCATGGGACTGGTGTACCGTGGCTTTGTCTTCTGGTTCAGTTCTGTCTCTATGTGGGAGTTGCAAACAAGCATGAGGGTGCCGGGAGTGAAGTTGTGGTCTTTAATGCAATGCTGAAAGGTGGTTTTGAACTGCTGGATAGACTGAAAGCATGCATGGAGGACATTGCCACAGACCTGGTCTAGGTCATCCTGATGCTTCTGTAGCTGGCACGCTGTCACACACCAAAGGTGTTGTGGACATGGTTACAGCTGACTCTGCCTAACTTGTTGATGAGTTGTGCACAATGCCCAAGCATGCAGATGAAGACTAAAGGCCTCATGTATAGAAAGACTGTCAGATGTTAACAGTCATCCTTTGCACAAGAATGAGTCATCAGTGCTAAAGAGAAGAGAGGAAGCGAGTTAAGTGCACATTAAAGGTTTTTAGTGCCCGTGTATGGCATTCTGGTTTTTGTCATATCTCCACCATTTCCAAAGATATCGACTCCATTCCCACACTCGCTTAAAGTGCTCAGCCCCATGATTCTTCCTTCCAAATTTGGAGAGGATCCTCGCACCCTGCGCATTTCTGCAGCACTCCATCCATCAGACACTCATTTTGCTAAGTCCATCAATCATGGCCACCTCTTCATCGGTCATCTTGCTTGTCTCATTTGCCAGAGACAGTGGCTATGTATATCTGCCAGGCGTTCCCACCAGCTTCTGTCCTGAAGCCCCCTGGTTCATCCCATCATTGTCAGCCCCATCTCATCCCATGCAGCTTGGTCAGCGTGTTCTCCTTGTCAGTATGACTTCCAGAAGGACGTTCTTTGGTCACCTCAGGTCTGTCACTCGGTTAGAAAGGTCTTATGTGGTCATTTCAGTCTCCCCAGTTGATGAAGCATATGGATTGTTCCTCCCTGCTCCCTGCACTGTCTTTATTCCAGTCTTGTCCATCATTCTTCCCACATTGTGACAGCTGCAGTATAATCTACTGTCCTCCAGCCTCCCTGATCGCATTCATGATGAGTATGACATGCATCTTGCCTTCTTACTGCAAGATCCAGCAGAAGACGTCCCCCCTTCTCCTCCTCCTCCATCAGAGCCCCATTCATGAAGTTTTTGTTAACTTCACTGAGAGGATGGAAGGGTGGGAGATGCGATCGCATATGCTCTCATTGCCCCACAGACCCCCAATGCCCTAGCCCCCTTTGACACCTGACTCATGCCCTTCAATTCTGGAATTAATACTCCCCTATCTGGAAACATTGTCCATCTGTCATGCTATCTTTGGATCTAGAGATGTCTCCACCAAGATCTAACTTGCATCGCCACCCCCTAATGTGATATCAGTGCGCTTTCTCAGTTTCTGATTCTATTTGACTCATTTTGTGATATTTTGACTATCCTTGACTCGTTTATTGCCAATACTTACCAATCCTCTTTGCTTGCTTACTTTTCATTTCTTGCTTACTCATCATGATTACTCAGTCCTTACTCATTACTTACCAAGTGTTTGTGCCTTGTTTGTCACAAGCTGTGCCCCCCCCCACAGTATATAAACCCCCATGTACTTAGCTACCAAAAAGCAATCAGAAGTCACTCAGCAGCCAGTTCAGTGCATATCTCATCATCGACAGTTGAGGCTCATTCGGAAGAGTCTATCTGTCACCATCCATTATCCTTGGTAGTTGAGGCTCCATCAAGGCTCTATCTACCTTCATTCATCATCAGCAGTATCATCAGTGCTTAGTCAGCAACCTCTTGTTTGGTCATTCTTCCACTCCTGCATAACTCGTCATCAACTTGTGCCAGGAGCATATTCTATCGAAATCCATTACTCCCAAGTCCTTTCGGTTGAACACCCCTGTGCTGTTCAGCATCCCCTTCTCAATCAGCATTCATTCATCCTCTCCTGCATAACTTGTCGACAACTTGTGCTAGGAGTACCTGCCATTGAAACTCCCCCCACTTTAGGTTTCTCTGCCCTCCAGGTTCCACGGAGGTAAACCACCACTTGCTCACATTTGTCTTTGGTGTTGGTTTGGTTGGTTTATACTGCCTTTCCACACTTTGACTCACACCGGTACAGGCGCTGCCCTTCTCTGGGCTTGTGCTTCTGCCCTAACCTGAGGCTGCCTCTGGACCAGTTCACACACTATCCTCCCAGCTTCCTCTCTGGGCAATAACTGAATGACACCCCTCCTCGCAGCACGGCTTCTTGTCATATGGTTCCCATGCCTCAGCAACTCTTTTATTTCTTGTAGGACCTTATTCGTAGGCCAGGGGTCATCTGAATCGTGCAAACCATTTCTAAACTTCAAGTTCTCAAGCGTATCTTTCTGGAGTTCCAGGTCTAAGCCCTCCCAGAAGTAACTGTCGTAGTCCTCCTGAGTGAGCTTGTAGCATCTATTAAGATAGCCCACTATGGTCTCATACTGCCAAAGGTACTCTCCGAGGTCCTCTTCCATTGCTATAATCTTCCTGGACTGCGCTTGAACAAGATCGACCAGGTCCACTTTAACGTATCTCTTCTCTCGTTCTCCTGCACCTGGGTACATGTTCGCCAGTACCTCTATGAACTCGTCCCATCTACTGGTCATCTCTTCCACGAGCTGCGTCCACAAGTTCGCTGTATCGTTGTCCAGGTACCATATGGCCCACTTTGGCCACTCATACTCCTCTGTACACCCTGCTTTCTTACACAGGTGATGAATTTCTTCCAGGTAACGAACCAGGTCAGCTGTCTTCCCTGAAAACTTGGGCGCTTTGTCCAAAGACCTAGAGGGCATTTTCTCGAGCGGCTTGGGTTTGTCTGATGCCAGGGCGCCTTGCCTGAGAAGCCTAAGGATATGCTGCCCTTCAGACAATTCTTCTGGCTGGGCCGTTCTCCTCCTCAGCTCCCATGCTTCCATAGATGGGGATCTATACTTCGAGCAACATTCCTTCTTGCGCCTGCGACACCTTCTTCTTTCCTCTTCTTCACTCGAGTCGCTCAATGAACTGTCCATGGAGTAGGACCTCCTATGGCATCTACTCCTTGACTTGTCCGATCTTCTATGTCCGTGGTGACATGACTTCGACCTGTGCCTCGTTCTATAACTCGACCTGGAAGTCGATCTGTACTTGTATCCGTGTCTCAACCTTGACCTCGAGGACGACCTCTCCCTATGTCCTGACCCACGTCTCGACCTCACCCTCATCCTCAACCTCAAGGGCGACCTTTCTCTGTTTATTGACCTTTCTCTGGTCTGTCCTCAGTGGACCGCAGCTTTTGGATCGTTGATGTAGATCCTGTCAGGCGGCTGCTCTGTCACCCTTTCCTTTCCTTTATCCCAATAGGTCATAAATGGCAGTAATTCCTCTTCTTTTTCTCTCTTAGGCTTTGTGAACTTCGATGAGCTTGCCAGTTGCCCGTCGTCCCAGATTTCTTTGTACATGTCCTCTAAGCTGGTAGTGTTGACTTCTGCTCCTGTAAACGTAGGGATGGAAAATGGGATGTCTTCGGGTTCCTCTATGAATACTGTGAGGGGTAACTCTGTGAGTGGTGAAGGTGGTTCTTGTAGGAGCTTCGCTGCTTCTTCTGTTGAACCAAATGATGTTTCTGAGTTTGATCCGATGACTGGCACTGGTGTTCAGTATTCTGTGAAGGTGGGTTCTCGTATCTGTTTTGGCTCTTCCGGTTCTGGGGATTCTGGAAGAGGAACTTCAGTGGGGAGCTTCTCAAGAGATGACTTAGCTAAATGGGGAGGCGTTGCTTTCTTCCTTGCTCTGAGTGCCTCTTTCGCCCTCCTATGTCTCTCCTTGTGAGCAACCCTAGCTGCCGTTCGCCTGAGGTTGTACTTTACTTCCTGATTGTCGGTTGAAGCCCCTCGTGGTGGGCTCCAAGTGTAAGAATGTGTTTTCTGACAGCCGAGAACTCCAACTCTGGAAGAGGTAGGTTCTGCTCGAGTCAGGTCGACCCTGAAGGAGCTTCAGTCTGGATGCAGGGTAAGTACTTTAGACAAACACAAAGGGAACTCGCCCAAGAAATATAATTCTTGACTCTAGAGAAGAACCTTGGCAAGAAAGGGGAGCTGAAGTGTGATCTCTCAAAGGCAAGAGGACAGAGTAAAACTGTGGTAGCTAGTGTAGTCTAGTCCTCCCTGGTGTACTGTAGTTGTTAAGTGACATGGCACGCACTGTGACCACCTGCGTGCTTAGTCAGCTCTCTATGTTTCGACACCAAGTCCCTTTCTCAGCCACAACCCCTAAGCCCAAATCCTCCTTGACTCTCTCTTACATCCTTCACCCTCTGTCAAGTCCGGGCCTACTCCGACCAACTCCGACACTATACAAGGTCTAGAGAGTGGTTCGGAAGCAAGTCCGACAGGGAAGAACGAAACTCCGACTAGCAGAGTGTTGGCAGGAACGAAGTCCGCCGAGACAGAGGCGGAGCGGAGTGAGGGCGTCGGGTTTAGCTCGTGTGCTACCCCCTTGTACGATCTCAGCCCTCGTATTTCAGAGGGAGAGTACAGATAGAGAGTCAGCGGTAAGTCCGACAGACAGAAGACAGAGTCAGGAGGAGTAGGAACTAAGTTGATATTCATACTGAAGAACAGCGGAGTACAGTACATGCTCTTATACTGCTACAGAGGTACAGTAACCGGAATCAGAACTGACATACGGAGACTCATAAATTTTCAAGTAAAATTTCCTGGACGACGAATGAAGGGTAGACGGAGGACATACGAACGGGTAACACAGAACATCCAGAAAAGGAAATAGTCCAGGCGCTGGACCATGCGGTGAGCATGCTGCGGAGTACCTGACTGCGAAGGTAATCACATGACCCCTCAGAGAACGGTCCGCTCGGTCCGACAGGAGAGAAACACAAGTCCAACAGCAGTCAGAGCGGAGACGGTTCGCAACCAACAGAAGTCGGGCGGAGTTGGTGCGGAGTGAGTGAATGACCGGCGGAGTAGGGTGCGGAGTGTGTAGGGACTTATAATGAACGCACAGTCGTGACACCCTCAAACCTTCCCTTCGACCCAACCGAAGTGCGACTTCTCATAGGGAAAAGGTTCACGTTCCCTACAGTGGGTATGGGTTGTCAGGGTGGAGGTCAGTGTGGACTATGGAGAGTCAATGACGAATATGGTCTGCGATGGCCCTCGGGAAGCCATTCAGGAACATGGAATCCCATTCTGTCTCTGCAAGCTTTTTAGTTTTAATGAGCAGGGCAGAAATCTTAGCGAATTTCTGCTGGTATTCTCCGAGGTCATCCTGGTTCCACATAGGCTTGGACTGATATTCTTCGATGAGGTACTGCAAGTCTGCACAGCAGTAGCAGTTGTCACCCTCGCAGCCAGGGTACAAACCCTTAACAGTGACTATGAAGGCATCCCAGTCATCAGCCATGGGAGCAGCTTCCAGAAGCATTTGCCAGACCTCAGCTTCTTTGAGGTCAGCGTAGTGGATTGCAGCTCTGATCTTGCCACAGTCATCAAGAGCAGTGAGAGTACCGAGGAAGTTGATGTCTTCAAGGTAGTGTGGAAGCTGTGCGGGAGAATCTCCACTAAATTTAGGTGAGTTTTGTGTACCGCAGAGCAGCATCTGAAACTGAGGATTAGCCATTGGTGGGTTAACTAGTGGTGGCGGTGCCAGATTGGTAACGGGTGGAACAGGTATTGGTTGCGGGTGCGAAGCAGTTGGTATAGTGCATGAGTGAGCTGGTGGAAGTGTTGGCGGGTTACTAATTGGCTGATGGGTGGTCTGCGACCAAGTGAGTGGTTGCAGCAGTGTGGCAGATGGAACTGAGAGTCTGGGTATAGATTCAGAGGCGTCAAAGAGACAGGACAAAGAGGGCGTCGGTGATGATGAATCAGATGATGTGATGAGTGTTAAAGGTGATGGTGGGGCTTCGGGCCTTTGGGGAGTTGAATGGATAAAACCACCAGGAAAATCAGGGGCAGTGAGATCTAGGTGATCCGATGCGATGGATATCTGATCTGCTGAAATATCAGGGGGAGTGACCACAGGTAGTACCCATGGAATGTCAGCAGGTAATTGCGCATGATCTGGCGTTATGGGTGAAACAGGGCAGAAAATGTTGGAGTCTTCTGACAGGTTGAGATTGCAAAAGTGCAGGCGTAAATTTTCTAGTTCAGTGCATTCAGTGGTGCACCTGAGCGACCTTCTGGAAGTGACAGCAGAATCCCTCGCGGTGGGCTCCAGTTGTAGGAAAAGTCCAAGTAGCTGTATAATATGAGCTAGATGGCTTAGATAACAACAATAAAAAATGAAGGGAACAAATTGTTCATCCCAAGGGATTCTGGACTGTCGGGACTAGAAGGTGGGACCCAGCGCTTTGTAGCGGTAGTGATTCGTGACATGCGCAGCATGGTCCACAGAGTAGTACTGGCGATGCAAGCAGTGCGAGCAGTATACATAGTTCATGTGCAGCAGAATGCGAGATGTGCAGTGTAGACAAAGTGCAAAGGAAACTCATGGTGACCTTCCAAGAGCCAAAAGGTATCATTCTGTACCTAAGTACAGGGCTTTATAGTCTGGGCAAACCCAGAACCTAAGTAAGACAAGGTACAGTAAGGGAAAACCGCACGACAGTGCATACACATAAGACAGGACAAGCCAGAACAGAGACTGAGGGTATACTACTAACAAAAAGGAACAGAGACTGTGGTAAAATGAAGGGTCCGAGGGAAAGGAAGGGACCGGAGCACAGCGGCCACAGGTATATAGCATTGTGCAAGAGGGAGCGAGGGCATGGGAAGGTAGCGCATGAACAATGGTGAACGTGAGAGGGGAGCGGATGTAACAGTAGTCACAGAATGGTTAATAATAGGGGCTCATGCATCTAGGGAATGCAGATTCCTTACAACATGACTGTACCCACAGCATATGAACCTGGCACGTGACTAAGCCGCCCCTGAATGCATGGTGTTCCTCAGTGTGGCTGTGCTACAACATGAATCATGTTACCACTCATTTATTTCTGGATGTAATTGTTTGTATTTCGGTAGGTGGACCGGTCTGCAGGGTATCTACCCTATGTCAAAAGTTCAACCAATCAAATGCTCTGGTTGCTGGGCTATAACAGGAATGGCAACAGCCAAAAAGCATCACACCATGCACCCCTCACAGGGTCTATGCAATTTTTAATACCTTGACCCCATTCTCCATGTCTACCTCTGCCTATGTACAAGGTTTCAGCACAGTCCATGTGGAATTGAGTGAACAGGAAGCCAATTACACGTTCCATATGTGTGGGAAAACCCCACAAAGCGCAAATAAAATAATGGAGATTTCCAAAACATATCAAAAACATTTCATTTCTCACTCCCCAGTGGGGCAATGGCTATTATAATTGAGGTGTGGCATGGGGAAGCATGCCCAATGCTACTGGCACCATGTGCCTTGCAGTAGCACCCCCTCAAAGTGTCAGAAATGCGAAAGGGCCCAATGGTACACTTTGTAATGATCAGCAGAAACCTATAAATCACTAGTAGACTTGGTGATCAGGTGTGCCCATTCGCATTTCTGACACTTTGAGGGGGTGCTACTGCAAGGCACATGGTGCCAGTAGCATTGGGCATGCTCCCCCATGCCACACCCCAATTCTGGTAGTCATTGCCCCACTGGGGAGTGAGCAATGAAATGTTTCTGATATGTTTTGGAAATCTCCATTATTTTATTTGCGCTTTGTGGGGTTTTCCCACGCATATGGAATGTGTAATTGGCTTCCCATTCACTCAATTCCACATGGACTGCACTGAAGCCTTGCACATAGGTGGAGGTAGACGTGGAGAATGGGGCCAAGGTATTAAAAATTGCATAGACCCTGTGAGGGGTGCATGGTGTGATGCTTTTTGGCTGTTGCCATTCCTGTTATAGCCCAGCAACCAGAGCATTTGATTGGTTGACATTTTGACATAAGGTAAATACCATCTAGACCGGTCCACCTACAGAAATACAGACCATTACATTGAGGAATGAATGAGTGATAACATGATTCATGTTGTAGCATAGCCACACTATGGAACAGCATGCATTCAGGGGTGGCTTAGTCATGTGCCAGGTTCATAGTGCCAAACATGCAGTGAGTGCAGTCACGTGATGTCACGTGACACAGATACCTGTGACTACTGGGATCACGCAACCACCCTTTGCCCCCCCTGTCCATCCGCCGTCTATATGAGACAGTTGAACATGTACAACGACGGTGCCCGCTTGGTCATTCACCCAGTGATCCTGTGCAAACCTCGCCGTGGGTTGTCCAACAACGATGAATAATTGTTGCTATTGATGACAACAATCTTGACGATACCCCTCCCCATGCCTAGTACACCGCACAGGTATCCGAGGGAGCATATGTACCCCCAGCATGTTCTCCCGCTGTTCTCCAGAAGGCCTCAAAGCACTGTTCATGCTCTTTACTTGAGTTTCGTGAGTGGAGGACTATCGTCCCTTCTGCATCGTATACTTGCATATACTCTGATAGTCTTCTTGCGACCTTTATACCCATAATGTCTCTCCGCAAGGACCACGTCCTCATCACCGGCAGCTTCAAGGTGTTTCCAAAGAGGACATTGAGGACTTCTGGCTCAGCGAGCGCCCGAGGCTTTTTAACCCGCCTGAGATCACCAAGAAGATCCTCAAGTATGAGCAGGTGGGAACGTGTTCGATATGGGTATCATCGATCGACGCGGAACTGGTGGCTTCGGCACGTCCACGCAGGCTCATGCTAATGAGGTCGTCGTCTCCAAGGCTCTTGTCGATTCCGGTCTCATCGTCGCGCCATTCGATGGGATGGTCACTTTCGAGGCCCTCACGGAGATCTTCACGAGTGAGGAGTACCGCAGGACTGTCGGGGTCGAGTCCATGAAGAACTTCGAACGTGGCGGTCAGATGTTTTCAGCCAACTTTGCAATCATCATAGATAACCAAAGTGAGCGAGTCCCAAGCTTCCCTCGGACAGGCAAGCTAAACCAGTGGACAGGCATGGTACGCCTGGGTAAAGGTCAACTTAGCGTGTATAGGGGTACCTCATTATGATTCGTAGTCAATTTCATCATTGGTGTGAATGTGTTGGATCATTTCGAGGCTTTTGGACTGGAAGTAACGGATCGCAGTAAGAGCAGAGGTGGGGGGACTTGAATGTCGCAGAGAACTGGAACGTAATGATGAAGTATGATAAAGGAAGAGGGTTATTCTTTGCATTTTGTTGTCATCCTTGCCCAGGACCTTCACTCCATAACCGCGCACATGCACCTAACCGTCGCGGTAGATCATTTACACCTTTGGACCAGTTGAGTTTGAGTGGGAAGTTGCGGGAAGACACGTGTAGAATATGGTCGTTGCGTCCCTTACAATAAAGTTATACTTCATGAAACCCTAAGTGAGATCTGCGAAGACTTTGTGACTTATGGCAACACGAGGATGCCAAAACCGGTGATCTTCCACGAGGAATTGACTTACATCAAAGATATGCCACAGGCTGTACCTGGTGAATGCTGAACTCGCCAGTAGTTCCCAGCTGTCAACCAACAATAATTGCAATGCCTGAAAGCTTGTTACTTACCTCCCAAGGTTTGACAGGAGTTCACGATGTTCCTCAAGAGATTTACCTTTTTCCACTTCCAGAACGAGGGACAGAAGCTTCTCTGAGTCCGGGGGCTTCGCGAGCGTGATACTATTCCGCCTCACTGACTAGTGGGACTTTGACAAGATGTAAGACCACGTAGTGACGGGCGCTGGCAACTGATCATTGGTGCTTCCCGGATATTTCCACGCGCCAAAATAGGTGTCACCTCATATAAATCGGAGTGTCTCAGCTGGCAGTTCAACTTGTCTTCTTCCTCCGCCCCGCCTCCTTCTCGCTCGTTCGAAACAACGCACTCTTTCCAACTCACAGTCATGTTCTTCAAACCTGTCGTTTCTTTTGCTGTCCTTCTCGCTGCTCAGAGTACGTGTTCGTTATCTGTCCCATACGTTGTCAGTCTTGTTGACCCCGTCGACGCCATAACTTACAGTCGCCGCCGCACAAACCTGCAGTCGCACTTACACCGTTCAAGAGGGCGACACGTGCGACAGTATCTCTGCCGCCAACAACGCTTCCACGTATGCCATTCCCATCCACTTCACGTAGTTGTTGTCTCACGACGATCTCAGGTACCAGGTTGCTGTTGTAAACTACGGGAACGTCGACCCCCAGTGTGACAATCTCACTCCCGGAGAGTCGATCTGCCTGGGATTTGCCGGCGAAGACTGTCAGACTACCTACGTGGTGCAACTCGGAGACACCTGCGATGATATCTCCTCTGCTTACGGCGTCAATACCACCATTTTGTACATGAACAACCCCCAGATCAACGAGGACTGTTTCCAATATTTACGTTGGAGAGGTATGTTACTTTTTTTCGCAGTATTTTCGGGTGTTAGATTTTTGAAACAGGTGCTGTGCACCGCCTGTACGGTCGAGGTTCCTCCTGCTCCAGGTGGCTCTCCCGCTCCATCTGTTGTTCAACCTCCTCCAACAGCGGTTCCTGCCAACCCTTCAGGTGACGGCGGTGACGATGACGATCTCCCATGGTGCGATTAAATGCGCTAAGGTCCTCACCCTCCGACTTCGTACGGCATTTTTTCCGGCTCCTCTTGTTGCCCGAGTTATATTAGAGCCGGTTGTTACTTGTTTTTATTCCACTTTTTATTCTCGTCTTATACCCTTTCTTCTTCCGTTGAAGTTATTCCTTCGGTTTATTGGTATGTACTGTGCAACAACATCGGACGTTGGTGCTTTGTACGTACGAAGGGATATTGTAGTAGGTCCTGCGGACTACGTTACGGAGCGAGGTGGTAAAGGTCTGGTAACCGTCGTAGCAACCCGCTGTTATTTTTGTTATTTTTGGTGTTCAAGGCAACGACCACATGATTTGACAACTTTTGGACAATTGAGCCCCCACTCAAGTAACAACCAGGTACAACCAACCCTTTGGAACCCTGTCCGAGACCGCAATTACATGTCTCGTAGGAGAAAGATTGCGGTCTGCGTGACCTAATAATCGCTCCGACATCGGTGGAGTGTGGAAGGATGCCAAGACAACCTGACGGTGCCTAGGAATATTGCTTCCCCTGGCGACGAGGATGCATATGCACATATAATCAGCCGCGGAGACAGAATGTCACAACGCTCTTTCACGATGCACTCATATTCCTCATCCCCTTGACTCAGTGTTGTGGCCCCAGCGATAGAGATGCAGCTGTACGCCTGCTAATCGACTCCGCAACCAGAAAACATCCTGGCTTACCGGAGCCCAGATAATCAGCCCAACAAGAGCATGTGTGTTGAAATGGGTCCTCGCGGGTCGCGCAAAGATGTAGGTGGGTGTGAAGTAGATAGAAAATGTGAGTGGTCACGAGATCGAGAACGCGACTGCGCAGAATAAAGAGTAGCCTGAGCAGGAGTCGAACAGGTGGCTAGGATGAACGACGGAGGTGAAGTACCTGACTGCCCTGATCGCGTGGTGGCCGCTACATTCACGCTCAGGCTTGAGCTCTTAGAAATACCACCCACCGGGTTAAAATCACCGTATGATTCGAAGTTGCATAGCTCCCCCTGTGGAGAAGAAAGGTACGCCACTTGTTCCCTGCGAAGATGCCCGTTACACTCGTGTCATATCACCACCGATGATAAATATTGCACATATACCCCTGATGGATGCTTGAACTATATGAGTTCACGGCGACGTTGGTTCTTTCTTACAGATCCAACGCAACACGGGGCAGACCAAATCCGATGGAAAACAACCGTTCTTTCCGACTAATTGGTGGCTGCTGTGGTCTTCGGAACTGAATGCCGCCTACATTGTCTTTTGACGCTGTCGTCGTAGTCATTGTCCCACCCATTCCGCCCTAGGTGACCTCCGTCTCAGCGTCAACGACCAGTCATCGCGATACACGGCGTCTTGAGAAAGGGAGCCCGCGGCATCTCTGACCAACGTAACGTGATAGAGCAGGCCTGTGATGCCGCTCTGGGATGAAGGGAGATCATAGCTTCCCCTCTGTCCCATCTCTCTCCCTTCCGCATTCCGTGCTCACGGTCGAAACTGGAGTCAAATGCACTTCATATACTGAAATCACTTGCCAAGAAATCGTGGATCCCGCCTCTGACAGAATCAAGAGTAGTCGGTGGGCTGTATACGCTCATGCCTACCGCTGCCAACTTTAGAAGCGAGGCTTGAAGCGGGTTGGCAGGCGTGAACGAGGAGAGAGGTTTGAAGATAGGTGGATGGTAGGAACGATAAAAGCTGTGGATGGATGGAGGGCTTCTTCTAACACGAGATTAATGCGTACGGGTGTACGGAGGGATGAAAAGGAACAAGTAGCAAGTCGGAAGTATGAATAAGTCAGTTAGAAGGTTGAAAACTAAACCGAGAGACGCACCCGATAGTTAGCAGGACTCTGTTTGCTTCACGGCGTGCAACGGGGATTCCCAAATATCTAGTCACCAATAGAATCAGTAGAGTGCAACGATCGCGGCTTCGCATCCTGGCATCGCAATCACAGGCGTGCGTTCGTGTGCGTCTGTCCCCGCACATGTACGCACCGCGGCAGGAGGCCAGCTACTCATGATTCAAGTCGATGTCATTATTCGAATTTTGGGGAGTCTTCTGATCACTTTCGACCACATTACGGTCACAGAAGCCTAAAGACGAGACGACCACTCGGTGGATTATCAGTGTCCTAGTGGCGGCACTGGCATTATCCCACTTCTCTGCCAGTCGTAGGGGTGCAAATTGTTCCATCGCACGCTGCATATATCGAGCGAGTATGGATGCAATGGACATCGTCGTTGCAAGTTGTTGCCTGTGGTTGCTCCTTACTAGTCCAGTGACCAGACACATCTATGAGGCAAGCCGTCGACTCGTCACAGGAATTTGCAAACGCAAAGCGCGCAAGGATCGCGTGACACGTCAGCACACCCGGATCTGAGATGGCAATCGCTCCCACAGCGCCGTGGATCCGCCCTCTTCGGCTCCAGCAACGAACCCTTGCGAGTTTCGCGGGTTTCAAAGGTGCCTTAAAACAGCATCTCTCGTTACCAGTCTTGGGCTGACGCCGGAAGAACGCGAGCATTATTACCTTGGGGAACAAAAACTGACGCTCGCTGCGAGAAATGGCAGACAGAGCACCTGAACTGCCCTTCGCTGGTCCCATTGTTTCCGCGTGTATGACACCTTTATCTGATTCTTCCCCCGAGCTCCTGAGTTACACTCTGTCTGTCTCATTGTTTCCGCGTGTATGACACGTATGTCTAATCTCTCCTCCTTTGGTGCTTTCACTGATTGACGCCGTGCCGTGAACATTGAGCGGCTATGACTCATGACTCATTACTTCATTGTGCCGAACGCACGGATGCATGCAGGCCTTTCTGTCTTGTTCGTGACGCTCAAACATCCTCGGCTGTCCGGCTGGGCTGTACCGCCCTCCAATATCGTGTTTGGGCTATGCGATTCCACGCGTTCCAGTGGATTCCATCCTTCTAGTGTAATCGTTTATGTCAAGACATTCCGAGAGCAAGCGACGCATACAGGATTCCCTGGCACACAAGCTGATACACATGTATGGCCATTGCAAATTTAACTTTGATAGGTATGATTTGAGACACTATGCGTGCAGCGAGGTAAGTGCACCCTTGAAATTGGGGATAAATGTGGTGGAGGGATTTTCGCTGACAAATGACTGTGTCCCATGCAAGAATCGTGCCGATAGCTGAGTGTGGACTGCAGGTTCGTGCGTGGAGTAGGAAGAAGAAACGCGTCCTATTCGGAACAGGACCTCTGAGTGGGTCTGATCCGTGGAGAACTCGTGCTCGCTTCTTTCCTTTTTCCTGGCGAGGCATGCGGGTGGCGAAGCGCTATACTGTCCGTACGGGAGAATCCCAAGTGTCCAGACGAAGCTGTGGCGGAAAGTGCAGTGAATGAGGTCTGGGAGAGCTGTTCTAATGACGTGAGGCCGTTCTGTGAGCCGAGCATTTCGGCTGCCTGGATATGTGGCAGAGAGCTGATCAAAAGCGTTCCAGATCTAGGCGCGTTTATGAGCGGTAGACTTTCCTTGCATGGAAAGAAAGATAAAGTTCAAGCGCTCAAATCAACGTTCCATCCTGTGGTGGTGGTGGCAGAGGCGCTCATCCTCGTTCCCCATCTATTCTAGCGTACTCATGCTAGAAGTTGGCAGCCGAATGGAATGGAAGATCAAGGAGAGATCATGTGGCCCTGCCAGGGGCCAGCTGTGGTCTGCGCAGTATTTCGACCGATAAATTGAAAGAAAAAGTGTTGGGACCCGCAGGTTCATTTTCGTCCTCATTCCCCTCTGTTTCCTCTCCTCCTCGGCCATGTTCGCCCAGATTCTGTGTGTTATTTTCTTTCCTTCTGGTCCAACTCTTTGTTGACGCGCTCCTAGTGCCGTTGCCGTTGCTCTTCCTTTTGTTTCCGCACTCTCCCTTGACGCTCTGACCAATGCTGTAACTGGCGGAGTTGTCACGTTGAACTGGCAGACTGAATCCTCAGACCCTTCCTACTTCTCTGTCCTACTGGCCAACCCCATCTTCCACGACACGTTTGCTATCGCGAACAACGTTGGGAGTGCCTTGACTACGCTGACGCTCGAGCTTCCTCAAGTTCCTGTCGGGTAAGTATTCCTCATGTTGCGTGTTTTTCCATGCATAATTCTGATGTCGTTGCGCAGTACCAGCTACCAGCTTCAAGGCATCAACGTAAGGTACTGCTTTGCATTTTTTCTTCACAGCACCCCACAAAACAGTAACCCTAACAATCGCCCTTCCTGTTTCGTACCGTAGCGACGTGAACGACGTGTACGCTACTAGCCCATCGTTCAGCATCGGACCTGCCCCCTCTTCGAACACGACAACAACCACGACTACAACCACGACTACGCCTGGTGCTACGACTCCCTCTTCTTCCTCAATGTGAGTTATTTTTAGCCGCTGAATTCGACCGTTGATGTCGCTATGTTAAGCGCTTCTGGCACCGTCACACCTGTCGGTACGGCCACTACACCTGCTCCTGCTGGAGCCACGACGACCGCATCTCCACGACGTCGTCTACCAGCACCAATGGCGTTCCCTACAAGTTCAACTTCGCTGCAGCTCCCGCTGCCGTTGTTGTACTCTCTGCCGTTGCTGGTGCTGCTATGCTTTTCTAAGCAGGATCTTCGTCCTCGCCGTGGATCGATATCCTGTCCTTTCCCGGCAGTTTGGGGTTTCTGACTTGATGGTGTTGGTGGGGTATGAGTGTTACTCTACTTTTAAACAGCGACTTTTGTTTGGTCATTGTCATCATGCTCGATTTGTTTACCTACTAAAGGGGTCATGTTGGACGGAAAACTTGGGAAGGTATTTGGAAGAGTGTATGAGCATGAAAAGAATGGGACCATATCGATGAGCCTCTGCTCGTAACAGCTAAATGCCTGATGGGAAACTGTTTAGATTTGCAACAAGACGATGGACTTGTGGCCCTGGCGAGCAATGCAGATGTGCGTACGTCGGTCAATCGACCTGGCGCACCAGGTTCTTGCACCCCTCGGCACAGCGGTCAAGCGCGGTTTGAACCTTGTACTTCGTAAGTAGTACGCTCAAGTTGTGACTTGGATTGATGATCATGGGAAAAAGAGAACCCGGGTGCCATTCACCAAGGTAGGTTCTGAGAGTAAGTTTTATGGCTTAGCTTCATCAGTCGACTGAATACATGAAGCTACTCGTGCAAGGCAGTACCTCGCAGCAGAGTTATACAGCACCCCACATCGAGTTATTATTTCTTCGAAGAATGGCCCTTCACAATCATATCTGCGCATTTCTCTGCGACAGCATAAACGAGCGCCTGAGGATGCGTAGCAGGGACTGCAGGAAAGATGCTGGCATCAACAATCCGCAAGTTGGTTGTTCCGTGTACCCGAAGATCGTTGTCGACCACCCCCGGGAGAGGATCATCCAGAGGTGCCATGCGACACGTGCTGGAGTAATGATACATCGAGTCTGCCCTTTCCTGAATGAAAACATCGAGATCGGCATCTTCCAAAGACTTCGGAACATAAGTCTCTTTGAGGGGGTATCCGGCATCGCACATCTTCCGTGCAATCTCCGCTGAAGTCGTAACGCTGCACGCATTGTATTCGGTCTTCTGGAGTGTTTAGGTAATTCAGGTTACAAAGCGGAGTGTCCTTTGGTCCAGAGCAGACGGAGGGAACCACGCGAGGTCACTTTGAGCAAGGCTGGGTTTAAACCGAACAGCCCCTTCCACTTGTTAGCTCCCTCTACCCGTGGGTCTGAGAGAGGGGACTTCGTCATCGTCACTCAGAAGGATCTAATCAAATAGATATCTGATTCACTTACAGGCAGAATTGCGATGTCCGGGATATTCTCGGGATTGAAAGGGTCCTCGCGTTCCTTCGAGATGGGTTTCACTCGACCGTCTTTCTCGACCAGGGAAGAGAGAAAGAAAATCTCTAATTCTACCAGCGTTCCCAAGAACCAGCCAGTTCCGTACCGCAAGTAATTGTACAGTTCTCGTATCAGGACAGTCGGTCGCACGATCATGGCCCAGATTGAGTCGAATAAAGGGCAGTTGTAACCTGTAAGCACTATCAGGTGGTCTTGCTACAACATCAATGAGATGTTGCATGGGCAAGTCAATGTATTCGCGTACCAGATGCTCTCCCACACCAGGCGAATCCAAGACGACGTTGACGTTCATCTCCTGAAGGTGTTTCCTAGGGCCAACCCCACTATGGTTCAGTCGTTAGCTCGGGGTCAAATGCACCGATCGCACGCACGCACCTGAGCAGTAAAAGTGTGGCGTTCGCAGAGCACCACAACACAATATCACTTCGCATTTAGCTCGTACATTGACGAGACGCTATCGGAGTTGATTCCTTGTATCTCAACGCCACGTACACATTGACCCGTCGCCATTCCTATCAAAAACCAGTTGCGAGCTAGGGCGCCCGTGCA
This sequence comes from Pisolithus tinctorius, assembly GCA_024663395.1. Taxonomy (NCBI): domain Eukaryota; kingdom Fungi; phylum Basidiomycota; class Agaricomycetes; order Boletales; family Pisolithaceae; genus Pisolithus; species Pisolithus tinctorius. The sequence goes on along the minus strand of JANFAH010000052.1, from coordinate 30,584 downwards.
TACGTGAAGCCTATCCTTCCTAGAAGCGAGGATTTCCATGGGCAGGTAAGCTCTATACGAGGACGAACGACATCCAGAGGAGTCCATGTATATTGCATTTTGCACCATCCGATGCTAGGGTCAGTCGGAGAATGCATGTCCTCGATGGTGGGCAGAATGCGGCGGCAAGCCTTTTCAACCCTGAAGAAAGGTGGCATCGGAGAAGGGAGAGATAGTCGGTGTTCTACGACTTACGCTTCGAAAGACTTGAAGTAATACCCTTCATAAGACTCTACGTAGAGAGGACCTGTGCAAAACTCTAGTGAGCAACATCAAAAGGGCACCTCTGTTAACCACGCACCGCTATAACCGTGGTATTCTCGTCGATCTCGCCCCAGCCATGTCTCTGATTTTTTGAAAAAAGGTTTCAACTCTGCATAAGACCAACCGTGTCTACCATCCCGACTCCAAGAATCAAACTCGGCAGGTACCCCGCAGGTATACTGACAACCGTTGACGGGTGCAGCCACCAAGGCCCAAACCAGTTACGGAGGTGACTGAACGGCCAATGCGTTCTTCGTATACGCTTGAAAATACATTGCTATGTTTTCCGTCCGAAAATTGGTACGTTGATGTGAGTGGGACGCGTGTTAACCAACTGTACAATGCTATAAGCCAAGGAGAGCAAATGGATGTGTAACGTAACATGACTTACGAGTCGTCGCCATCACCCCGTTCGACGAGCAACACGGTCTTGGATGGGTCTTCACTCAGACGGCGTGCAAGCACGCACCCCGCGTTGCCACCTATTGGTATTGGTTTAACTTCTCACCGATTACCTGTTTAGCTAGTAGGGCTCACCACCGACCACGATGAAGTCATACTCAGCGCTCAGGTCTTCCAGGGCCACGAATGGAGAAGGCGCAGTGGTGAAAGGCCACATCTTGTATCGAGTTTGAGGCGACAGGACTCGTTACTTACTTAAATATTCCGCAGTAGGTGACCGGTGAAGGCTGTGAGTGAGCCATGGCGAATAAGGAAGTGAAACAAGATGTACAGAATGACAGGGATTACACCGACCAATCAATTAGTTGGTGGCTGGGAGAGCCTCCTCACAGACACGTTCACCCCGTACAGATTATTCAATTTGTGCTGCTACTAGCATACTCTATCATACATGTGCCCTCGTACACCATGTTGAGAAGCTTGTTATAGGGACCAAAATAGTTGCGTGCGGTGGAAGGTGTCAAACTGGCAAGCAACTTGTTCCGGCCACATGGTGGTGCAGAAGCGATGAGAGCAGGTGGCAGGGCCAAAGTCCCAACGTGAGCTTGAAAAACAAGCGGAGTTCGGACTCTGTGGCAGAAGACATAGTCGAGAGGGAACGACAGGCTTTGGTTTGTCTAGAGGAGACTGGAAATACATGCCGTTGGCATCCATTCCGTGTTGTTAGCTCTTTACCATCCCCGTTTACATGCACTGTATTTGTTCCTGGAACTTGCGCTGAGTGCTTTTTTCTTTCTTCGATGATGGATGCCGCTACAGCATTGCTCCATCGTCCTTATTTTCCATCTGGTGGTCAGTGCGCTTCTGACACATCCTTGCATAAAGCCGCTTGCTGGGCGCTGTTACCAATCATCATGTGCCTTCTTACCACCATTGCATGTTTTGGGCCCTTACAAGCACAGCACACTCGGCGAAGGCCGACAAGTCTCCACTGGAAAGATATAGGGCACGAATACTGCTGCGACGCGATGGGAGAGCTTGTAACACCGTTTGGGCTTGCGAATTCTGGATTGCGAATAGAGGATCGCATAACGAGATATTTATTTCTTTTCCGTTACTATTCTACGAAATGCAAATACAAGCTGTAAGTGATTGTTCGCAGAATTCCAAAGGTATAGCAAACGTCAAAGTTCACGTCCAGCCTCCACACCATGAAATCTTACAATGACGACACCGCCGTTCGCCGTCCCAACTGCAAACCTATGTCCACACGATGCTTTCGCCATGATAGGCGACATGTTCGGGAACATCAACAGCACCTCCTCTGTCCGTGCATTGACAATCCACTGATTCCTGATGATGGAAAGAGGCCCCCTATACCCTTCCAGTCGCGGCGCATCGCCAGGAGTGGCCATTAATGGTTCATGGGTGTCTGACTTCCAAGCGAATACCGCCTTCGCATCGTCCAAAGCTAAAATTTTCGAACCATCCATAGAGAACCCCACCCGGTAAACTTCACGCTCCAGAAAAAGTTCCGCAGTCATCGCCCCTGTCTCCACGTCCCACACTCGCACCCGACGGTCTTTACCCCCCGATACGAGCCGTTGCCCATCAGATGAAAATGACACATATCCAACGAGGCCCTTATGACGTCGCGTAATACCCATACTCCCAGTAGATTCAGTATCCCAGAGACGCAGAATGGGATCGTTAAAGGAGCTCGTTACGATGCGTCGGCCGTCCGCCGTAAACGTGGCAAAGCGTACCGGAAGACGATGCTGCCGCACAAGAGCGGGGAGTTCCATACCTGCTTGGATGTCCCAGAGGCGTGCGGTGGTATCCCTGGATGCCGACACGAGCATGTGCTATCAGGTGAGATAGAAAGAGAGTAAATGGCGCTACTGTGTCCGTGAAGAATGAATGGTACATTGAGCGTCCCAGGCAATCGTTGCAGTGTACCGCTGTTCGCGTCCCAGACACAGATTACTTTGTCATCAGAAGCAGAGATCAGTCGCCGTCCATCTGGGGTATAAACTAGTGCATTAACCGCTCCGGCATGATATAGTATGGGTGGCAGGACTTCCTTGCCGGTCCCTGCGTCCCAAATCCGTATGAATCGGTCACGAGAACCTGAAGCGAATCGGGTTCCACTGTGCGCGAAGCAGAGACAAAGAACTGTTTTCGTGTGTCCACTCAACGGTTCCCGATGCATTTCGCCCGTCCGTACATCCCACAGGACGATATTCTTGTCCTGCCCAGCAGACGCCAGTTGTGTGCCGTCCTCGGAGAAATCGAGCGCATACACACTCCCACCGTGACCTTTCATTGTTGGCAATATCTCCTCCCCGAGAGTGCGTCCCATAGTCGCACAGATCCGTCGATATGGCCGCTTGCAATGTGCTGACTATCCGGTGAGAACTTGACAACGTTGGCGGTGTTGCGAGCGCCAGGCAGCATAGTCGTAACCAGTTCGTAAGAGGTATGATCCCACAGAGAAATCGAGCGAGTGCCGGAGGACACGATGTAACGCCCGTCTTTGGAACAGGAAACAGACGTTACGTCCTCTCCTGGTTTGCTAAACTCGGTAAGCAGGGGTGACCACTGGTCACGGAACCCGTCAACCTGCGGCAGAGTGGGTTCGTTGAAAGTTTTGTATATCACAGACGAAGTAGGGGTGAATGGGAGTGCGCTCTGGTAGACAAGGAGTGGATGTCGTTCGAATACGTGTGCATATGCTTGGCAGAAGCGTTCAGCGTCCTTGACAAACGAACGCAACGAATCATCATGGCTGTAATTGGCCTGAAAGAATCATTAGAACACGAAGAAAACACACGTATGAAGGACGACACTGACATCAACCCATTCCCTAAGTTTATCCATTAACGTGATCGTCTGTCTTGGCCGCCCAATTGCTGACATCGCTTCCACCCAATGTAAGAAATGCTGGCGCAAGAAACCATCAATCTCCCGGCTAAGTGAGTGCTCGCTGCACTGGACCTCACATAGATGGTCGATCCAATGTGTGCAGGGATAAGCAGTGGCATCCGGGAGGTTTTGCACCTCGAACGACCGTGACAACGTCATTTGGCAGATATTCTTCTGCAGGGCTACAGCCAGACGAGCGATGCATTGGCGTGCGAGGCGGAGGTGATGATGCGATTTATTGATATGCCAAGCATCACGCCCACACCGCCTACGCTCTGTGATGAAATCTGCGAACGAAGGGTGGAAAACACGGATGGGCTTATCAGCTGCCCACTGCAAAAGGCAGCTCAAGTGCTGGATGGTATGCAAACAGGCCGCTTCTTTCTCCCGCCCGTAAAATCGGCATTAAGGATATCGATCGTTGGGGTGTCAATGGGTTCTCGGCTACGATCACGATACCCAAAATTTCCTGGAAGTCAGCAGAGAAAGCACTGTCGTCCCACTTCCCTGCAGATTCCAGAGCAGTGATGTAGATTATCAGGGCGGACTCAGAATCTGCTTGTACCTCGGAGCGCAAGCTGGGAAAGGCGTTCCTCTGGATCCTGTGCGTTCTCCACGTACCTGCAGGCAGTCGCAGCCCAGACGAATAGCCCGGATGCACGTAAGGTCAGTGCATCCACCCTAGACGCACCTGGCCAGTCGGTGGGAGGTCGAGGTATTCATTCTGAAGACGAATGGCTACCATCTTGTGGTGAATATACGTTTTGACATCACGCTCGTTAGCTTCAGATGCAAGGTCGAGCTCGCGTGAGATTATGTGTGAATGTGTTGAAATGGCGTTGTGGATGTCCTTCTCTGTACGGCTAGTGATGAAGATGCGCAGTGTCGGTGGGAGGAGCATGCTCTCTCTGACAAGGGCAGTCAAGAGGTCATTCCGTGCACCAGTACGACCGCATTCGTCAAGGGCGTCGATGACCACGAGGACAGGTCCCTCGTGTTGAATATCTTCCAGAGATCGAAACGGGTCGGCAAGCAATCGTTGAAACTGCCAGTGCAAAGGTGCTTGCTTGATGCTAGGGGTCTCTTCAATGACCCGAGAGATTGCGTCGCAGATTCGAGGGTCAAACTCTCCAAGTTGATAGGCGATCGTCCGAATGAGCGACGCTGGATCGCTCCGAGCTTCTACTCCGCGTGTGAAAAAGGTGAAAGCACCAAGGCGGCGTTGTTGCCTAAATAGATTTGCAACAGAAGTGGCTATTGTGCTCTTGCCAGCTCCGGGAAACCATGAAGCCAAAAGACATTGGATCTAGTCGGAGTGGCTGCCCAATCGTATATATCACCTATGACGTCCATGCGTGTGTTTGGCAGGCACTCTGGTCGTGATGGGTCGTCCATGTCAACCGGGTTAAGCTTCATCAAGTTTTGGATGTTGACTAGCACGATCGTTAAAAGTGAAAATGGAACAGAACATTACTCACCAATGCGCTTGATGGTTCGTCGATACGGAAAGAGACATAGTAGTCTGCACTGCTACACCGGACTCCAAAGCCCGCTTGAGAGATGTAAAGCTGTCCGTGAAATCGTTGATCCGCCTATCCACCCACGCAGTAGACACCAGCCTCTCTGTTAAATGGAGATAACTCATCAAGGACGTAGAGAAACAAGTGAGTGAAACATACTAGCGAACCCGTGGCCACTGCATTCTTGGACAAACATGATGCACTCAGAAGTTTGGACAAGGAGTTTGCGTATGGTTTCCTCAAGCATGGGAATCTTCTCGGGAAACGGTTTAATATCCTCAACGAACAGGTATGCATCTTTCATAAGAGATCCCAGAGCGTCTAGTCTGGCGTCTTGGCAGAGTTGGGTTTTTAAGATCTCAGCAGGACATCAGGAAACGTACTATTCGGAAAGCGTAAGGAAATACCGTGTAAACGGCAGTTGCAGTCCTCCACGCGATGAAGGCGAAAGGATGAAGCTGCATGAATTGAGTTGTAAGTGAGGCACGAGAGTGGCAACACGAACTTGTGCAAGGGCATCCCCAAGCTGCATGAAGGCTTCGAGTTTGGCAACAACCTCTGAAAGAGAGTGCGAAATCCGTGGGTGCTCGACTTTAGCAACATGAGGCAGGTCCTGAACCACGAGCCGGACGAAGAGCTTCCAGGCCCCGTCGTCGCCCGAGAGCTTACCCTTCGATGGCTGAAGAGGCAAGGACACATTCTGACCCAGTTCTGCGGATGTACGTAGCAGCTTCGCCTTTTGGCGTAGTGCTTACAGGTTACTCACGGCTGGCTTTCTGCGCTCTCAGTAAAAGTTCAGACAACGACGTCTCTGTGGAGGCTAGCAGCTGATTTCCGAGGAAAGATACTGTGCTTTTCCTCCTCAGTTCGAATCGGTAGACAGTTTCGTCAGCTTCCGACGCTCTAACCAATGCATAAATCCGATCGACTTTTCTCAAATGCTCAGAGACAGGACATACAGTACGAAGTGTTCTTGCCACTCAAACACTCCCGGCTTTTTGTTGATTTTGTCTTGGCCACATCATTACCATCGACGACGATTAGCACGAACACTTGGTCCAATCGTTGGCAAGCGCTGGCAGTTCGGCTTTGACGACTGTCCTACGAAGTTAGACAGCCCTATCGCGACGGGCGTTGACATGTGTCAGTTTGAACTTCTCACCGGTAACTTCGAAGATCATGATTCAATATTCATTAACAATTTTGAGAGTTGAAAATGGCAGGCGCTCAAATGTGATGGAGAAGAATACCGATATTATTGCTATAAACCCCGAGCTTAGTTCCAGCTTCGAAACACGTAAACTCTACGGTGAAGTCAGCATCATTGCACCCGCCATTCTATGCACGACGTAGTAGGCGGGGTCACAATGATGCCAGTGTCCAAGTAACGCAACTCCTTTTTTTCTCCAGGACTATGCACTCTTTCAGTATGGCCACGCCAGGGCGTCCCGACTTCCGGGCTCTTCTAAGAGTCGTACTTCGACACCCAGAATTCACCCAAGAGCAGGCGTTAGAAACACTCGAGCGGGAACGGGAAAATCAATAGCAGGCTCGGGCAAGGCTTCAACCAGTCCCACTCCGGCTAACCTTCGACACTGGCAAAATGGTACCAACATTACCACGCATACGGCCCTCGGAGAGTGCGATCAATCGCCTTGAAGCTTTCAAGCATGTTCCTTTATGGTTCTTTACACGCGAGGGACTAAAAGATGCGGTGGGGCTAGTGGACTTGAAACATGTCGAACTCGACCACGATCTCTCATTCATCGAATTCTTGTTCACGAAGAACTATCTCCCGAATGCGCCCAGTGGCCAGCCGGAGTTATAGATGTCTTCCATGATTCTCTTTCTACATAGAAACCCACGGGCTACGACAGGAGGAAGAACGTGGTGAACGAGTCTTGTTACACTACAAGTCGAGTTAGGGCTGACTGGCACAACTGCCTGCCTACGGAGCGTTTCGATATCGTAATCATCATTAATGACTCGCTGATCAATGCAATAGCCAGATAACTAGACTTCAAGGACAACAGACGAGACATAAAACGGTGAGTGCCGTTCACATGGAGTCCTAACAACGTTTAACATTGACCTAACCACACGTTGCTATCGATGCCTCGCGAACATCACCTTTGCCTAAACCCACCCGCGTGCTTCCATACTCACATAAAATAAATGGACCACCAGACTCGAAAGGATCCCCAAGTCGAACAATACCTCGAGCTTCGGCAGGGGAAGAGCCGGCGAACGCTACTCAATCCAAGTGATATGACGCGAGCGTGGACGCCCGTCTGAAGAAAGCTGGAAGATCTCGCGCGTAACCAGACCAATCTATCTCAGCGGAGAGGTGCGTGATTTGGCACAGGTCATCCAGCGCCACCGACTTTCATCAATGTGTGCGTCCCAATCCTAGACTAGTGACTCAGCCCGCTTGCCACACCATATCATCGTGGCGAGACACTCCCTGCTGTGTTCACATACCTAACTCACTAACTAATAGCTTTCAGCGCGCATACCCACCAAGTTACGTCCACATTCACTCTCCCGAATCACCCGTTTGCTGCATAGAACCCTGAATCACATAGTCAATAGGGAATTCACCAAGTAACGTTATCTGTGACCTGTTTTATGCAATCTACTCGGACGCACCTTAGCCCTCTTTCCATTTTTACCTTTGACCATCATTAACCTGTTGTCTCGTTCTTGTATCCACATATACCCTCCAATCGATAGTATCAGGTCAATAAGTGTAAAAATTAATCCCTATGTACATAGATGGGGAGCGAAGTATACCATATGCTTACGGACCCAGTGATCGACTGCAATACTACGCATTCCATAGATGGTAATAAAGATGGACCCCTATTCGATCTGCGATCGCTCGACAACACCTAGGGTAAGTAACGACAGCCGTGTCAAGGGAGGAGTATGATATGTGATGGGCCCATACGACGACCCCCACATTCGCGACATCCTCTTACCATATGCACGTGCACATCTTACTACTGACTATGTCGAATACACGGAACAGGGAGTGGAGCAGGTATGTGTTATCATCGCTCTATACATAAAAACACCCGCTAATACACTGAGCACGCACGCATAGATCCTGTTCGAGACGCTGGCCTCCGTGCCATTGGCAGACGCCACGTCTTTCTTACTCCCTACAGACCCGTTCGAGGCGCTCGCCAAACACTTGACTCGCTCAACCTTACACCGTATCAAGAATGATGGTCTGCCCAACAAGGCGCAATCGACCTCATCAGAGATGTCTTTCCGCCACTCACCGGACTCAGATCCAAGAAATGCTGTTTCAAATCACAAAGTGATCCTTGTAAGTCAGCAGGCACCCGCATATAGTCATACATGAATATTACACAATACACATCAGGAAATTAACAAAGTCTTATTTGTACTTAAAACACACTTATGTCAGCTTAACATACTTGTGACTGCTTGTGGCACTGGGCTAAGCATGCTGCATTTGTTGAGAACATTAAGACAAAAGAGCCAATTTTGTTATCTCACACATCTTATGGATCTTAGTGGTCTTATGGCTGTTTTGGCATAGAGCTCCATAAGCTCAATAAATTCTAAAGTAAATCAAGTAGTGCAAGTTACAAAAGAATTATGATGCCAGCTTGAACATGTGGTGGTCTGTGAAATGATTGACATAGAATCTGCGGAATATGTCCAATGAATTGTGACAGTTGACATATGGTGGGACATACTTGTCCCAAAAATTGGTAGGAGATGTGTGCTATGAATGATACTGTCAATATGTATTACTGCAAGGTGTGAACTGTCCTCCACAAAAGATGGTGCAACCATCCACATACCTGTCAATTTGTTGGGTTCATCAGCAATTCAATCAAACCAATGGATCAGTGTGCACAGGATGTCTGGCCATTGGTGTGAACAAAAGAGAAAAGACACAAAACTTGAGCAATGTCCATGCCAAGCATTCCTTCCTTTGTATCATCTGTGCTCACAAAGACACAGTCATACTGTCCAGGACCTCAATGCCAGGAAGGCATTGCATGAATGTATTTGCACCACATGCTGCCAATACCACTTGGGTCACTTGGGACTATGAAGGTGCAGTGGCTGAATGAAAAATCTTGACATGACCATGAAGGGAGTAACATGGTGGGAAGATCAGCATTGTAGAATCTGGTGGATTGTTCAAAGATAAATTGAGCAATGACCCAGGGAGTGAAGGGATACCCAGCTCAATGCCAGTGTGAGAGCATTCTTTGCACAGTTACAAGCTTGACAAGAGTTCATGTTAGTATGCTCAAGCCAACAGGTGCATTGACAGCATGATGTCACTCACCAGGGGTGCATGAGAGCTTCATGTCTGAATGTGTCAACCCAGGTGTTCATCCACAATTCCTGTGTTGTCATCATCCTCATCCAAGGTTGAAACCTCTCCATCTTCATGCTGTGCAACATCACTATTTTCCCCACCCCCAACCTGGTTGACACCTGTATTGTAGTGGGGAGTGGCTGTGGGAATGTAAGGGTTATTATCCAAATAACAGAAAATTGTGAACATACCATTCAGTGGAGGATGATAGGGTTGATGAAGCTGGCAGCATCCCTCAGGCTTTGAAACCAGCACAAGCTGCAGCAAGCTGAGAAGTGCATTGGTTGGTTTGCAGGATTTGTCTGAGGGCATTATACTTGTTCAAGCAGCACCAAGGTTTCTTAACTGTGGTGATGTGCTTTGATTCAGTAATTGATGTACACAAACCATTTGGCACATCAAAAAGGTGAATCAATGATTTGTAGTGGACAAGAGCATGACTTCATGGAGCCATTTGCTGGTCAACAGTGCTATATCTTTGATCTATTTTGGGTTTTGATGCATGCCAACTCCACCCCAATAGCTGAGATCTGACATCCTTCATGACACCTCTTGCTTACTGTGCCATACTGCCATGCCTCAAGGCTACACCAACTCACTGTTGGAATTTCAGAATTGTACAGTGTTCATTCTACAGGATGAAATCCCTCACATTGCAAACATTTTCATCAATGACCTGCCCATCAAGGGTCCTGCAACTTGTTATGAAGATGCTGATGGCAATGCTGAAACATTACCCAAGAATCCAGCATCTGTTGCTTCATTTGGAACATGCTGTAGATGTCCATAGGGTAATGCATTGGTTCACTCATGCTGGTGGAATGTTCTCTGGCACAAAATCTCAGATCTGCCAGCCTCATGTTGTCATCCTTGGCCAAGCATGCCATCCTCATGGTCACTCTCCTGATGATAAGGTGAAGAAGGTCATCAACTGGCCAACACTCACCATTCCCAAAGATGTTTGCTTACTCCTAGGACTCTGCAGTGAGTCAAAGTGTGGTTCAGTGGTGGAAACCAACCAAAACCAACACAAAAGACAATAAAAGAGTGGTGGTGTGCCTATGGTACCTAGATGGTAGAACCTTTTATTTGGGAGGGTTTTTTGAGCTACAACACTCAAAGATGAGTGCTGAGGGTTGGGGTGCTCCTGATGAAGAAGGAGCAGGAATGTGAGAGGATGTGATAGGGTAGACTGCTGTCAGCCTACAGAAGATGGAGGACAACTTAATTCGATGTCCTAAGCTGCACTGAGCTCAGGGAGGACTTGGAGTGAAGCTGATTGATGATGATAATAAGTGAAGCAGACAATAGTTAGACCCTTAATAAAGTCTCAACTATTGAGGCTGATGAATGAATTACTGAGTGATGATGAAAAATGCAAGCAAGAGGGGCTCTCTGATGTCTTCTTCTTATTCAGCTATCTAAGTACAGTGATTTATATACAGTACAGGGGCATTGCCTATGGAAAACAGGGTGCAAACACTTGGTAAGTGATTGGTAACTGATGAGTAAGGAATGTAAGTGATGGGTAATTGTCTTAGAAGCATTGGTGAGCATTGGTAAGGATAAGTAAGCCAAAAAGCAAAGAATCAGTAAGCAAGGTCAAAAGATTGGTAAGTATTGGCAATAGGTGAGTCAAAGACAGTCAGAATGTCAAAGTATGAGTCAAGTAATGTCAGGAACTGGGAAAGCACACTGGAATCACATTAGGGGGAGGCTGTGCATGTCACATCTCAAAGAGATCACTTCTAGGCCAAGGTGGGATGACAGAGAGGCAGTGCTGATCTGATGCCAATATAGTACATCCAAAAGTGGACAGTGTGAGTCAGATGTCAACAGGGGTCAAGCTTTAGGGGTCTGTGGGGTGACAGGAGCATAGGGGATCACAACTTCCCCCCCAAACCATCCTCTCAGTGAAGCAAATAAAAACTTCATGAATGAGGCTCTGTTGGAAAAGAGGATGAAGGGGGAGCATCTTCTGCTGTATCTTGCAACAAGGAGGCAAGATGGGCATCATACTCATCATGGATGCAATCAGGGAAGTGGAGAACAGTAGATTATACTGTAGCTGTTGCAATTTTGGAAGAATGACAGATGAGACTGGTATGAAGAATTGCAGGGAGCAGGGAGGAAGGATCCATATGCTTCTTGGACTGGAGAGACTGAAATGACCACATAAGCCTTTTCTAAGTGAGTGACAGACCTGAGGCAACCAAAGAACATCCTCCTAGAGGTCATACTGACAAAAAGAATGCACTGTCCAAGCTGGATGGGCTGAGAGGGGGCAGATGAGGATGGGATGTACCAGGATGCTTCAGGATGGAAGCTGGTCAAACTCCTGGTAGATATACATAGCCATGGTCCCTAGCAAAGTGGACAAGTGAATGATTGATGTGGAGGTGGCCATATCAGAGGAATTAGTGAAATGAGTGTCTTTTGGAGGGAGTGCTGTAGAAACATGTGAAGTGCACAGATCTCTCCAATTTTGGAAGGTAGGATCATGTGGCTGAGCACTACAAGTGAGTGGGAATGGTTTTGGTATCTGCAGAAATGGCAGAGATATGTTGAAAACCAGAATGCCATACATGGGCACTTAAGAGTTTCTACTGGTGCCTAACTTGCTTCCTTTCTTTTTCTTTGGCATTGACAACTCATTCTTGTGTGAGGGATGACTGCTGACATTTCTGGCTGTCCTTCTTCACATGAGGGCTATGGTCTTCATCTCCATTCATCAGCTGCATCCATGTCCACCCAACCAAACACCTTTGGTGTGTGACAGCAGTACTGTTCACATCTAGATTGCAAACTATTCACAGTTGGCTTGCCCACTATTGATCTCTATTGCAAGAATGCTCTGTTTGTCTGGGGTCAGGCCCAGCAAGATGCATTTGACACCTTGAAACTTGCTGTCTTATCTGCTCCTGCCCTTTGCCCCATTGACTACTCATCTGACCTGCCAGTCATTCTTTCTGTTGATACCAGTAATGTTGCCATTGGATTCATTCTGTCTCAGTATGATGATGAAGGTTGTAAATGTCCTGCTCATTATGGATTGCCCCCATCAACAAACATGAATCTCACTACAGTCAGCCTAAGCTTGAGCTCTATGGTCTTTTCAGAGCACTTCATCACTACCATCTATATCTCTACAGTGTTCATCATCTATGGGTAGAGGTTGATGTGAAGCACATCAAAGGTATACTCAATGATCCAGATCTTCAGCCTAATGTGACCATCAATCACTGGATTGAGGGTATCCTACTCCTTGACTTTAAGCTTGTTCATGTCCCTGCTATTTGACATCAAGCCCCAGATGCACTTTCTAGATGTCAGCCCACTGAAGAGGACTATGAAGAAGGCAAGGCCAATGCGAAGAAGCTGATGAGTGGTTGGAGAGTATTCTTTTCACAGATGCCCATCCCATTCCATACAATGTCATGACCCTCCCATCCTTCCTGTCCAATGATACATCCAAGGATGTCCTTTTATGTAGAGTCCTCCACTTCCTTTGAACCACAGGACTACCACCATTCCCTTCCAATACTGCTTGCAAGTGTTTCATTCACAGATCCTCCAGCTCTTCCTTTGTGGAGACCAGCTCTTTAAATGTTGAGGTCCCCATCCTCCAGCTAAGGTCATCTTCAACCCAGATCTCTGTGCACAGATCCTCAGTCATGCTCATGAAGAACTCAGTCATCATGGAGTCTTTGGAGTCTTTCAGACCATCAGACAGCACTTTTATTGGCCTCAGCTCTATCAAGATGTCACCCATCATGTCCATTCCTGCCATGAATGCCAGATCCAAAGCACTCATAAGGCAGAGGTTCCCATCACCACTTCCACTTCCCCTAGAATCTTCATGAAGGTTTAATTGACATCATGCTCATGCCCAAAGCTTGTGGATATTGCTATCTTGTTGCAGCTTGAGATGATCTTTCCCTCACTGCAGAAGGTTGTGCTCTTTGACATGCTAATGCAGACAGTCTTGCTAAGTTCTTCTGGGAAGAGGCCTTCTGTTGTTATGGCATTATTGCACAGGTTGTCACTGATAATGGCAGCAAGGTCAAGGGTGCCTTTGAGAAACTCATGAAGCACTATTCCATTCCACAGATTCACATCTCCCCATATAATTCAAAAGTGAATGGAGTTGTAGAGCATGGACACTTTGTTATCAGAGAAGCTATCATCAAGGCTTGCAAGGGAGACCTTTCACTCTGCTCATCCAAGGTCCATCATGCTTTCTTCACAGACAAGGTTACTACTCATCACTCCATGTAAGTGAACAAACTATGTAGTTTGTTGGACTATGCTGACTGCCCTCAGACAATGAAAACAGCATCTCAAGCTGAACTAGCATGCCTTCCAGCTGAATCAGAGTCTCCTAGCTGCCAGGACAACCAGCTGAAAACACCATGACAAGCATCCACTGCACCACTGCCCTGGCATGCATGAACCCCATATTTGGACACTATCAAGAAGATCAAACAAACCCAAGCAGTTTCATGAAGAACCCACCTCATTGGCATATCTCATGAGGTAAGTAAGGAAATATACAACTTGATATGAATAGCTCACCATCAATAGCCTATTGATGATGAAGAGTTCTGATCTACTGCTTCAGAACCTGAGGTATCACAAGCAAATAACAGAGATCCTGTATCAATGGCAGAGGTGATTGCCAAGGGGGTTGAAGCTGCACTTTGGAAAGTACTTGGTGATGGTGCTATCATATGCCATGAACAGGGCAGTCATGGCAGTCACCTCAAAAACAAACAGAAGTGGATAAAGAAGTGGAGATAGAGAAGGCTACAGAGCCATGAGGACATCATGATCTTATACTGGTAAGTGACATATTGCTCATTCTGTTCATGTGCTAAACCAGCTGTGATAGAGTGAAGTCCATCACTTCTTCAAGGAAAAACTCAAAATAAGTCAGGACCATGAATTTATTTTGAACAAAATGCCCCCCCCCAATGATGTCCATGCATATGAACACAAGGACAGTCCACCACCTGACACATACTCACCAACTTTTGACCTCACACAGGGCTATTCCTTGCCATGGAATTCTTTCATCATTGACCACCTTCTCAACAAATTTCAGAGATGAGGTGATGAAGAACACTGGCCTGTAATGAAGTCCAATGATTACATGTTGGAAATCCTACATGAACACTACAAACATCTATGCATGACATGGTGGAAAGCTCAGCCATGTATTACAACAAAGGGCACAGTAGAAACTTCTGCTGAGATTGAAGAATGCTTGGTAATGGAACAAACCTGGGTACTCAAAGAGAGCAGACAGACCACTTGACAAAAAATGTAGGGCATTAATTTTGCTGTCATACTGGTAACTCAACCTGTTTTAGAAATATCAATGTCAATGTGCTGTTCTTGAACATATCATTGCTCTCAAGAAAGACTCCATGAATGGCAAAGGTGATCTCCATACTTGGCAATGGCTCCTGCAGCTGATCCACACACTGGGCAAGCATGGGATGAGTTCCAAGGACAGCAACATTGACAATAATGTCATGACTATCCTCCAAGCTAAGAATATAGCATGGCAACACCATGTTGAACAGGAACTTGATATTATTGACCTCCAGAGACTTATCAACAATGTTGTTTTTGCACCCCAAGGATCAAAGCCTATTGAGAGGATTTGTGCACCTGGAAACCCCCAAACTTTGTGCACTCCAGTCCTGGGCTTACCACAGTCTATCTATGATTCCATTTGGCTTGCTGGGCTTAGTCACTGTGAAAGGACTGCCTGAAAGTATCAGAGGAACCATTTCCATGGATGGAGATAGCCATTGCCTGATACCAGATACCCAATGTGGTGTATGTACATACAAATAGATACTAAGAACATCTACATGAAAATAGATGATCACACTGGGTGATTGTTGTGTGACCACAGGGCAATCATTGGGTGATGAACAGGTGACTGTCAGGTGATTAGTACAGGCCATGGCAAAACTTCAAGTGTAGGCATGTGTAGGAACACTAATTCTAGACTTGAAGTAAAATTTGCTACTGGAATTTTGGCTGTACTTCATGTATTGTCAGTTATGTCAATTAGGACAGAACTTAAAGTTTCACTCTGTGCTGTACATGTTGACATAACTTCCTATCTTGGACAACATCTGCTATTCAACCATACTTATTGTTTACACAATGATTAGATGTTTGCTCTGACTTCAAACCTGAGCAAACATGTAGAAAAGGAGCTAAACTTCAAGTATGGATTTTCTTCAGTATGCCATCACAAACTCTAAGTGTGAGATTGACATATTGTATTACATATAACAGGGTACTATATAGTGGAAAACTCACTGTATTATTTTCTTGTTGACAAATCATTCAGTAGACCACTGGGGAGCATCTTATAGCATTTTATGTGTTCCCAAGGACTACATCCCTTGTGTAGCATAAAGTTCCAAAATCATCCCAATGAGCTGTCATTTTCATTTAGGTATTCTGTCACCAATTGTTATCCAAATATTATGTAATATGGCTTGTGAGAAAGCCATGACCAGCTGCTTTGATCCATCCAAAAACACCTTGGACTAGATGATGATAGTTCACAGTCTGCACTGTGATTAATGAAAAACCTGCAAACATTGGGACAATTTTGTGAGCCACTGTATGGGGTGGTTGCTCAGTGTGTAGACATGATGATGGATGGAAGTTGAGGGAGAACAGCACAACCAACTCACCTTTTAAAACCCTGAGTAACATGTGTCTTCTGCCAATAACTGCCAACCTCATGAACCTTCAGGCAGGTCTTGAGGGCTCAACCCTAAGAGGCAGATACTGTCATATGCCAAACAAGTCAGCACCCTGGTCCTTGACAGTGGAATGCTGATACTGGACTGACTATTGATGGTAGTTAGGTTTCCTTCTTATCTTTTCAGTTAGACATTTGCACTGTCCTCACTTGTGCTGAGGCAGTGTCAGTCATTCAGTCCTTGGCCTTAGCCAGTGTTACGCTCGACCGAAGTCAAGGCGTAGGGAGAGCTCGAATCGCAGACTAAGGTTTCTACTGAGCAATGGCTGCAGTAACCTCTGTAAACGACAGAGGATTTAGGGCAATGCCGGTAAGAGTGGTCCTTGTAAGGGACACTGAGGGCGAAGTTCTGAGAACACTGCGTATGATTGAGCAGCTCAAGTCTGGCTTTCCAGGACTTGAGTCAGCAGTTTAAATACTACAGAGGAGAGGACCATGAGGCATCCGCATGTACCCGAGGTAACTACGCCATTGGTTGAACAATGACGACACATGTCCTAGGCATGTAACAAGCTAGCAACGCTAGTGGTGGGAATAGAGAGCTGTCGGATCAGAGAGAAGATGGCTCTAAAAGGAAGATGAGTCCAACAGATCAAAAGTAAGGTAATTGTACAACAGAAAAGGAAAAGCTAGGGGCGAAATGTAACATTACCCCCTTTCTAAGCATTGAAGTCCCCGACTTCAACTACTCTCTGTAAGGTTCTCCGGTCATGTTACTGATGGCGGAGTCGTCAAAATCAAAATCATTGTTGTATAAGTCGTTATCCTCGCTCCCGACGAGGGTACGATCATCTACCAAGGCGGGGGTAGCTATCCTGTCCTGTAAAGGACAATGAGGGCATATGGAGGGACACTGGGCTTGAGTATGCCCAGGACGAGTGGCATGGCAAAGGGGACATTCATACAGTCCACAATTGACGCGGATATGGCCTAGACGGCGGCAGACATAACACGCTTGATGATAGTGTGGATTGGACGGAGTAAGGGGTCTATCGAACTCTGTCATGGCATTCAGCACAGGAGTCGGTGGCAACTGTGCAAGGGTTTCGACGATGTTTAACGTGTAGTCGAGTTCAGCATGGGAGATGCCAAAGGCCGTCTCAGGGTCTACTTCAGACAGAGAGTCGTGAGACTTGCAGGGTTGAGGGTTAGGGCCTGACAAGCAGCAGGCACAAGGTCTATTGGCTCTTCGGAGAGAGCAGGAAGAGTGGGAGGACGACGATGGTGATGATGCTGGAGGGGAGGATGACACGGAGGAAACCAGAGGAGAGGTTGCAGTCGAGGGTCTTCTAGACCCAGGAGGAGGGGGAGCGATCAACGTAGGGTGTTGACGGACATTGAAAATGAGGTCTGCGCCTCCAAGGACATTGAAAAGTCTAAGTAAAAGGGGAACCTGTTGGACAGTGATTTCATTCAGGATGGTACAGGCAGGGGACAGAAGGGGGTTCTGGCGGTTGACATAACGGAAAAGTTCCTCAAGCTGAAGGGCTTGGATGGTAGTGTGATATATGAGGTTGAGTGGAGAGTCCTCGTCCACCTCATGGTAAACGGTGCTGACAACAGCGGGGTCAGCAATGAAGAGTCGGTAGGAGGCGATCATCTGATCGCTAGCGGGCTGTTGTTGTCGACGAGCAAATGGAGTGTGACGGTGAGAGGGTTCACGAGGGTAGGTGTAATGACGAGGAGGCATTTCAAGAGTGATGTTTCTGACAGTATGAGTGGAAAGTCGAGTGGGTTGTTTCTGGAGGGAGAAGTCTCTGGGGAACCGTTTCTTATAGGCAGAGAGCGTATTATCCACATGTTCAAGGTGTGACTCTTTTTGCCACAAGTTTTCAGAAGAAGGGTAGCCTTTCCACTTGATTAAAAAGGCGTGTCTGCAGCCAGACTTCTTGTGGCCGACTATCGCCTCAACCTTGTACTCTTCCTCCTCATTGATAAGGTCAGGTGGAGGAGCTGGGAAGTTCGGTCCATGAACGTCATTTTCGTGATAGGGCGATAAGAGAGAAGTGTGGAAAACATTATGGATCTTCCATCGCGCAGGGATTGCAAGGCGATACGTAATCGGAGATAGGACATCGGAGATTGTGAAGGGTCCTTCTCATTTGGGTGCGAGCTTCCTATTCTCATAGGAACATTTCAAATTTCGTGCTTCCAGCCACACCTTATCACCTTTCTGGAATGGGGTGAAGGGTCGCGACGAGCGGTCTTTCATAGTTTTTCTGGCTAGATCATGGGCCGCAAGGGCTTCTTCTCTAGCTTTTCGGAGTTCCTCGAGTCTAGACTCGGTGGCGGGAAGGTGGGTTTCCGTGATCAGGGATGGAAGGGGTTTCGGTTCATATCCATACATGAGGTAGAACGGAGATTGATGAGTGACGGAGTGTGGGCGATGGTTATGCGTGAACTCAGCCATTGGTAGGTTGTTCACCCATGAGGTGGGGTCATTTTGGCAAAAGATGCAGAGATAGGTCTCCACTTCTTGGTTTACGCATTCTGTTTCTCCATCAGTTTGTGGGTGATACACCGTTGACAAGGCGAGGGAGTATCCCAAAAGGGATGCAAGTTCTTTAGCAAACACAGAAGCAAATTGAGGACCTTGATCAGATATGATTTTGTCATACAACCCGAAGTGGGAGTAGACCCTTTTGAAAAACAGTGCTGCGATGTCAGCAGCAGAGGCGGTTTTCTTTGTGGGTGACAAAATTACCCCCTTTGTAAGCCCATGGTCTACCACAACCAAGAGGGAATCATAACCATTAGACACAGGTAGGTCAGTGACTAGATTGCAAGAGATCTGTTGGAAGGGACGGGTCGAGGTGGAGGCAATAGGCGTAAGGGGTGGTGTCGTGGGGTGAGTATTTACTTTATTTTGCTGGCACACAGTACAGCCTTCAACGTATTTTCGGACAAAGGATGTGAGTCCAGGCCACCAAAACTTGGAAGAAACGAGTTGTTGGGTTTTCAGGACACTGGGGTGGCCGGCGGAGGGTGGTCATGATGGTTGGACACGACAGTCCGACGGAGGATAGGGTCATCGGGGATATACACCTGGTCTTTGTAAAGTAACACTCCACTGTCAAATCTCCAATCAGTGAGGTGGGATTTAAATGGGAGTGGCATGTCGACGTTTTCAATGGTGCGAAGTGCCGTTTGGACCATGGGGTCTTTCATGGAGGATGATGCGACTTTCTGAGTGAGATTGGTGTCAATAAGATTGACGAATAAGGTTTGTGGAAGGAGGGTAACTCCTTTGTTATCTTCGTCATCATCAGGGATGTGATCAGGTCGGGGGAGAGTGCATCCGGTGCGGCCAGGTCTTTGCCTGGGACATGTTCTAACTGCAGATCGAAGTCTGCGAGGTCGAGGAGCCAGCGAGCTTGACAACAATTTAAATTCTGAGGGGCCTTGAAGTACGTCAGGTTATTATGGTCTGTGAAGACCTTAACCAGGAACGGGGATCCATGGAGATAATGTCTCCAGGATTTCAATGCTCGGATAACTCCAAGTAACTCTCTGTCATAGATGTCGTAGTTTCGCTCTGCAGGGTTAAACGACTGGGATAGAAAGGCACAGGGTTGCCACTGTCCATTTGAATCTTCTTGAAGGAGGATACCTCCTGTTGCATACTTAGACGCATCTGTTGTGATTGCAAACGGTCGAGAGATGTCTGGCATTCGGAGTGTAGGTTGCGCCATGAAGATTCTTTTGAGAAGATCAAAGGCGTCTTGGCATTTCTTAGACCAACTCCAATCGACTGTTTTCTTAGTGAGGTCGATGAGTGGTCGTGCAATGTCCAAGTAGTAGGGGACAAATCTTCTGTAAAAGTTTGCGAATCCTAAAAAGGATCGCACATCCTTGACCTTCTTTGGGACAGGCCAGTTGGCAATGCCCTGGACTTTGACAGGGTCCATGGCGACGGTGTTCTCCTTGATGATCATCCCGAGGTATTCGACCTCGGTCAGATCAAAGTGACATTTTTCTAACTTTAAGGGAAGGGAGAGTTCCCTCATTCGTTCGAGAACGCGACAGGTTCTTCGTTTATGTTCTTCGGGGTCATTTGAAAAGATAAGGAGGTCATCCATGTAGACAACCAACCAACCTTCGGCGATCATGTCTCTGAAAGAGTCGTTCATGAATCGCTGGAAGGTGGCAGGGGAGTTACAGAGACCGAAGAACATAATGGTGGGTTCGAAAAGTCCTTTATGCGTGATAAACGCTGCTTTCCATTGATCTCCTTCCTTGATGCAGACGTTGTTGTAGCCAGACCTGACATCCATCTTTGTGAAGATGGAGGCTCCCTTTAGTTTGTCTACAAGGTCCGAAATGAGGGGAAGGGGATATGCATCCTTCACCATATTCTTGTTCAGATACCTGTAGTCTTGGCAGGGTCGCAGGGAGCCATCCTTTTTTCCTACGAGGAAGAAGGGGGCGGCTTGGGGAGACTTCGAGGGGCGGATCTTTCCTTCTCGAAGGTTTTCTTCGATAAACTTTTCTGCGGACTCTCGCTCAGAGGGAGAGAGAGGGTATGCCTTGGCCACCTTGGGGACGAAGTCCTCTACAAGGTTTATGGCATGGTTGTATGGTCATGATGGAGGTAAAACCCCATCAGATGGTTTCTCGAAAACCGAGGCGAAGTCCTTGTGTTCTTCAGGGAGGACAGCCTTCAGTTTCTTCTTATGTTCTTCTTGGGCTAGCTCTGTAGCCATGGTGATTTTCGGAGAAGGCTATTATTGGGGTTAACCTTCTTGGCTTCCTCAACGAGTTTCCCAACCAACATGACGAAGTGTGCTCGGATGGTTTCATCTTCTGGTTCTTCATAATCCATGAACTTGTTTATTCCTTTCTTTTCAGCAGGGGACACAAGGTTCACGGTGGGTTCTTCAATGGCAACGGAAGAGATGTTGTGTCTTAACTCTTTTGACCTGTCAGTTTTCTCATCGATAGAGAGAGTGCCCATCCTCCAGTCCACGACAGGATTGTTTTCCTGAAGCCAGGGGAGACCTAGAATAACGTTTTCCATTCCACAGTTGATGACATGGAAAAAGGACTGGTGAACGAGTCCTTTAACCTTGAAGTAGAGAGTGGCGGAAAATAATATTCTTCCCTTTGAGTTCTGGGTTCCATCAGCGTTTTTGGCGAGGATGGGTTCAGCGAGGCGCTGAGTGGGGATTGGTGCTTTCGCACAAAACCCCAGTCGATGCAAGAAATTTCTGCTCCGGAGTCAACCAGAGCAGTAGTGTTGACGACTTTCAGGTAGTTTCTGATGTGTAGAGGGAAATGGGATCTGCATAGTACGTTCTGGTGTAGACATTACAAGTACAGGTGCAACAGAAACTAAACTGTCCTTAGTTTGGGGAACATCTGGCATCAATGCAGAGTTCCCATTCAAAAATCCTTCCAAGAGCTAGTGATGTTGACCAGAGCAATGGATGGACCAGCGACTTTTTCTTCATCGTCACTTTCTTCTACTTCCACAATTTTGCAGATTTCTTGACTTTCTTCTGGGGAGTTTTCCCCTTGTCTGGACATTCCCGAGAGGTGTCCTTTGTTTCCACAACCGAAACATCTTCCTTCTTTGATGTGACGGTCTCGTTCTTCTTTGGAGAGTCTCACTCCATCCACGTCCATGGCGTTTGGATCTTTTTCTTCAGCAAAATTGTTCCTAGGGTGGAACATTTTCTTTTCTTTTCTTCCCGAGATTTCATTGACTTTTCTCCACTTGGCGTCAAACTTCTGCACTTGGGTGTACCACCCTTCAATCTTAGTGGGGTGGTCTCCATCATGTGGATTCGGTTCGCGATGAAAGGTTTGAGTCCTTGTGAGAAGAACTCGATCAAGGCGACGTCTTCCATGATGGTAGAGTTGGTGGCGGCAGTTCGGAAATCAGTGATATATTGTTCGACCGATTCTTTCTGCTTTAGGGTACGTAGCTTGGCGATGGCAGTACCCGCGGTATCTGCGGAGGTGAAAGATTCTTTGAAACTTTTTGTAAAATCGGCAAAGGTGCCGAAGTTCGGGGGGGTCTTTTCCAGAGATACCTTCTGGAAGGTGGCAGCCCAGGAACAGGCGACACCCTTCTTCATGTACAACAGTGCATAAACGACCTTTTTGGTGTCGGTGTTGTACAGTTCTTCGTTTACCAAAAGATAGGTCTGTATGGAGTACAGCCAACTCATGGCATTCTTCTGGTCTCCATCAAATTCAGAGGGAGCACCAATCTTCAATTCTGTGGGTTTGACTCCAGTAGTGGCAGTTGCTCCCTTCGACGATGAACTGGACATCATATTCAGTGGTGGGGTCAGGGTGTAGGAAGTGTGGTGGGTACTGGTGGGATTGGAGTACCGAGTGATGCGAGGGATTGGGTGAAGAGGTTCGAGAGGATTCCAGAGGTGAAGCCTCTATCCAGTTGTTCGGGTTCGTTGGAGGAGGTGTCTGTGACAGTGCTCTCCTGTTCTTCGTCAGATGACGATTCTTCGCGAGTGGGTCACAACAGCGCCCAACGTTGGTTATTTCGGGGGTTCATGGTGGTGCACTAAGCAGTGACCATTTCGGCCAAAGGCTGTAGACTTGAGCTTTTGTTACACTCGACCAAAGTCAAGGCATAGGGAGAGCTCAAATCGCAGACTAAGGTTTCTACTGAGCAATGGCTGCAGTAACCTCTGTAAATGACAGAGGATTTTAGGGCAACACCGGTAAGAGTGGTCCTTGTAAGGGACACTGAGGGCGAAGTTCTGAGAACGCTGCGTATGATTGAGCAGCTCAAGTCTGGCTTTCCAGGACTTGAGTCAGCGGTTTAAATACTACAGAGGAGAGGACCATGAGGTGTCCACATGTACCCGAGGTAACTATGCCATTGGTTGAACAATGACGACACATGTCCTAGGCATGTAATGAGCTAGCAACGCTAGTGGTGGGAATAGAGAGCCATCGGATCAGAGAGAAGACAGCTCTAAAAGGAAGATGAGTCCAACGGATCAAAAGTAAGGTAATCGTACAACAGAAAAGGAAAAGCTAGGGGCGAAACGTAACAGCCAGTATGAAGTAATACATAACCTTTAGTACATTCTTCTGCATTGCTATGTAGTCATCTGCCAGTAAATCTGGTCTTCAGGTTCCCAGCCCTTGGTATATACATAAGTCTTCACTACCCCTGTACTTAGTCCTCAGTCTGAATATCAAATTAGTCTTCCCTTGAACCCTTGGCTTAGATTTGAGTTGACTCTCAGCTTTCACATCTGACCCCCTTGGCTTTCACCTTTGACTTCAACCCGGCTTGCACAAGAGTCTAGCACACAAGCTAGACTAAGGGTTGTCACACCTCAGTCTTCAGTCTTCAGTCCCCTTGACCTGTCTCAGACTTAACATGCTGCTAGTGTACTGCCACCAGAAGTGACCATAGAATTATGATGTCATAATGAAAGTTGTAGCTTGTAATTATGGGAATATACTTGTCTTCTCCAGGAGTGGAAAAATGCATGAGAAAAATGCAAAATACTTGAAAAATCTGAATCTTTACACACAATATGTCACTGGATTGTGATGACATCATAAGCCAAATTGCAGGCCCTGATGATAGAATCACAGTGGTATGCTTTCTTCATCATGATTCACAAAGAAATTGGCAAGATACAGACAGAAGAAGTGCAGTGTATTAGGATTAGGGTGAGATTAGCAATGGATTAGCATTAGACTTAGATGAGGTTAGGTTTGGGTTAGAGTTGGACTGGCATAAGGTTAAGATAGGTTGAGGTTGGGAAGTGATAACTAGTATTATTTTTGTATGGTTTGGTTAGTGTTCTGATTACCAATGGTTAGTATTTTGTTCTATAGTGGACTACCAAATGTGTGGATTCCAATGGAATTGCTGTGAGACTAGTGAACTCCAGAATGTTGTGTAGTGCAGTACCATACTGTGCTGTGGCATGAATACTGTAGGGCTGGGACACTCTGGGGACTCTGGGGTACTGTAAGGTACTGTGACAGCGTTGCAATATGTGTAGGAAGCTGACACCCCTCTAGCAATTTTTTGGGGGATTGCTGATATGGCAGTACAGTGGTTAACCATAGTACATCAGCAATCTGATAATTTCTTCAGATCATCAAATCATCAGATATGATTTCAGAGCTTCAGAAAAATTGCCAAGTTACTGATGCAGTCAGTGGTAAATAAGAGAATTTGTGGGGGCCAACATGACCAGTGTGCCAAAGTATGTAGAAAAAGTACCAGGGGGAGCAATCCCTGAAGCCAATGGTATGGTCACTTGAATTGACAAGGCTCTCACCAACTTTAGGAGTAGCCTAGAAGCTGGCAGAATGGCATCCTGCTTTATGAACATGTATACAGGATGGTTATTATTTGGCAAGACTACCAATGCAGAATTTCTGCATGCAGTGCATGACAACATTGTACATCATATCTGCCACTGTAAGCAAGTATTGATTTCCTGGTGTAAAATTTAGAGGAAAGTAACTATGATCTTAATTGTCCAAGCATTGATTGTTCACAGTAGAGAAGTAGAAGGATATACATGGATAGTAAGCAAAGACTAATTCTCAATAGACTTGAGACATTGATGCCACTTGGTGCCATGAACCATGTGACTCAAATCTAATTCTACACAGCACCCAATGGAGATAACTGCTATGTTCCACAGAGAGTAAAAGGGCACCCTGAGTGATACAGGTATCCACAGCAGCAACCTTCCATTAGGGCCCTTCAACCATCCATCATTGTGAAGTTTCACAGGTTCATGCCTACCAGCATGCACATCCTGGGGACAATCAAGCAGTTGCCCAGCATCATGCAATGCATGAGAAGACATGGAAGAAAAACATATTGGGTATGCTTAATGGTTTGAGGATACCTGAAATCCCTAAGATATGGGAAATACTCACCATTTTCAGGGGAAGGCAAGGGACATGCAAACTTTGGATTGTTTGCAGGTGGTCCAAATGTGTCTTGGTTGCAAATCATTTTTGTATAACTCTCAACATCCCAAACCCTCACAGTCTTGTCATCTGAGCCTGAGAAAATCCTCCTCCCATCAGCAGAGAATGCCACTGATGTGACAGAATATGTATGACCCTCCAGAGGGCTACCAACCTGCACACCTCTCTCAGCATCCCAAACCCTCACAGTCTTGTCAAAAGAGCCTGAGACAATCCTCTTCCCATCAGGGGAGAATGCCACTGAGCCAACACAATGTGTATGACCCTTCAGAGGGCTGCCAATCTGCACACCTCTCTCAGCATCCCAAACCCTCACAGTCTTGTCAAAAGAGCCTGAGAGAATCCTCTTCCCATCAGGGGAGAATACCACTGATGTGACAGAAGATGTATGACCTTCCACAGTGCTGCCAACCTGCACACCTCTCTCAGCATCCCAAACCCTCACAGTCCTATCATCTGAGCCTGAGACAATCCTCTTCCCATCAGGGGAGAATGCCACTGAGTTAACATAATGTGTATGACCCTGCAGAGGGCTGCCAACCTGCACACCTCTCTCAGCATCCCAAATCCTCACAGTGTTGTCATTTGAGCCTGAAAGAATCCTCTTCCCATCAGGGGAGAATGCCACTGATGTGACAGAATATGTATGACCATGCAGAGGGATGCCAACCTGCACACCTCTCTCAGCATCCCAAATCCTCACAGAGTTGTCACTTGAGCCTGAGACAATCCCCTTCCCATCAGGGGAGAATGCCACTGATCTGACAGAATATGTATGACCCTGCAGAGGGATGCCAACCTGCACACCTCTCTCAGCAGCCCAAACCCTCACAGTCATGTCTCCTGAGCCTGAGACAATCCTCTTCCCATCAGGGGAGAATGCCACTGAGCTGACATAATTTTTATGACCCTCTAATATCAGCTGAACACCTGGCCACTCCTTGAACCCTCCTGCAAAGATCTCTGCTAGACAATGGAATTTTGGCATGAGCACTTTTGATAGCAAGCTGTTTGATGGACAAAATGGAAGTGCAGAGATGTAGACATGCATTGCACTGTGTGTAATTGCATTGCCAAAGTTCCAAATGAACTGTATCCCATCTTGTACCAATGCTAATGTATCCTCAAACCCACTTTGGCCCTTTCATAGGTCTTAGATGATGTTACCCATAAATTATGGAATACTCACTTGTAGCCATTTTGCAGTACATGCAAGAGCATCTGCAGCATTTCCAACTAACCCAAGCAGACTCATGGCCTCAAGCCAGAACAGAAATTTTTCACTTCCAATCACAGCTTTCACCGTTGTCGCCAGCTTGGGGTCAAAAGCAGTCCTCCATAGATGATTTGCCCAGAATTGACAGGAATAGGATAGATGGGGCAAGATGTTTTTGGTATTCCTCTCTGGTAAATCAGGAAAGTCGGCATTGCTGAAGTAGGAACTCTCCAGTCCACAAATGTTGAATTTAAGATCGCTGCGAAGAATTCGCAATGATGCAAAGGACTGGTCATACGAGTCAGATATGTCAACGAAGTAGGCGCCACTCCGCGAACGGTCGGTTAGGAAGTCATAAAATGATGCATGGAGAGGGCGAACAGGAGTTGAATGGTCACTGATGCCACTGAGCACCGGAGCCATGAACTCCAAGATGACAGAAATGTCATAGCGATCATCCTCGCCTGGGAATTGCGTTCGGATCAGATTCAGCGTCTTCATCGGCAGGGGCTCCATGACCGTCAAAAGCTGTCGCATCACCGAACGAAATCGGGAAAGGGGCACCGGCGATGTGGGTACACCACTCTCCAGGATTGAGATGTATGTTGCATCCAGAAGTGTCTTCCCCTCTCCATATTGCAAAGTCACCACATTGTCAAAGCGCTCCTTCACTGTATGTCCAGCTCTCCTTGGCCTGACAAATTCACAGGCCAGACGCGCCCATTCGAATAACCCATTCGCCTTCTCAGCAATCTGATTTATCTCAGTGGATCCGATGCCTTCGAGGTGGCCAATTTCTTTCGTAACGAATAGACGGATGTCACGTTCTGCGGATTCCAAAGGAACGTCATCCAGACAGGTTTTTAGCACATGCTGTGAATTTCGCATCGCGTATTCAATGTCCGGTAATGGTCTGGACGTCAAAAGGATGCGGAAATTGGCAGGCAAACTGGCAGCCTCGGTCGACGTGAGGAGTGACAAAATGTGCCTTCTTGACTCGTCTGCCCCACTTTCATCCAGGGCATCGATTACTACAACCACGTTCCCAACTATCGCTCCCTTGGCCTTCGACAACGGTTCCAAGATGAGCCGCTGCCATTGCTGCGCCACGTCAGGGGTAGCCTTGAGAGTGTGATCCTCCGCAAGAGTAGAGGCCAATGCTCGTCGGAACACAGGGTCACGTCCAGCCAGATCGCGCGCGATGGTAGTGAACATCTTTCTTCGCGGTGCTCGGATTGCCGGTCACGGACGAAGCAGAAGCAAGACCCAATTGCCCCCACGTCCTTGACCCACGATGCAATCGTATGGGCAATAGCGGACTTCCCCCTCCCAGCCTGACCATGAAGCCACAAGATGCGGGGCACGTCGACATCACGACTGGTAATCCAACCAATAATCTGCTGTAAAATCTCGGTCCTCGTACCATCAAGGCATCTCTTGGTCGTGTTCAGGCCAGCCCCGCCTGCATAAGCCACGCCATCGAGGTTCAAATCCTCGAATACGCGATACATGTTGACGTGAATGTTCCGGATCATGCGATCGCGGTACTGCTGCATCAAGTCATCTAGGGTTTTGATGTTGCCATCGGCAATGGTCTGCGTTTCAGATAAAATGTCTTTCCCCATTCTTTTCCCTGAAAACGTACGTATCGCATCAACACACTGAGACTATATAAAAATAAGACGTACAGAAACTCTTCGTTTCGGAATAGTCTTTGATAAATTGTGCAGAGTCACTTATCACCCGCGCGATCATTGCAAGGGTATCCTTCATGTTCTCGATATTCTTTATGGTATCATCTTCCGCAAGGAATTCATAGGTATTCCTGATTTTATTCAGCAGACCGGATACTGCTGCATCTCGATTAGCTTGGCTGATGAGCAACTGCGGACGATGTGAAATAAGGAACGTTCGTTGAAGCGTGATCGTACATTGGAAGCAGCGGGCAAGATTCCCAGCGCAATCTTGGCATAGGGGTGAACCTGGCGGACGCTTGTGGTGAATTTATCGGATGCAAATATAAAACACATACGTTGGAAAGAGTAGTAACGATTCCATTGAAGACTTTGAAAGGTTTGAGATACGTATCACTGAAGTTTTGGATATCCGTGAACTGGGTATTGGCGTCGTCGACGACACTGATAACACCACATCCGATGCGAGAAATAGGATTAATGTCATCGAATGCTTTCACCCCGATGCGAGAAATAGGATTGATGTCATCGAATGCTTTCACCGCGGCATCGACATCTTGTCCAACCGCAGCTGATGCGGATGCTGACTGTGTCTCGTCGGCTGGCCCTTGGGTCTGTCCAAAGGGGATCAGCCAGGCTCATAGCATGAGGAGGTGGTTGCAGATGACATACGACCTCTGTTCCAGGCACCGGTGATTGTTCCACTTGCTCCGGAGGACCCACATTGGTATTTGTATGAGCCCTCTCCGTCGCAGTGGTTTGATGACTTTGGATCTTCCGATGGAAGAAGCGCTTGATCTTGGAAAGCCCTCCCTTGGATGCGCTACCCGAAGTTTCCACACCAAGGGTAGGACTCTCTGGCGGAGCCCGAGAAGGGCCTTGAGACTGATCCCCAAAATCAACATGCCATCCTAGCAAAGACAATATGCGTACCGTCAGATGGCTAGGCGAAGAACCGGGCGGCTTTCCGAAATCCAAGAGACGACAATGTTTCTTCGACTGCATGCGTGCCATTGGAAAGGTGTTTCGTGTACGGTTTGTGAGTTCTGTTCGACGTCGAGGATGCGAGACGTGGTAAAGGTGAGGCTTGATGGTATTATGTAAGCACGATGTGCCCAATTGCCAAACCTGTTTTGTTAGCGGTCGATATCTTCCTGCTCGACATCGCCCACTCCGATACGCAGGCGTACCAGCCAGCAGCCATGTGCATGATCGCCATATTCATGTCGGCGGTTTGTACTGTCGGGCAATGCCCACACGCACTTGCCTACCTCCGTCGCCAAGCGAAGTCAGTCAGCGAAAGTCTACTACTGTACTACACTTGGACAAACGTCACCGGAAGGCTCCTCCTCCCAACCCCCCTCCAGTAAACTGTTCTACCATGTACGCGCATGGGGTGCGATGCAGGAGGGGTGCGCAGATCGACAATCTCTTTGGCGTTCATTGCCGCTCATCCCCCAATTGTTCTCGGTTGTATTTTCGACAATGGGGAGTCAGCCGTAGGCAAGCAAGACCAGGGGCACACCTATATTGCCCGACTACATGCCAGCTGGTGCTCCAGTGCACAAGGGTGCTCTGCCTTCAGCTTGTCTGGCTGCTCGGCCTTGGACAATCTTAGTGAACCGCAAGTCGCACTCGTCCACAACACTGCATGCTACCTTGCTCTGAAATAGTTCCAGAGGCCGGAACCAAATTGGTATTCGTTCGTTGAGGGACCACCGTCGTGATTCACGAACGTTGTGAACGCATGCATACCACCAATTTTGATCACAGATGTGCCGCTATCTGCGAGATATGAACATGAAACTACTGGGCCTTTTTTTCTCTCCTTACTACGAGGGCGAGGAGTCCCCTATCCCCAGTATTCATCCTTATGGTGTAACTGGCTGGTAAGTTCTAAGTCGATGACTGCGTTCGCTGGCGAATAACCGGAAGCATCCGCTAGTTGCTAGATAACATATTCTAGAAACGGTGAGCTGACGCTATTACCCCTTCCTTGTCTTTGGTAACATCTAGCATGGGCGTCGCCACTGACGGTGTGGACAGGCCAGATGTCTAGGCGGTACAGCACTGTAGTCCGAGCGCTTGGCGGGACTTTCTGCGGTTTGTCAAGTCCAAAACTTGGCTGGTTCGCTGATCACACTTGACTCCCCCTCAACGTGATCGTAGCAAAAGAGCAAAACTTGATATTCCATTTTCCAAGAGGCATCTCCGGAATACATGAGTGATACATTGCAGGCATCTATGCTACATCATACTAAATGGTACAGGACGCTATAGCTACAGCAAGTCGTAACGATCAGGTGCATATGGAAATGTCGTACGTAGAGTAAGATGAGCACACGTTCACATCTGAGAGATCGTTGAAAATTTAGCGTTTATAAAAAATGGTATTTCCCTTGCTCCCCCATGA